>OX457024.1:104507189-104994551 GCA_949752745.1 Protula sp. h YS-2021
TAGACTATTGATGCCTGTATAATTCGTTCTCAAAGGTTTACCGGCTAGTTAGATATTTTCGGGACGTCCGACTGTTGTCAACACTTAAATTATCGGCAGACTAGAACGTTTAAATGTCTAACAAGTGTTAATTATGGAGGTCGTATGTTTCTTACAGTGTATTGTGTTATCATCAAGGGAGATTGTGTTTTTTTTAACTCGGCGGCACAGCAACAGCAATACATTTAAAATACCGGGGGAAGGGGGAGGGGCGCTTGATGGCATATGTGTTCCCATGCTACCCAAAACAAATAAAAAGACGTAAGGCCATTAAGGGAGTATTAAATTTAATAATAAAACACAACCTTACACCATGTTATTTTTCAAGTAGACCGCAAGCTACCCGGTGGGGGGAGGGGGGGGGGAGTCTTTTGGAACTGCACTCTGCGTTCAACAAAACTTGTGCACACATTTATCAATGTTCAGAGTCAATCTAGTTTCATTCAACAGTTGCAGCAGCTTGTCTTCCCCCGTTCGCCTCTTGTCTAGATATAATTTAGTGTAAAGGAATATTTTTTATTAAATTTAATATGCCGCGTCTGAGTGCTGAAATTTGGTTTAAAAAAACGTGGTTCATTTTAGTAGTGTAGAAAGGAGAGTTCCACCACAGGAAGCGACGTCATAATGACGCCATCAAGTCACGTGACCAACCTCCCTCCCTCCCTCGCCCCCCACCCAGGCAGCAGATGGCCTAACCCTAACCCTATGACATACTATGTGTGAAACCCATTATGACGTCATAATAGGCGGCGTAACCATGGTGAGGAAGTGAGGACCTCCCAGGACATACTATGTAGAGGAGAGCAAAATTCAGCCCAATCAGCAAAAAAGTGTCGTTTGGCGAGTTACACACAATTTGGACGAAGTCTAAGAGGTATAAAAGGATCAGCGAGATCCCACTCATATTAACGATTGATGCAACAACAATGGCAGCCCAGTTCAGTAAGTGGTTATAGACTATTTACATAGGTGGCTATAAGCATAATTGAAAATTTAAAAAAAAGTAAAAAAAGTCGATAACTTTCGTTATGGTCGAACGATTTTAATGAAAATTGTACCGTTTGATTTCGTTTTATATGTAGTTTTGACATAAAGTGGTCACAGGCTATTTGCACAGGTGGTTATATGCATAATTTTGACATGTCGCCATTTTAACTTTTAAAAAAGTGAAAAAGTTAGATAACTTTCGTTATGGTTGACTGATTTGACTACTACTATTTTTGTTCTCAAACTCGGCAAACTTGAAGGGTCGCTTAAAAACTCGTAGTACTCAAATTGCTGGACAAGAAGTCAACAAACTTTTTAAATTTAAAATTTTTTGAGACAGCAATTTCGCACTCTTCAGCTAAGATTCCTGGAGACCAAATTCGAGTATATGTGAACTGCAAAAATAGATTAAGACAACACCAGGTGGTTTACCTCTAAATCGGAACCCCAATTTTTGAATGTGTTTTAATTCCAAAGGTGTCTTTTTCAATTCCAAATAAACTATTGTCAGGTGCTCCACTCCCCGTCCAAACGGAATCTGCACTTAAAAGGAATGGTGCCAATTGTAGCTGATGTGCATGTATAAAGGAAGAAACCCATTTATCTGGCACCACCTGCACAAAATATCACATTTCCCCCAGCATCAATATGATATTGGGCATTTGCTTGTTCGGAATATCTTAAACATATATGTTTTATGGGTATATACAGGTATATATGTTATGGACCAGTTACAAATCCGACCCATTTGCAAATGGGTGACCCAGTTACGAATTTACAACTTTACTTTTGGGTCGATACGTGCTTTCCCGATTACAAAGGAGGCTGGTCCAATTGTAAATATTAAAAACAAAAACATAAATTTTCTTCTAATATTTTCATGATCTAATTTTGATCTAATTCCTAATCTAAAAAAATATCTTAAATTTATTTGTCAAAGAATCGTGCCTATTAAATGTATAAAATGTCACTAATTTATTGTCAATAAAAATAAAAGACATTTTGTAATCTTTTAAACTTATCTATTAACTCTTCCAAAATAGCTGCAATTGAGTCAGTCCCATTTGCAAATGGGAAGGTATTTATTATTTGTTGCCGGGCGTGACCCAATGGCAGATCTGTTATTGGGATGGGCCCATTTGCAGATTGACTGGATTGATAATTGCTCCATAACATATAGAAATTTTGATAAGCAAAGATCTTTGAAAAATCTTAACTTGGATTTTTGAAATCAAAAACACCGGAAATTTCAGATTTCACTTTCCGAATTCAGATTCTAGATTTAAGAGAAACCGTTTTCGCATAAAAAATATTACAAGCGAAGTGTTTAGTTTTAACAACATCATATTGTTGTTTTAAATGGGCTGATTTGTTCAAGACTAACATGCCCTACTAAAGAATCTAATAAAAATGTGTTTCATGTTAGTTAGGTAAGTGGTAGACTACCCCATATTTTACAACAGGTATATACGGGAAGGGAGAAATAGTTAACAGCGCATACAAACAATTTAAAGACATGGTCCCTAAGAGTGCAAGTGTGTGGTAAATCCACTTGATAATGAAGAAATGAAAGTGAAGATCTATTTACTGCGGAAGATCTGCAGGCTCATTCCTTCTCCTATCTTAATTGAGACACTTCCTGAAAGTTCATTACAATTTCTTAGGAACTTCCAGAGAATTTCTTTCATAAATTACCGGGAAGTGCTTATACATTTGTCGAGATGTTCCTACAAAGTTCTGTGGGAATTAAACGGAGGAAAACTGATTTGACATCTTCCGTTTATGTAGCTATCTAAAGGTTACATGAATTTCCGTATATTGCTCAATCCCTATATTTGCTTATTGATACCGAAGTCTAGCATTATCTCACCCACAATTGATCTTTATAAAAACAAAACTATCCATACTATAGTTTTCACATCTTATTTGCTTATTTCAATTCGATTTCTATAGGCGTAGAAATGGTACCTTTGTCATAGCGCAAAACAATTATAGACCCACTCTGTCTTTCCTAGCATTCGTTTTTATTTTTCGTCTGCTTGTAAACAACTATTAGAAAGGATAAATTGATTCGGCATTTTGTTTCTGCTCGAAAATGCAAAAAGAAATAGGCAACCAGTCTGTTTTTTCATGGAAATTTCCAAGAACTTGCAGGAAGAGTTTCGCAAGTGAGTCCAAAAAAGTTCCTTAGAAGTTCTATGGACTTTCCCAGGAACTTCCTGGGAAGTGCCCTAGCTAAGTGGGAAGAAGAAATGAGCCTCACGATGTTTCGTAATTTATGGATTAAAAAAGTGCATATTTTAGTCCGTCTGCGACTTTCACATTTTTTAAATCTCTTTAAAATTAAGTTACCGGTAAAATTATCTATATCGGTTTGTTCCTGTTTAGCTTTTGTAGTTACTGCACGACAGGATTTGACTGAAACAGAGTTTAAAGGCATACTGCACATGAGTTTGGAACATTTCCTTCGATCTGTTTAAGGATCAGTTAAAACATATATTTTTCATTTGTTTAGTCTGTCCATTGTGAGGTGATATAAGTGATGTGTGTGCTTGTCGACCCCCTCCCCCCCATCTTTATAATGGCTACGAGACCACTGCCCCGTTCCTCATTGGCATTCCCACGCTTGCCATAAACATTTTTTATTTAACCGTTGCCATGGTCATATTCTAAAAGAATCCGTTTAGGTCCTTCCTTGATTGTTGTTACTCTTGTGCCTTGCACCTTCTTTTCACAGCTGCATTGTGATGAGACAAGGTACTTTCACTATTTTCACCAGATTTTACAGTAGGTTGTAATTTTAGTTGATTGTGTCCCTGAGACTATCAGATATGTCCCTGAGACAATCGGATATGTCCCTGAGACTATCGAATGTGTCCATGAGACTATCGGATGTGTCCCTGAGACTATCGGATATGTCCCTGAGACTATCGGGTATGTCCCTGAGACTATCGGATATGACCCTGAGACTATCGGGTATGTCCCTGCTACTATCGGATTTGTTTCTAAGACATATCTTAAAGAAGGTGTAAAGAGAAGGGGGCCCTTTACTTGTTGGTTGTTGGTTGGTTGTTGGTTTGCTCTTTGTTGGTTGGTTGTTGGTTGTTGTTGGTTGGTTGCTGGTTGGTTGTTGATTGGTTGGTTGTCGGTTGGTTGTTTTTGGCTGTTGATTGGTTGTTGGTTGGTTGTTGTTGGTTTTTTTTTAAATGTTGGTTGTTGTTGGTTGTTGATTGGTTGTTGTTGATTGGTGGTTGGTTGTTGTTGAAAGATCGGAAGTGAAAATTTGAGGTAAGTAAAATTCGCTCCATTCGAAGATGTGTTCGGATGGCAAGCCCATTCAAACATGTGTTCAAATGGTAAGCCCATTCAATGGTTTGGAGATGTGTTAAAGTTATTTTTAGACATATTAGGACATAGTGTGCCCAACCTTGAGTGTGACATATTCTTTCCAAATTGGGAACTTGGAAATCAAATTGGCGCGGAAGTGACATCATGAAGTAATGTCTGTTGTTGTTGTTGTTGTTGTTGTTGTTGTTAAATGTGGCATTTATACATACTTTCGATTCCACATCCACTTTTCAAATAACAAAAAGTCTTTAAATGTAAATATATGAAGACAACAACAACAGAAATTACTTCATGCCGTCACTTCCGGTCAGCGATAATAGCAATTTTTTCTATCATTTATGTCAACCGATCCAAACAGCAGGTTTCACGCCAATTTGACTTCCAAGTTCCCAATAGGAAGATGTCACACTCGAGGTTGGACACACTATGTCCTAATATATCTAGAAATAACTTTAACACTTACCTCAAATTTTCACTTCCCATCTTCCAACAACAACCAACAACCAGCAACCAAACAAAAACCAACAACCAAGGACCAGCAACAACCAGCAAACAACCAACAAACCAACAACCATCCAACAACCAACAACAATGGCGTGTCCTCTCTACATGCTGGAAGAACCATGACACGTTACAGCTGTCCTGTGACTAAACATTACATGTGGGCAGTTGGTTATATTGGCACATGCCTTATATCTACATCCGCCTACGCTGTTTAAACAGTTCAAAGATGACCAGTTCAACAAACATAAAGTCTATATAGATTCGATTGAAAATATCATCCATGTTGCACAAAGATAAAGTCTTGCTGAACGCTTTAGTGAAAGAATAGTTCAAATCGGTCACGTACAGTGGAACCTCGGCACCGGACTACCTCCCTCTTAGGACCACCTCTGAATTAGGGCACATTTTTTTCGGCCCCGAATGCGCTTCACAGACTTAAATGGTTAAGAAAACTCCCAATTGGCACCACCTCGGATTGGACCACTTCGAGTCGCTTTTTTCGGTCCCGAGCCCTCAAAATGTCTGAGATCGGACCACTGTCAGTCTGTGGGGAATCCACTTATTTTTGCGGCACATTACTTGAGCGTGTTGCCGTCTTAAATGTGGTTGCTAGGGATTATGGTAGCAAGTGTGTAACAAGACAGGGGCTTAGTTTTGTGATCTATACTTTTGTACCTTGTCTAAACAATCGCGGCTGACAATATACAAACCCGAGACATTTTAATTTATATGGTGCCTATTCTTTTAGTATTTAAGCTGACCCAAATGCCACCGAATTCATAATGAAAATTAAATGTCAATTTAAGCATATAAAGGTAATTTAAATAAGAAAAAAATTGTTAAAGCTTTCTCAAAATGGAAAGCAAAGAAAAAGTTAATAGAAAAAGAAAAGACATTAGTCTCAAAGATAAAAGTGAGACAAAACTGGACTCGTATGCTAAATGTAGTTGCAAAAGTATGCAAAATAGAATGCCTGTGTGTGTGTATAATATGCAGATTGTTATACAGTTGAGACATAATAGATGTTATTATAAATGAATATTACTTTCTTTCGCCTTGACATCAAACATGAAGTCTCCCAAATGGGACCACCTCTAAAATAGGACACATTCTATCTGGTTCCAAGTGTGGTCCGATTTCAGAGGTTCCACTGTAGTTTTAAAGTTATGCACTGTTGAAGTTGTCTCACATGCTAGCCATATTGGGGGGTGGGGGGCAAAAAGCCAAAAATGTTCAGAATCGTCTGAAACGTCTAAATATGCAAAAATTACAAATAGGGGGGGGGGGGGGGAGGGGGGGGAGGGAGGTCAAAGAACCAAAAATGTTCAGAATCGTCTGAAACGTGTAAATATGCAAAAATTCATAAGATTTTCCCACGGGGGGGGGGGGGGGGAGGGCTGACTGACTATGCCCTAAGGGGGTGGCCCAGAACTCCTATTTTTCTACTACTACTGTAGCCTTTCCAGCGCCACATCTGTGCAAGCTTCGGCCCAAGAAGTCTCATCCGCCATGTTGACCTTGAACAGGACCTTGAGCGCCAAATAACCAAATAGATGGTTTCACGCTATTACTTAAAGCCAAATAAATAAACATATATAAGAATAAATTAATAAATAATCGAGCATCAAAACATGAGCGAGAGAGAGAGACAGAGAGAGAGAGAGGGGGGGAAGAGAGACAGAAAACGAGAGAGAGAGAGAGAGAGAGAGAGAGAGAGAGAGAGAGAGAGAGAGAGAGAGAGAGAGAGAAGAGAGAGGGGGAGAGAGGGGGAGAGAGAGAAAGAAATAGGGAGAGTGAGAGTGAGAGAGAGATTGAGAGAGAGAGAGAGAGAGAGAGAGAGAGAGAGAGAGAGAGAGAGAGACAGAGACAGAGACAGAGACAGAGAGAGAGACAGAAGAAGAGAGAGGGAGAGTTCTTTGGAAAGATATTGGCCTCTTCCTCTTTCGTGGTACAGACTGTAGCAAAATAGATCACAATTAGGTGCCTCTGCCCTCTCCTTCCGGTCCCCGTCTGCAGTCTGGTCGGTCCCACACCTGAACCCCATGTATATCTTACACACATGGTTAAACTATCCTTTCCCTATATTGAGCCGCATAATTTTTTAATGGAAACAGAATTAATAATTAATTGATAAAATTTTTAAAAAAACTTGTCTTTTACCGCATATCAGCATTTTCTATTGCCTTCGGTTTTTTATTAATTGTATCGAAAATAATTAATAAAAAGTGAATGTGCAATTTAAAAAAAATGCCAAAGGTTAAATTTGTGATATACGAGACCTTTGCTTGTACGATTGAAATAACCAACGGCAAAGACAAAATATTTGTAGGTTCAGTCCATTATTAAATTGCTTGAACCAAACCAGATGGCGTCCCTCATTTCCTCTTTTTATCGAAACACTGTCGCTTTCGCAACTGATTTGTGATTAAAAATATAATGTTGTTTTTGTAAATTCAGCTGGCAGAAGGTCCTTGGACATCGCAGTTAAATATACTTCTAAATTGCTTAATTCTACGATGTATTAGCTCCTGTGCCAAGCGAGAGGAAAGGTTCATTAGTCCGTGATTGATTGTCTTACAAAGTGCAAAGAAGACATCACTGTGCATTTGTCACACTTGAAATATGCATGAGCTGTGACAACATTTGTGGATTCGTGACACATGGCCACCGTTTTCTTCCTCTTTAGTCTCAACCCAACTCAAAACACTATCAATAGCTCACAATCTCTGAAAAGGGATACTTCCTGCGGGGCACTGCTTGATGCAAATTACCCCCAAAATGCAGATTGAAAGTAAACAAACATGGTGATAATAAACACGTGCTGGAGAAAGACGCCAGCTTTAGCAGGCCCATTAGGCCCACAGGACGCCCGTATTTAGGAGCATTTAGCTACTCTGTATTCATGGAGTGGGCGGGGCACCTGTAGTACTCTTGACAATATTGCACCAAACCCCCCATACGGCCATCTTGGCGGAGGCTACAATGCCTGCTGCCGTGAGGAGCCCTCAAGTATCTCTGGACCAAACATATCGCCTGTTTGGAGAAAGACAAACCCCACCGAATGCTAAACCTATAATTTCTTGCTGTTCGTTCTTGCCCACGGGATGCCCCCCCCCCCCCTTACTTTACTTAAGCTGAACTGGAATGCAACCCATTGCTTTGCTCTTGTCCACATTTATACCAGAATTAACTAGATCTGGTTTGGTTAGGTGTAACTATTATTATCATTATTATTATTATTATTATTGGCTTATGGTCTCGAGCCTTAAAATGTTGGATCCACAACTTTTCTCAAAGTTACTGTGTCATCTTGAAACAATTCCCCTAACACATGTTTGAAAACAAATATCAAATTGACATTTAAAGTAAAAACAACTGAAATTCGTTTTTCAATTTCCAACAGCATCTGTCTGCTTCACGCACCAAAATGTCAAATCAAAACTGTTAGCCCTCTCGTGCTGTCGTTAATTGTTGCTTTGGAAACGATTTAGCACAAATACATACCATTTAGAAAGGTGCTAAATATCCTAATCATAAATGCGCATTTCCTTGTGCGTTGCTCCTTTTTTGGTGGGAGGGGGGGGGGGGGGGGTTGGAAATTCAAGCTCCGCCCATAAGGAGTGAGCCCAGTGCAACAGGATATCTTGTGACCTCCCCCCCCCCCCCCCCCCCCGGACAAGATATAATAGGATATCATGCAGTACAGTTCTATACTTCATAAACAGGAGTGTAATATTTGGAATGTACAGCCTGCGGTTTGCCTAAGTTTTGGCAACGGTTTAGGGCAAAACCCAGATCTTCGTGGCTAAACCACTTACAACTTCGGGGCCCAAATATCTCGGTGTAATGATTTTAAGCTACCCCCTCTCAGGCTACCCCCCTCCCCTTAACTTGAATTTCTTATTACCGGGGGTAATTCAAATTCGATTTCTTAATACCCCCGGGGATAATCTGAAATCGAATTTGTATTACCCCCCTCCTCCCCCCCCCCCCCCCCCCGCTGTTTTTAGATTATCCCAATATCAAAAACTGTTAACAAACAGAAAAAATAATGTTTATATTTATACATTTATGCACATACAAATAAACTGAAATGAAAGGTTCATTTCATCAACTCTTCCAAAGCCAAACTGGGCGACCTCTTCAACACTGGTTTTGCACAATCATTACAAGTATTTGACTAATATTCTACAAAGAAGTTGGTTCAGTTGCTCACTCAAAATCAAAAAGCTTTTCTATTAGTATCTATCAAATATCTTTCAGTGTCTGGTGACGTCACAGTTTTCCGAGTAGGATGATCCCCAGCTCAAAGCTGCTAATCCCAATGTGTTGGGACGTTGTTCGGAGGAGGTTGTCTGCATGTGTATAAACAGGAGGTTGATTTTGGTTGCTACATGCAGTACAAATAACTAAACAAAACAGAAGGAAAACGCTAAAAGTTGTAAAATAAAATGAAAAGGTGAAAATAAACATTTCATTTAAGTTTATCTGTGTGTGAATAAATGTAAAAATTTAAAAGATTGTTTTTCTGCATGTTAACAGCTTTTGGCATCTGGGTAACTTAATATGCGGGAGGGGGGGGGGGGGTAATACAAATTCAAATTTAAGTTACCGGGTGGGAGCTTGAATTCGATTTTAACTTCCCGGGGTGGGGGAAAATACGGGAGTAATCTGAAATCTTTACATCGGGCTGGGGAAGAGACAAGATATCCAGGAATCAAAATGGCCTGGGACGCCGGTGTAACAGGCTATCTTACCCTCCTGTACAGCTTCCCAACCCCGGGGGGAGGGGGGAATATATACAAAGCTATCTCCCCCCCCCCCAGTATATTTAGCCCTCCCCCACTCAACTTGTTTGCCTGTAAATATATTTTGATAATATTTGTTCATATAATTAAATGGATTCAATTAAACTGTATAAAACTATCTTGAGCTACTTTATTGACTAAATTCAACACAATGTAAACTAAATATAAAAAGGCATCTTCGATCAGAAATAGCAGGTTGGGGGAGGGAGGGGGGGGGAGGTTCAGATAGCCTAGTATACCTGCCGCGGAGGGAGGGGGGCCTTTCTTCTTGATTGCCAATCAATGCCCAGTGTTGCATCTTTGGTGGATTAATGAAAAACTGAAAAAACAAACAAACAAACAAACAAACAAAATTAATTATAAACAGACACACACACATGTATAAAGTAATTTCCCCAGTGTTTTGAAATATAAACAGCGCGTTTTTTTCTTCTAAGATTCAATGGCTTGCGTGAAAATCGCTCCAAAGTAATATGATGGCGGTGTGCACCGGCGGCATGGGTTGCTATTTATAGACATATCAAAAGGGAGAAAGGGTGTGGGGGTGGACATTTGTAAAAAAAAATGGCTGAACAAAACCCTATAGAGGAAGACAAAAGGAACGGTTCTTCTCAAACCGTGTTATTAATGTTGTTACCGTTAGAATAAGTTTATACCCCCCCCTCCCTCTGCCCCCCCCCCCAGCACCTTAAGTGTAGCATTGTTACGAAATATTTCAGAAACAATAAAACGTGTTACCGTCGCATTGCTGACCATGCCAGCAGTCTTGCCATTCAATTAATACCAATATGATTGGCCTGTTACTCGAGCAAATTTAACCAATTATGTGGCCTTACCGAGCACTGAGCAATCGACTTGGTGACGGCGAAAGAAGTAGCGCGTGCCTGCAGATAAATTGCGCATGACTGCAGGTTCCCTTGTCATTTATGAAATTCGTGCACATTCTGATCAAAGCAAAAATAACCACATGTTCTCTCCAGCTTTTGATTTAATTTACGACGAAAATAGAAAACACAAGAATTCAAGCAAGCAATTCTGTTAATTATATTGAAGATTTAATTGGATACAAAACTAAACTGAGGGGAAAGCCACAAATCAAGGTAAGATGTCTAAAATGTAATTTGTGGTGATTCATTGAGAACCGCAGATTTTATTTGAAACAATTAGAATAGAAAATTAATGGCACTGTTTTGATTTCAGTGAAATTAAATGTTTTTCAGTGACTTAATTTGGTCAGCAAGGTAGCTAACGACAAATGTAATTGAAAGATGTTTTGTGCTCGTTGAATTATCTTCATAAAGGAGCCTGAGCATCTCTTACGCCATACATTAACTTGAGCCCCCACCCCCTCCCCACCCCCACTCCTTCGTCAATTTACATAACATGTAACAATACGTGAACATAGAGAATGACCACGAGGTGTGATCGCATTATGCAAGCATCATCACACCTGTTGTGACCAGTCAGGCTAGCATCGTTACATTTCGTGTTTTTATTATTTGTTTATTTTGGACACCAGTGTCAAGTCGCCAGCAAACTAAAGTTTTCTTCTTTTTTTTCAACATTATGACGATACTAACAGACAAGTTTTATCAAATAAAATTGTTACAATATTCAATACTGTGTTAACGTAAGACCTGGGGCGATAAAATTTAGTTCATCACAAAAACGTGATTAAAAGGGGGAACAAACTCAACCTGAATCCCGAGTATGTAGCCATATTTGCGTTACAACCTCCAAAATGGCAATTTGCTTTGGTGCATTTCAGGCCTTTAAGTCCGTGCTCGAAAAGAATTCATCTTTCGTATTAAAAATTTGTTTGTAGAAATTAAAAGACAACATTAGGAGTGTGATACATACTGAAATACAACACAGTGACCACTTCACTTAGCAAGACAAAATAGAAATTATGTAAGTCTGTTCATCCTTGCTAAATTATTTTTGTTTCTTATTTTGTCCTAGGTTTCTATAATGTGCGACACCGATAGCTTGTCTGCAAACGATTCTTTGAGTCCGGTGCTGGAGAGGAATACGCCACCCGAAAGCGGTCGACAGAAACGCCACAGGACTCGTTTTTCGCCTGCGCAGATGAACGAATTAGAGCGGGCCTTCGCGCGGACGCATTACCCCGATATATTCATGCGCGAGGAACTTGCGTTGAGAATCGGCCTGACTGAATCACGTGTACAAGTGAGTTGAAGCTTTTACTGTATAAATAAATAAATAAATAAATAAGGAAGTTAACAAAAAAAATAAATACCCGAGAACATTTAATTGCATAATATTTACTAATTAGTATTACTTTTTAAGATTTTATATTTATGTTTATGTTATAGATAATATGTGTATCAATATGTGTGTCAAACCACTTTAATTTTAAGAGAATATATTTTTATTTGACCAGTAATTTTCTTTTTAATTGCCTCTTTCTTTTTAATTAAATAATAAACAGTTAACAAATTAAAACATGCTTCTTATTTTACGGGAAAAAACTATATATTTTAAGCAAAAACGTTATTCGGGAAAGTTCTTTTATACACTTTATCTATTGCAAACTACGTGTGATTTCTCGAGAAAAAAACGCCGCAGAGATCTTCTATTCTGGCACCTCCCTTATATACGCTTGGTAAAGAAAATGACATGCATATTTTTCTAACACTCAGGACTCACTTCTGCTCTGGTTCCCTCCGTGTCTTTTTGCGTACATTCGCTGTGAAAAAGCAACCCGGGGCAATATTCCTTGTCCAATGTAATAAGTAAATAGGATTAAGATGAGTATGGGAAATGAAAGAAAACTTGTTATCGTTAAGCTTTTATCATTTTAGAGGGAATTAAAGTAATTTACCCTACTTTGTGTTTCTGATAGTCTTAAATTAGTGGGAATAATCAAAACTTGTCTGTAAAAGGGACATGAAGCGATGACTTTCAGCTTCAAATAAATCATTTTGGTGAGTTCATTGAACAGATATCAAAACAATCAAAATGCTCAATTCGTTTTTCACAGTATGGATAATACAACTTAATTTATACTAAATTGAGGCTATAGTACTCATATTTCATGTGCTGTGCTTCTGCGAGAGAAAAGACTGGATTAAACCCTTTTAAATAACAAATGGTGTTTGCATTTGTGTAGGTATGGTTTCAAAACCGACGGGCTAAGTGGAAGAAGAGGAAGAAGACCACAAATGTGTTTAGCACCCCTGGGGCCCTGTTTAACCCTTACCCACCGATGTCAACATCGATGTGGCCCACACCGACTGTTCCGCTTGCCCAGGAGCCGTTCCCATTATCGCACATGCCGCCCATGGTGCCGCAGAATCACAGCCTCGTTCCCAAACTCCCCTCCACCGGAAGTAGCTATCTCACCAGCGGTGCGAAAGCCGACAGCGAAACCTCTCCAAAGAGCGGCAGCACAGCGTCGTCGCTAAGCTCCGCCCCCACCACTGACGCCGCCTCCCTCACGTCACTCACCCCGCTGTCATACGGCATGGGTATGATGGGTGGCTATCCTCCATTCTCCTCCGCGTCGCTGGCATCACTGAAGCCGGACTCCACTGACGCCTTCAGGACGCCCAGTTTGCTTAATTTCCGCCATAAAGCCATGGAGCAGGTCTTCCCCGTTGGTCTTAGTGCCACAAATTTCAGCAGTTATACTGACATCTAGCAGTGCCCAATGCCCTGGTGGTATTCAGCAGCGTAGCATTTGTATATTTCCATATTTATGTACTTATTTATTAAGACTTAAATTATTTTATGTGTAAAAGGTTTAAACAGAGACCGTCATGTATTTTGAACTAATTTAAGACAAGCAATTAAGAAAAGGACAGCTCTGATACTGATTGACCTCTTGGAATTTCTGTCTTTGTAAATATAGCCGTAATAGTTACAAAAAAAATGGACAAGTTTTCATTAAAACTCGAATGATCTACTGAATGATATCGATGGAGGAATCATTAGCGAAGTTCTGGGCCTTTATCCGGTAGTGCTCTGTTCCGTGCAGCTCTCGTTTGTGTTGTATTTTAGCACTAGTATGGCATATGTGCAATGATTACCTCAACACATCTGAATTGTTGAGAAATGTAAACGTTATCTACTGCTGTTCTTTTAGTCACTGGCGTTTATTAAATGTTATAGGACAGTGTTCTCTGTCGTTTTGACGCTGGACGCGGGATTGTATTGGATTTAAGTAAAACACTAATTTCCTTTGTTTCCGAATTAATGTATCAATATATTAATAGCAAATCTCGTGTAATTGCCTTTAATTGCCATCAATTATTTTATTTCCTTAAGTTAAGCTTTGAGTACACAGTATAACAGGTACAAAGCACAGAAGAGTGCGGCTGGTCTGCGAGCGATGAGCTAACATTTTATTCTCCAGAATAGCACGGGATGCTATATGTGTGTTTTATCTTTATACGAATAAAATTACATACCATAAAATTATCTATTAAATTATTACATTAATTACGTTACAATTACAATTGCCAAATTTACTTAGCATAAGCTTTTGGTCAGTTGTAATTTTTAGTGTAAGTGGTTTCTGCTATAAAGTTATAAATGTTAGTTTTTGGGTTTGTATTTGTTTTTTACTCACAAGCTTTGGTGACTCCTGGCTATTCCATCAGCTGTTGTCCTACAAGACCTTAAAAAAAAAAACAGATTCAATAAGACAACACACTATTTGAAATGAAATAAAACTGTCGTTCTTGTTGATCAAGATATTGTCTTTTTTACTTACAGTGTTATTAATAGCTTTGTGGCATACCCATTGCCCGTACTTACCATCATTGCCCTTACTTACCATCATTGCCCATACTTACCATCATTGCCCTTACTTACCATCATTGCCCATACTTACCATCATTGCCCGTACTTTCCATTGCCCGTACTTTTCATTGTCCGTGCTTTCCATCATTGCCTGTGTTTTTCCATCATTGTCCGTACTTTATATTATTTTATGTGTTGTTCATCATTGTCCGTACTTTTTATTGCCCGTGTTTTCAATCAATGTTCATACTTTTCATTGTCCGTACTTTCCACAACTGCCCGTGCTTTCCATCGTTGTTGTGCTTTCCGTCATTGCCGGTGTTTTCCATTAATTGTACTTGCTTTCCATCAATTTCCGTAATTTTCATTGCCCATGTTTTCCATCATTGTCCGTACTTTTCATTGCCCGCACTTTCCATCATTTTTCGAGCTTTTCTTCATTGTCCGTGCTTTCCATCATTGTCCGTGCTTTCCATCATTGTCCGTAGTTTTCATTGCCCGTACTTTCCATCATTGCCCGTACTTTCCATCATTTTTAAACTTTTCATCATTGTCCGTACTTTCCATAATTTTTTAAGCTTTTCATCATTGTCCGTACTTTCCATTCATTTACTTTTTGTTTTTTTTATAATATTATTATTTCATCATTCACAGATTTGTGTCATTACGCACACTCATTGTCGCGACAGAACACAGTACTTAATGCGCTGTGACGCAGTTCCTATTACAACAAGATACAATAAAGAGCACATTGTTACATATGTTGGAAACTGGTTTAACCCAATGTTATCTGGTGATATTTAGCGTTTGGCTTACAAAGCGGAACGCATTTTCAAAGATGAACAAAAAAAAAAAAAGTGTCGCCATTTTTTCTGTTTAAACTTGCCAAGTGTTAAAAATGAGTAAATGAGAAAAGAGGAAAAATTCATGCAATATCGAACTATAAAATTGTAAGCATTATGGTTACCGTATACTTACCACATTGTAAACAATATGGTTACCTCTACTTACCACATTATAAACAATATAGTTACCCTATACTTACCACATTGTAAACACTATGGTTACCGTATACTTACCACATTGTAAAAAATATGGTTACAGTATACTTACCACATTATAAACAATATAGTTACCTATACTTACCACATTATAAACATTATGGTTACCGCATATTAACCACATTGTAAACAATATGGTTACCCTATACTTACCACATTGTAAACAATATGGTTACCGTATACTTACCAGTATGTAGTTCCAACATTGTAGACATTATCGTTAATGTATACTTGCTACATTGTAAACATCAACCAGTAGAGTCACTTCGGCCATTTGACATTTCAGCGGTTGCGGGAGACTCTACCAGCGTCTCTTCGATCACCACAAAACACTGAACCTTTTAAGGATGAACATAAAACAGTCCTATTTACTCAATATTATAGTTCCGACTAAATTTCACCTGTGTTAAGTTATACTATCCATTTTTGAGTTATTTTCTTTGCCCTTTTTAATGTGTTATAATTCTCATTTTTATCTTTTAACAACCAAATATACAGATATATTGTAAAGCGTAGAGAGCTTATAAGGTGCGTTAATAGTATTAATAATAGTAATAGCAATAATGGTGATGATAATGATAATTATAATAGTAATAATACTAATACTAATAATAATAATAATAATAATAATAATAATAATGATGATGATGATGATGATGATGATGATGATGATGATGATGATGATGATGATGATGATGAGGATGATGTGCCTTACATTACTTACATCTGTAGTTAACTCGTTATGATCTACGATGAAAAATCACGTATTGATGAGCTGTTTCACACGCATCAAAGCGTGATTTTATAGCTGCTATTTAGCGATATAACCTATTATCTCTATTGTTTTTTGTAGATATGAAATGATTAGAATGATGTCCTTACATGCTGGAATTCAACCATGGGTTGTACAAATTCTATGCTGTTAGTGTGCAACAACCTTTGGAAGTTTTAGAAGTGGAGTAATTAGGGTAAGTCGTTGATTAACATGCGATTAAATCAGGACGATTGCGATATCTCGATACATATGCCCATGGAGAGAGTGAATGCATGACATGTGCAGTCAAACTGCCATTCAACTGGAAACGAGGCTGTCGCATGATGTGAACTCACCACGCCTGTCTTAAAAGGAACAACGGGGTTGGGCAAAGACATGAAATGCACCCAAGGGCCGAATCGACTTTCGTAAGGGTCGCAGTGTTCCAAAACAGTGCATACGGGATAGGCCAAGCTTTTATATTAAATAAATTTATTTATAAATTTTCAGGTTGAAGCAGAGTCTGGCTGTGGTTCCTGCTATATTGCAATCAAAACTGAGTTAAATACTTTTTACCATACGTTTCTCTCGTTTGCATTTACGTATTAATAATATACAAATCCAAAAAATTGAAGTTATAGTTGCACTTTATAATAAGCGGTCTTAAGCCTCTCAGTTGATTTCCGGTTCGTTGAGATTTCACTGCATATCTTGTTTACTCAGAGATATCTTTAATTTCAATAAGAGATGTTTCTCAATAGTGTTGATATACATCTAAATAATTAAGACAGATCAGTTAATAAATTAAAAGATGTCTCTTTCAAACAGAGGCTCTGCAAAAAACAAGAAAAATCTCAGTTATTTTTTTGGCTTCTAACTGAGGTTTTCCTACTTCATTGTGAACTAACTTAGGTGGTGGAATACTTAGGTGGTGAACTACTTAGATGGTGGACCAATTAGGTGGTGGAGTACTTAGGTGATGAAATACTTAGGCGGTGAAGTAATCAGGTGGTAGAGCACTTAGGTAGTGGGGTACTTAGGTGATGGTGTACTTAGACGGTGGAATACCTATTTGGCGGAGTACTTAGGTGGGGAGTACTTAGGTGGTGGAGTAATTAGGTGGTAGAGCACTTAGGTAGTGGAGTATTTATGTTATGGAGTACCTGGGCAGTGGAGTACTTAGTAGGTGGGATACTTAGGTGGTAGAGTACTTAGGTGGTTCAATACTTAAGTACAATCGTGTTGAATTTTTATGTAACATCTCAGAACTCTGCGACAGTACCTCATAATTGTTATGCCACTAGAGCTGATAGTATGACATTTTCAGAAACAAAACTTTAATGCATTTTGCTTGACAATTTCTCGGAAAGGAAAAGCAGCTGACTCGCCCAAGTATTCATTAACCGCGGGTGTTAATATGGTTAACAAAATAAGCTGGCATTGCCTCGATGTCCAATTACCTGAACTCGCACCAGGAACTGCATCACTTCTTCGCAATGTCCTTGTATCCATAGAAACCTATACAGCTTGCATAACAACAGAATAGGAAAGAAAGGATTCCAGACTGGCGATTCCCGCTAGGTTGATAGGAAATCATCGCTGACAACCCGAACTTTATTAATATCGCGAATGTCATTGTGCAACACCGCGGGCCCTCCAAGCGGCAGGAAATTGACTGGTTAAGTATTTTTTTATTAGAAAATTGCGAATGCTTGCTAAGACGTTTGACAAAAGGTTGGCTTAATGTTACCACGGGCATCGTGAGGCTGGGCATACTTGGCACTCGACACTGAACAACACACTACATCTACAGTGCCTTATAATGATCGCCGCTCAATGAATACAAGTTTGTCTGTTTTCTTCTAACCAGGTATGCGGCGAAATGACTGTGATGGTGCGGCTGGCAAAAGAGGATCCGGTCTAGTTTTGTTGTTCACGCCACTCGTTTTGGAAGTGATTTGTATTTTAATTTTTGAAATCTATTGAAATTTATACCAGCGTTTCTTTTCTTTTCTTTCTTTCTTTCTTTCTTTCTTTCTTTCTTTCTTTCTTTCTTTCCTTTTTCTTTCTTTCTTTCTTTCTTTCTTTCTTTCTTTCTTTCTTCTTCTTCTTCTTCTTCTTCTTCTTCTTCTTCTTCTTCTTCTTCTTCTTCTTCTTCTTCTTCTTCTTCTTTTCTAATAAAATACTGCCTATAATGGACGTCTGGAGCTAGCTGAGTCTTTTACGCGAACAATTCATTATATTTACAAGAAAGGGTCGACTTACCTGACTAGCCTGACACCACTTACCTGACTAACTGGACGCCACTTACCTGATGCCACTTACCTGACTTACCTGACGCCACTTACGTGATACCACATACCTGACTTACCTGAGCCATTTATCTTACTTACCTGGCGCCATTTATCTGATGCCACTCCCCGACGCCACTTACCTGACTTACCTGACGCCGAAAGCAATGACGTATTCCAGACTAGGAGATCACGTAGTTTTCTGACGCAGATGACAAGTATTTGTAGAACAATGAAAAAAGCCACAAAACAGCATAATAATAAACAACAACTTCTCAGTGAGTCTTGGAATGAATATTTTAAGAATGAGTTGAACCATTCTATGGTCAAGTAACAAACAGACAAGACCTGCATGCTACAACAAAATAAAACGATAATAATAAAATTAAAAAAGACCTAGGGAAAGCAGTTTATCCATCAGTGTCAACCGCACTGTGTTTTCTTCGATAGAGAAAAAAACCTCCCAAAATAATTGATCCTGTGACCGCACGCGAGCCGACTTCGCCCCCACCCCCCTAATTTCGGTTACCAGCTTTGCGTATGGGGAACATATGGCACAACCCCTATCCCTGCTGACTTAACTTGCAATTTCATCTCGAAATAGCAATTGCGTGCTGATCTATAATTCTTGGGTGCTTCTTTCGGTCTTGCAAGAATTACCACATATTACGTAATCATTGCATTTACATGTGTAACATTTAATCCTGCATCTCATTTTACGGGTTCTTTCGCCTCATTTTATGCCTTTATGAGCTTTCATTTTAAGAAAGTTATGGTGTCTTTTGCATTAAGAAGACAATATTATGTTGACATTTCTTATACGGACAGGAAAATTAGCCATTAAGCAATGAATCTAACGCGTCATTAGCACATTTTGACATCGCAAAACCATCAATATTTATTTGCACCCGAATCTGTCATCCTTTATGACTTAATATACATGCCTTGACTAATAGTATGATTACCCTTTGTTAGCGGTATCAGAATGAAAAGCTTCCACAACGATGCATAAGTGAGCAGTCTTCTCCCTATAAAGCGAACAAAAAACTAAACGCCAGAAATCATTTATTATTTCGTTTTTCCAGCACAAATTGGCAATAAAAAATTATACAAACACAATATCTAGTTGTTAAGGCAACCGCCAGATACAAAGGATGCCTGCTGTGCCAGACGTTCCAAGTATATCTATAAAAGGAATGTATAATTCTGCAGGTTTCTATGGAAACATAAAAAAGTGTTTGTTAGGAGTTATTTCAAGACTGTGAAAAGCAATCTCGATGCAATTCTTTATAAACATTCCGACGTCCATCCAACGTCGATTTGAGATTGCGACGTCCATCCAACGTCGATCTGGGTTTGCGACGTCCATCCAACGTCGATCTGAGTTTGCAACGTCCATCCAACGTCGATCTGAGGTTGCGACGTCCATCCAACGTCGATCTGAGTTTACGACGTCCATCCAACGTCGATTTGAGATTGCGACGTCCATCCAACGTCGATCTGAGGTAGCGGCGTCGGCCAGATCAAATGGCAACATTACATCTGGCCGTAATTTTGTTGCCATTGGTATATAGCGACCAAAAAAAAGCACGTTTAGTCAAAGATTTATTTATTCGCAAACCAAAAAGGGCATTTTCCGACGCCTCATCAACGCCTTTGGCTTAATGTTGCATTTTTCAAACTTGGCTCTTGGGGGTCACTTTAAAAAAGTCACGCATGTAACGGTAAGGGGGGAGAGGGGGAGGGGATGAATGATATAAGCGTGCAATAGGACATCTTCGCTTACACGTTTTACGTACCTTGCTGCAGGAAATAAATCACGCTTAGATCTTTCTTAGCAATCAGAAGACTTGTCAATTGCCTTTTAGCTGCTTGCGTGATTTTATTCTATAAACCGCACAAACCTGATTTAAAACGTCACTCATAAAGGGCGCTTGAAAGATGAAATGCATTAAAATGTCCACAACATTTTTCATCGGCAAACACCTGTTAATATAACCTTAGTAAAGAGGGTCCTTCATAATAGACACCGGTTGTGATGTTAGTATCATAAGGCTTCTATGGCTAATGCAATCCTTTACAAAATGAGCATCCTTTAATGGTGAAAAAAGTGAAAATGTCCCACCCCCTGTCAAATTCACCAAGGCTGAGCTGATTGCATTTCAATAAAGGGTTACATTGAAATAATAATTGGTCGTAATGCTATCCTTTTGTTGTCGATGCTAGATTTTTGCACAACGTTTTCAATTGAAAACGAAGAGAAAAGGACTGTGTTGGACAAATTCGTGCTCGCTGATGCGTGGTACAGCTTTTAAGTGAATGGGGCGGGGGGATTTGTTGCCGTTGTTGGCAGGACATCCTTCCATGCACATAAAATCACGGTTTATGAGCAGCATGAAAACAAGCAACTACCACCCAGAAATAACAATAAACAGTGAGATTTTATTACATTTCTGTTTTTTTTTTTGTTTGTTTGTTTTTTTTCTCTTTTTTTTGTTTTTTTTTTTCTTTTTGGCTACAGGTAATAAAAGCAGACCATTTTATTCCAGATATGCAATAACACCATTGTGCAAGGAAACAAATGAAAATGGCTCCAGTCACTCTATCTGCTTTTAGTCAAGTCACAAAATACAGCTGGAGATTTATGGCAACGGGTAGCGACAGAAGTTACAGGTGAGACAAAAGAGGAGGGGGTGAGGTGGGGAGGGGGGGGAGGGGGGAGGTGATTGTCCAAAACCGAACAACAGACCAGTCCTTGTGTCACTGATGCAGCCAACGGACGCCTTTTGTTCCCCTGTCTCTCTCTCTCTCTCGTCTGTCAGTCTATACACCCAATGAAAGCCGAGAAATATCTCCGCAGCTCTTCATTTCCGGTTTTGGGTTGGGTTAGTGGGGGGGAGGGGGAGGGGGAGGGGGTGGGGACGGGCACATTCTTACCTTTGCCACTTGTTGTTATCCAAAAAGCTTTTTTTTATTTCTCCGCTGTTATTGCTTTTATAAATGGAACCACGTGCTGGGAAGACTGAGCGAGGCCCGCCAATAAATGCGAAAATGATAGCGATTAAAGGAAGACTCGCATTGTACGCGCCCTTAATTGAATGATGGCTCGGTAACGTCTCGCTGATTGCTAAACGCGCACAATAAAGAGAGTCCCTCTCTGATCTATCTCATTCACTCCGTTACTTCACAAATCAACTAAATGCTTTATTATTAAATCCATTTAGCTAATTTTGAAGTTTATTAAGCCAAACGTTAGGTAAAGTGATTTCTGTTATGAAAAGGATACAGCCTTCAGGAAGCTGGCCCGTGTAGCGGGGCACTGTTCATCAGGCAATTTACTTTTATTCATTGTAATCAAAACCAATAAAGCACAAATTCCGCGGAATTTGCTGAAAAACCCACGAGATTCACACAAGCCTACTACTGGCAATAATGTGTTTCATTTGTACGTGAATTGAGAAGCATTGTGTAAAATGAGAGTTAATGTGTATAAATTTATTGCATATATTGAAAGTGGTAGGCACTTGAGTTGGAATTAACGAACAAGCACATAGCCACGGACTAACAAGCACATAGTAATGAACTAACAAGCACATAGTCATGGACTAAGAAGCACCTAGTCATGGACTAACACGCACATAGTCATAATCATTGGCTAGACACACTGAAACACCACGAGTCAGACGATTGAACAAAAACTGGAGCAAACAAATTGTCCCGGACAATTCGGTAAAAAAAAATATTATAAAAATATTACAGAAATGAAAGATAATGAACCATAAATAAACCGTGGTCAGCAATAACTTATATTTCAATTCTATTACAAAGCTAGAATTAGAAGTTTTCCTGCACATTTATCACTGCTTCTGCTGAACGTGTGCTTTACAATAAAGTACACTGACTGCTCTAGTTACACTTGGAAGCTGCTTGTCTAAGCCCGACGTATTTACCACTTTCAATTCGATGGCACCCCGTGATTCATCGAGTTTGTTTTTGATTCAATGTTGAACTCAACTAATTTTATTGTTATATATTAGCAACAAAGAAAAATTTAAATAGTTGGTATCTTTTTAAAAGATATGTTTATGAAAAAATACGCATTTAGATCAAGATAAAAATCAGCTTTATGTGTTGTGTTTGTGTTTTTGTTTTTTTTGCTCTTTCTCTATCGAAAGACAAGACTTTTATCACGATGATGAAGCAGAAAAGGGGTTATTAATCTTTATTTGACTCAACAATACTTGTAGCTGCTAGGCCGGCTTCTAAAGTATTAATCTGGCAGAGCCCTCAGGAACGCATTTACTTGCAAAATATATGGACCGCCAGAGAGTCGTAAAGGGAATGGAGAGCTCACTGCTAATGCCCAAAGACCAATGTGCGACGAAAAGAAATTGGCTTTTAATTTTCTTGTATCAGCGAATTATTCCTGCCAAAGCTAAGAGAACTGAAGTCGTTGTCACAGGATGAAAAGTCGGGGCAAAGTCGGCGTGATTTACAATCTTATTACTTTTTCTCATATAGTGTAATTTGCTGGTAAGCTTTGCATTACCCTCCACCGCCTCGCCTGACCTTTCTGGCCGGTTTTGTCTCCTGCAAACGTGAAAATGTCCCTAAGCCAATTTTCAGCGTGGCTTGTTTTTCTGGGATACACAATCAGTTTGGGAGCAAAATTCGAGATTTTAAAGGAGTTGCACGAAATATTGCGTAGACATGGAAACAAAACCAAATACTGTGTAGACATGAAGATAGAACCAAATACCGCATAGACATGGAAACAGAACCAACTACCACGTAGAATGGAAACAGCCAAATACAGCGTAGAAATGGAAACTGAACCAACAACTGCGTAGACATGGAAACAAGCATAACAGCGTAAACATGCGAACTGGGCCAACTACCGCGTAGACATGGAAACAGAATCAAATACCGCGTAGACATGGAAACAGCCAAATGCAGCGTAGATATTTAAACAGAACGAAATGCAGCGTAGACATGGAAACAGTCAAATACAGCGTAGACATGGAAACAGTCAAATACAGCGTAGACATGGAAAAAGATCTAAATACAGCGCAGATATGGAAACAGATCCAACTTCTGCGTAGACCTTTAAGCAGAGCCAAATACAGCGAAGAAATAAGGACAGAACAAAATGCTGCGTAGACATGGAAATAGAAGCATTACTGGAAATGAATTTAAAAAATGATCCGATTTCCGGGGATGGCCCTATTTCTGGGCGTGCTTCACATGTCACGGTCCTATTTCTGGCTGTTATATACAATCTGATGATTTTATTTCTCGGCATTCTTCACAACTGATGGTCCTGTTACGATCCACTCACCATGTCTTATGGGAACACGGCATGTTACTTCTCACATACTGTGTTACTCATCACTTACTGTTACGTATCACTTACTGTTTTACCTGTAACTTCCTGTGTTGTTCATTGCATATCGTGTTGCTCATCACTTACTGTTACATATCACTTACCGTGTTACTTATCACTTACTGTTTCACTTATCACTCACTGTGGTATTTATCACTTAGTCTGTTATTTGTCGCCCACTGTGCCACTCATCACTTACTGTTGCGTTTCACTTACTGTTCTACTTATTACTTACTGTGTTACACTTCACTCACTGTGCTACTCATCACTTGCCGTGTTACTCATCACTTACTGTGTTACGCATCATTTAATGTGTTAAACATAACTGCTTCTTTGTTGGTGATGGATCTTCGAGATTTTTCGCACAGCTTAGTAGCTCCGCAGAAACATGAGGTGTTTCCTTAAATAAACACGTCAGATTTAGTTGATGCTGATAGAGATTTGAATTTAGATGTAAATCTGTAATGTTTTGATATCTTTCCAATTGAATCAGAGTAATTCCAAAATAATACAAGATTGTACCAATTCTTTATTATTCAATGATATTGCTTAGTATTTAGAGAATAGCTTTATAATTTTGGCTATATATTCATTTATATCTTAGGATATATTTAAGCATTCCATATGTTTGTAAATAAATGAAACAGGTTTTAATTTGAATAAACACATTTTTTACTCTTGTGTGGAGCTGAATATCGGACGTCATATTCCAAGCAAATGGTAAATCTTTTAGAGACACAGTTAATTCAACAGAATTAGAGATTCATGTCAAAATCGAAGAAATGTCTTAGTACATATTTTATTTCAACGGTTTAAATTTTATTGAAATATTTCTAGCTGATTACAGTTGCCTGAAATTATACCACGATATCGATTGTCTTGCACAAGTAATTAGTCGCTATTCAGGTCGGTTGATTACCAGTTAAATGGGCAATTTTCATTTTTATCCAGATAGTAAGACACCTGAAATTGGTGACGTCATCATTTAAACATTGCTGTCAATCGTTTATTTCATCAAGTTTACAAAACGGCCGAATTTTTATGCCATTAATTAAGCTAATATAAATAGTGCCTTAATCGATTAATTATATTTATAATTCAACAGAAAGCAAACCCACATTTACAGGCAACCTTTAAATTAATTTTTTATGTTTATCATTCATTATAATTATATTATTATTTTAACTTCTGTTCAATTACTTCAACAACACTGCTAAAGCTGTGATATTATAAATATATTAAAGTGTACAATTATACACATAAATGTTGAACAATGGAAGGATTCTTAATTTCTGACATTTTATCAGGTCTTTGAAAAATGATTTTTCAATTTAATTGAATTGCTTACATCACAACTATAAATATCGGCATTGAACTTGAATTAAATATAGAAGTGCAATGTTTCCTAGTTTTAAAAAGTTTGGATTAAATCACATTGAATTTGGAATATCGTCAATTCTGTTGTTCATTTTTAATCACAATTTGAGGTTAAGACAAATGGAGTGAAATAGTGAAAACACCTTCCCATAAATTGTCCAAAATTAAACATTTCATAGCGATAGGTGTTTAGAAAACGCCATACGAGAACACTTGAGGCTTCAGTATCCCGATGAAAGCACTTCTGTGTCTATTTACAAGAATGTGTAAAGAAATTTATCTTGGTTAATTTATAAAATAGCATTTTGTTAAGAAATCGCAAGCTTCCGTGTGTTTAGTTAAAGAAAAAAGCAGCGTGTCTAAGAAATAGTATGACTTTTGATAAGCTATATTGTTCTTAAAGTTGCTTAACAAATTTGATTCATTCTTCCAATTCCGCGTTTATGAGGCTAAATATAAGCCTTTCACCTTGCCTGTTAACAACAATTTCGCTCGCTCAGGCCCACGCTGGGGGAGAGATTTTCATACCATTTAGCGAAAGTGCTCCAGCAATTTACCGTTGATAAAATAGGAAATAAGCTAAAACAAGGTAATGTATTGGGAAATTTGAACAAATGAAAGTTTCATGACTTAGGATATTAGCCTAGTACAGGGGGCTCGGCGTGATTGATAGCTACTTTATGGAGACACAGGAAAGTCTAGTTTTATAGGTAGAATACAAAACGATGTGACAAGATGCATTATCCGTAGCACGACACCGAACCATAGCCTCGCTTGTATCATCCCCTTTAAGTGAGTGTATTCAAGCTGAAAAGAATGCCTACTTGTTGTAGGGAAAGCTATCAAAGCGGACAAAAATCACAATCAAACGCGCCTTTCAATTAAAAGAGTAACAGTGTTATTACACGATTACGTGCACTGTTTCTCCCGTTGTCTCATCCCATCATTATTGACAGCTATTGTCTCACAGGCCAGTTTTTCTGCCAACTAATTTGGTTCGATCACGCAACAAGTATGCCAAAGCCCCAAACACGGTAGTAGAATGAGATGCGGTCTTATTAAAAGCTTTAATACTGTGAGAATGAAGTTCACAGCCTTAAGGAATGGGTTCACAACCTAAGCTGCTTTGGTGAAATTGAATATCAATTTCTCAGCATTACGTGCTGGCAACTGTTGAATATTCTAGCAAAATAAAATAACGTCAAATCATTTTCACACGCCTAACACTGAAATTCGATGGAACTCGTATTAAGGATAACCACAACAAAAGCCAGAAGTAAAAATTATGATTTCTGGCAAACAAAACTCTTGCGACCCTTTTAACAGAATTTACTGCCTAATTATATACCAAATATGGTTAATTACTCACAAAAATAAGCTTCAGGTTCTTACTCTGTGTGGAAATGTCATTTAGATTTTTTAAAGATAGTGATTACATTGTTAGAGGCTATATTTTGAACAGTATGGTACAAAAATCCTTCAACATAATTTTCTTACTTTGGCAAAATTTAAAAAGGAGTGAGTAATGTTTTTTACCTTGCCACATGAACTGCAGGATAATACCTTAAAAGAGGTGTGTCTGTGAGATCTGATTCCAGGAAAATACCACTTATCCGTTAAAAATGAAACGTGTATTTCGGATTTCGTAAATTTGGTAAAATTTAAGTGCATATGTGAGTCATTAACCATGCTAATGTGTCAGTCATTTACCAAGCTAATGTGCGAGTCATTTATCTAGCTAGTGTGTCAGTCATTAGTAAAACCTAGTGTATCAGTCATTTAATAAGCTAGTGTATCAGTCATTAACTATGCTACTGTGTGAGTCATTAACACAGCTAGTGTGTGAGTTATTAACCAAGCTGCCGTGTGAGTCATTAACCAAGTTACTGTCCAAGTCATTAACTAAGCTACTGCGTGAGTCATTAACCAAACTACTGTCAATGTCATTAACCAAGCTAGTTTGTGAGTTATTTACCACGCTAGTACATGTGAGAGTCATTAACCAAGCTAGTGTGTGATTCAATAACCAAATTAGTGTGTGAGTCATTAACCAAGCTAGTGTGTGTGTCATAAACCAAGCTGGTGTGTGAGTCATTTACCAAGGTGGTGCATGTGAGGTTCATCAACCAAGCTAGTGTGTGAGCCATTTACCAAGCTAGTGCGTGAGTCATTAACCAAGCTAGTGCGTGAGTCATTAACCAAGATAGTGTGTGAGTCATTAACAAAACTAGTGTGTAAGTCAAAAACCAAGTCAGTCTGTGAGTCATTTACTAAGCTAGTGTGTGAGTCTTTAACCAAGCTAGTGTGCAAGTCATTCACAAAGCTAGTGTGTGAGTCACTAATAAAGCTAATGTGTGAGTCATTATCCAAGCTAGTGTGTAAAGTATGTTTACTCCAGAATGGTTCCTTAGGAATGACTTGCAAAACAGTCATATAAGGTGTACTCTTTACATCTGTGCTGTCTATATCTGTGAGCAAAACAACTTTTTAACTACTCTTTACAGTTCTGAGCAAAACAAGTATATTATGTTTAGTATCCACACTTGTAAGGTAAACAATCATACTGTCTACACCTGTGAGCAAAGAACCATACATTATGTACTGCCTACATCTGTGAGTAAAGAACCACACAATGTATACTCTCTACATCTGTGAGTAAAACAATCACATAAGTGTATACTATGTATAATGTATGTGTACTCTTTACAATATGAAAATAAAGAACATCTAATAAAGATTGTGTTTTTTTGTAACTATTGAACAAAAAGACTAAAATGGTTTTGTATTGAGAATTCTTTTTAAAAAGCCAAACCGACATCAGTTTTCTAACTAGCAGTTATAAATTTGTTACGGTATACTGACGATTTACAAAAAATACCGTAGTTCCTCGCAGCTAACCCAACCTAAGGGAGTTCCAAACAAGCATTTGCTGGGTCGGATGCGCCGCTGCGACATCTGTTGTCTGATATTTGTTTTGTTACCAAGTCACTATGAACCCGTTGCGAGCTTGCAAAAGTACGTCGCCGACGCTGATTGGAAATTGGGTTTTGGAAGGACTTTCTCATATCGCCGTTGCAGCGCTAAAAATTATCGTTCCAACAGGACTTTCCTGTGCCACTGGAATTTTTTTAAACAAACATTATGTACAAACATTTTGCTCACCGATATTCAATTGCATCACTATTCATACTACATATTGCAAATGAGATCACTGAAACAATGTTATTAACCAAGCAGTTCGAATCTTAAATATTCAGACATTAAAATTAAAATATAACTCAGAAACCAAGATAGCTTCGTAGCCTTTGCCAAAATGGGATCCCTGGGAATAACACGGGAATAAGCAATACATTGTAATAAAATATGCATTCGAAGACTCAATAACATGAAAGCCCATTAAACAGCCATGGCAAACAGTTAAGTTTTAAAATGAATATACAGAGTAAAACAGTCATTTTACGCATAAATATTAAGTTGATTTTTTCACTAACAGTAAATAGTCTAAACCATTTCCAAAAAGTTATCCAGCGGGCGGAACCATTACATGCAGCTATCTAGTCGCTTGATACACTAGATAGCAGTGAGTTATCCAGTCACTGGATACTAGGGGTGTAACAATATGTTATGCCCATGGTTCGGTTCGATTCAGTGCACTTCAATTATTTGGATCAGCTCCTTTTATTCGGTACGATTTTTAATTATATTGTAAGAAGCTTCAAATCTTGAATTATACTTATAAAATATAATCCTAATGTCGCTAAAGGAACAGTTCACAAAAATAAAATGTCGAGTGATAAGTTCTCAAAATGTGCACATTTTTCTTTAAATAGAGCAACATGTCAACGTGCTTATAGTTGGGCTCGAAACAGCACTTTATTTTATAGCTGTCCACTATCGGTAAAAAATTAAACTGCCAAAAACAAAAACGTTTTTTTAACGAACCGAACCAAAGAATCGCGATCGGTTTTCGATGACGGTACGAACCGTAATACCTCTAGTGGATACATTAGAATGTAGTGAGCGATCCTGTATTTGAATATACTAGATGGTAGTCAGCGATCCAGTCACTGGATGCACTTGATAGTAGTGAACTATCCAGTCACTGGATAGATTTGACAGTGAGCTATCAGATCATTGGGCAGCAGCGAGCTATCCAGTCACTGCATACACTAGATAGTAGCCGGCGCTCCAGTCAGTCCATACACTTGATAGCAGTGAGCTATCCAGTCACTGGATAAAGTTGATAATGAGTTATCAGATCATTGGATAGTAGTGAATTATGAAATCACTGGATGCACTTGATAGTAGCAAGCTATCCAGTCACTGGGTACACTAGATAGTTGTAAGAGTTAGGGCGTAATATAAAATTGAAACAATTATTAGTGTGTGGTTTTGTCGGTAAAACACTCAGATCAGGCCACACTGTTAGAAACAACAAATTTTATAAGGTCGGTGAAATGGGTCTGGTAATTTAAAACAAATCCCAAAATATTTTATAAACCTTCCTGCTGTCTCCTGTTGCATGTACTCCACTCATTTTGAAATGAGATGATGTGCAAGAGGAAACTGATGCCAGATATTGCCAAAAACTTTCTTAAAATATGCTACTTTCGCCAATCAACTTCTTAGAGGACCAAAATAGTACCAGAAAGTGTAAAAGGGCCATAACAACATACTATATTTGCTTATAAAAAGAGAGGAAAATTCTTTCCCTTCCTCATGGCAAGGGTCATGATTATGACGATTTCCAGTCTGAGGATGAGTATATCCCAGGCAACATCAGCAAACGACTCGACCAGGCTTTAACACTTTCCAGTTTTTATATCTATAAAGGCAAAAGGATTAATGGCACCCAAGTCAGTGATTTGTATCGACACCTTTTGTCACAGAAAGGATGTTCTTTTGATGATTGCGTAGCAGTGAGTGAATGCATGCTTAGGACCGTGAGGGCAGTGTCGTGTTGACTCCTATTACATCTTCTGGTTCTATTTTACGCCCAACTATTTTGTCCCGGATTCCCCGAACATATAGAGCATTTAATATTAAGTTGTAAGTTCTCTTTTTTGTTACACTTATTTTCAATTCAAATTTATTTTCATTTCAAATAAATAAACAAATATAACAAAGTTTTACCAACACACATGCATTCAGTCTTGGCGGTTAAAACAACACCAATTATAAATAAATGTGTTTGTGCCCCTTTAATTTGGCGCTGTGGCGGCAAAACACGTTAATGCAGATGATGAGAGAAGAGAAAGTTTTATTGAAGATTCTAGATTCCAGTTTCTAGAAAAATAATAAAGAAACACACACACATGCACACACACACACACACACACACACACACACACACACACACACACACACACACACACACACACACACACACACCTGGAAGCTGTCGTCCCTGCGTTATTACACCTCGACAGGATCGGGGTATCCGGATCGCTTTCGCAGCGCGAACAATGCGAACAATGCGCACAGCTGCAATCGAAGGAGGTCCTTAGTAAATGTGTCAATGGCGACATGTCATTTTCAGTGACCAGTCCAGGCTTCGCCTTTCGGCAAGCAAACGCACATTACTGTGATACTCTACAATACCAAAATTCCGTGAAAAAAATATGAGTCCTGTTTTGTTTCAGTTGCATTTTTCTTGTTGACAACATAATGGTGTCATCAGTTTGCTTCATTTTTAAGCAGATTGTGTTGAAGTTTCTTTGTTGAAATTTCGAATATTCACATTTAATGCACATAATATGAAGTTTTGATAAGGTTTTACTAAGTTTAAATACAGTGCATACATCTAGTCAGGAAGCTTTATATGGTTTTCACATGTGTTGGCTTACTCATACACAGACCTGTAAGCCAAGAGAAGAAAAAAGAGAAGGAAAGGGAGAAAAAGAGAGAGAGAGAGAGAGAGAGAGAGAGAGAGAGAGGGAGGGAGGGAGGGAGGGAGGGAGGGAGGGAGGGAGGGAGGGAGGGAGGGAGGGAGAGAGAGAGAGTGGGGGGGGGGGACAGTTGGAGGCGAAGTATTGAGTGGAAGTGAAGCCGGAGGGGGAAGTGGCTAGTGGGAGGAAAGAAAGCATTCTTCACATATTTTGTCACAAAGAGCCCAACTATTTAGTCATCGCTGAAGTTGCATAGTCAATATAAACACCTCATAAAAAGTCCTGTCCAAGCAATCCAGAGGGTCCGTTATGGATCCGAAAAAATTTTGTTTTCGACATCCTTACACTGATAGAAAGCACAATGAATACCTTTTACGAAAATATCAAAATGGTGAATTGTAATTCTGGGCAATTGTCGTATTTTTCAATCTCTACCCAAAAGGAAAAAATAGAAGGTCAACTAAAATACGTTTCAAAATGTGCCCAACTTTCGTGACAGCTTTCTAGAAATTCACTTAAATGCACGTTTTTTTTTCAGTCTCAAAATAGATTCGGTATATGCATAATGTATTTTTAGCGCAGTATGTGTATATTGCGCTCATTTAAAACACGGTTGTTTATTTCCCATTGTCTTTATTGTGTTTTCTGAGTTACGAATCCACGGTTTTTCATTGCATTTCTCATCGTGTACAAGGTGACCCGAAGGATGTGAACTTACACAAGCGACCGTCCTAACCACAACACCATATGGAGATGGGCTGACAGAACTGAAACATTTTATAAATCTTATTCTACATATTTCCAATAATCAATATAATGCTCGGAACAGCCTTGATGACCTTGCCCTTGATTTTTAATTGACTGTTTGTGATTTGTATCTGTTTTCAAGACATGAATGCTGAACAGCAATTGATCATTAATGATTGATCATTAATCCTTTTCTAAGAAATATTCAGAGAAGGAGGATTAAGGGAGATTACTGAAGCATAATACTTACTATTTAACCGAATATAACATATAATAAGAAGCCTGTCAATTTAATGGCATAATTATGAACAGTCTATTGTAATATTTACTGGATTCTGTAACCAAAAAACACGCAATGAAAGAAGAAGGATTTTTTAATTCATTTGAACACATCTGAAATAATGTGACTTAAGAGATTTAACTCGCTATCTTTAGATAACTTTACCATATTTTCAGACAAATTAATAAAAAACATTCTTGCAAGTATTATTGTTCTTACAAATAGAATTATTCTAACAACCAGGATTGTTCTAACTAGTAGGGTTGTTTTTACATGTAAGGTTATTTTTACAAGTAGGTTTATCCTTGCACGTTGGATAATTTTTGCAAGTAGCGTTATTTTTATGAGAAGGGGTTATTTTTATATGAAGGATTATTCTTACAAGTATGGTATTCTTACCAGTAAAGTATTTTTGCTAATAGGGTTATTCTTACAAGCAGAGTTATTTTTACGAGTACGGCTATTCTTATAAGTAGGATTGTTTTTACAAGTAAGGTTACTATTACAAGTAGGATTATTCTTACAAGCAGGATTATTCTCACAGGCACGATTAATTTTAGAAGAAGGGTTATTTTTTCAAGAAGGGGTTATTTTTTTATGTGTAGGGTTATTCTGACAAGTAGGGCATTTTTGCAAATAGGGTTATTCTTACAAGTAAGGTTAATTTTAGACGTACGTTTATTCTTACAAGTAGAGTTATTCTTACAAGTAGGATCAATCTTACAAGTAGGATTGTTCTTACAACTAGGATTATTCTTACAAGCAGAGTAATTGTATATTGATCTGAAATATATTTTATTTATGAGAAATATTATTTATTCAACAGAAGCATCTCTATTTGTAAAATTTTGAAATTTAATTTATTTAACATACCTTTAATTAGATACAGTCAGATAATTAGATTACTTTGATAATTGTATAAATGTAATGTGACACCGGGATATCTGCACGGGGTTGGATAGCTGTTGGATGAACTAAATAAAAAAAAATTGGCTGATTTTCTCACGTCAATAATATTGATCAGACTGTGATTAATTATACTGAAATAGTCGTGAAAAATCAAACAACTGTTTAAAAGGCAGTTCATTAAATCGCAGTTTCATTTCACGTGATAATCAAAAAAGCTATTTCCGGTTGAAATGAAAAAAAAGTGGTGTTTAGCAATTTGTAATTTAGCAGCAAACATTTGCGAATAGCCCTGACAGACGGTGACGTTGGCTAGCACCAATGGGCGTGCGGCCGCTATGAGAGGCAACACACGGGGATCATGATATATTGCTATTAAACAAACCGTTGTCTTCATACCCTCCATTTCCCCATTACGCCCCTATTTCATCTATTAACGCAGTGATGAATAAATGTAGCCATCTATCACGGGACCTGACAAAAGCGTCATGACGTCGTAACATGGCTAATATCCTGCCAGGCTTTACAAACACACAACGCCTCGTATTAACACAGTTTAATAAGATCTGAAAAAGTTGCCATTAATTCATACCTCCAGTAGGCATTTACATCTCCAGACGTTAAAGTAACAACCGTTCTTTTTTAAGCAAGGACTGAATGTGTGAGCTTTTCGGAGGGTTCGAACTCAGGTCCTGCAGAAAGAGACATGTACATAATTTAATGACTCTCTAATTTACTAATAAAATAATAAGACTCTTAGCAGAATTAGCATGAGCAGTACCGGCCTGTAACAAAATTTCTCCGTGATTCCCGGGTAACGTTTCAAATTAGGATGATACATGGAAGGCCATTGGTTTTGCAATATTTGGTCAAACGTTCAAAGTTAGTTCCTGCTCGATAAAATGGAAATGAAACAATTTTGCTAATGCTTAATTTCACGAAGTATCAGTAAAGAATGGACTAGACATAGACCAGAAACCTGGTGGGTTGCGGAGATAGAGAGGTAACATTTTATGTCCTCTGGTGGGCGGGGGATGGGCGATGGAAGATGGGAAGGGGATTTGGCAAGGGAGCTGTTGAGCGGGATGGGGCCTTCTAGCGTCTTCCGGCGATGGGGGGAGGGTGGTGAGGGGGCTTTGGCGAGTATCACCCCTTGCAGAGTCTTCCGGGGATGGGGAGGGGGTGGTGAGGCGGGCTGGGACGAGTATCACCTTTCTAACATCCTCCGGGGGTAGGGGTTGGCGAGGGGGGTGGAGCTAGTATCACCCTTACAACGTCCTCTGGATCACTGTTCTCATTCCTTAGAATCCTTGGGGTGGAATGTCAACAAAGTATTTTCGCCCACGCATAAATTCCTCACACACAACGGGGGAGGGGGAGGGGAGGGGAGGGGTACGTAGGGATGTGAATTACTGGACTCCACGTTCTCTCCTAATGTGTTAAATATGGCGTATGTCATGGAAATCAGGTTGGCCGCCATCAGTCAAATTATTGATATAAAATGTATTTGTTGCTTTAAAACGTCGACATAAAAACTTCACTAATAAAGTGTCAGCAACTTTGTGTGATAAATGCAGAGCTCGGTGTGTTTTTGTTTTTGTTTTTTGTTTTGGTTCACTTCAAAGCGCTGATTTCTGTGGGGAGAGTAATGGTGCAGGCGCGTGGTAATGTGCCATCTTACTTAACACGTGTAATCGCGCAGAAGATTAGCGGCCCTTGTAATGGATCTACTGTTCAGCGTGGCGAGTAATTCAATATCGAGAACAATAAAACGGTGCGTACAAATCTTAACGAACTTGCAAAGAGTGTAATTACGGGGGGCCACTGTGTACTGCTGGGGAACAGGGGGCAGTTAGGGCAGGGGGTGATTGGGATTGCACTTAGGGGAACACCGCGGTGGTGGCAGGCACATAACATGTGCACTGCCATCCAAACTTCACAGAAAACCACACTTTTTTTTAAAACTCACTGTGTCACCTTGCTTGGTAGGAACATTGAATGGCGAGCGTTAATGGAGGTCATTTAGATCATTCTTTGCCCAGTGGACGGCAAAGGGCCCGTTAGCGTGTTGTCACAACTTAGCTGGGCTCGTTACCCCGCTGTGTTGATTATAGTCCTCCCGCCAGGCTGTCCATTTGTTTGAAATGCTATCCACCATTCTTCCCTCATTATTCACTGCCAAGAGCAATTTGCGTAGAAAGCCTGAGTAGTAAAGTAGCCCTCTTCGGAGTCAAAGGTGCTCGGCTCAATCTCGGCTGCTCCCGACGCTTACTAGGATTTTTTTGTTCCATGACAACAATTGATGGGGATTTGTAGCAATCAGGGATGTTACTAATAGATGACAGGTTAAATCTGCTATGGCCATAACGCTCCAATAAACGTATTGTGTTTTAAACATTAACAGGCGCACAGTGCTGTTAATGCACTTTTACTGACCAACAATTTTCACGATAAATGTGGTGACACAAAAGGTAAAGGTTTTTTAAAACAGCAGTAAGCTTTCAGCGGGTACTGCCGTGATCAGAGCTACGTTTCAGCGATTTCACGCTTGCATGGTCATGTGATCGGTTGTGTAAACACAACACTATTAAAGCGGCTTACGTTGACTGCCAATTAAATGGCGACGACCTCAGCGGAAGGGAAATAGAATAGGAGATTATACTGATATGAATCGGTCCTCTTGTATTGTTGCAATAAAATTAGAGCGACGTCAGATGGTGGAGAACATTGCCATGCCCATCACATTCTGGCGTTCACACATCAGCTCCTTCCGCCAAGCAAATTTCCGTTTTCACATTCCGGTCGCCCTGGGGAACCATGAAATTTTTACCGGCACGTTTGACAGACGACATCTCATAATTGACTCAGGTACCAACAGCCCTCACGCCCACCCCCACCCCCACCCCCACCCCATGCATGCACAGCAGGTTAATAACTTCACACACTGACCTGAACAATACTCCTAGAATCTGCCTCTAATAAGTTCTCACTGGAATTCACCACGTCCTATCACCACTGCACTGAGTTCTTGTTTTCTTGACTGCTGTCAGCTGCTTAAACCCCCCTTAAATTGGTGACTAAAGTAGTTTGTTATGTAATTGACAAACAATCTGTGAAAGAGTTTCTTTCACAAACATTGAGTCAGACGCACTATTTCAATATTTTCTAACAGTTTTGCTTGTTCAAAGTGTTACAGATAGACCTATTTAAAATGCCGCTTTCATGTTTATTCTTTCTTATTTTGTTCCTTATTTATTTTGTTCCTTATTATTTTGTTCCTTAATATTTTGTTCCTTATTATTTTGCTCCATATAATTTTGTTTATTATTATTTTGTTCCTTATTATTTTGGCCCTTACTATTTTGTTCCTTATTAGTATATTTTACTGTTCGATTACCAAAAAAAAGCACTCTTGATGTTAAAAAATAAATTAGAGATATCACAAATTTAAACATGGATATCAAAAATTAAGTCTTGATGTCACAAATTTACCGATATCACAGATTAGACAATATTTGATATCATTATTGTTTCTGATATAACTTACGGGAATATTGATATGAAAAAATGTTTTAATGACATCAAAAAAAAATATCTTTAACAGCCTAGGTTTAGAATCTTTTAATAATATTAGTGATTGGATTTGTGACATGAAAATTTCTCTATTGATATCAAAATAGCAATTTTGAATATCAAATCATCAGCCCAATTCTTAATATCACATATTGAATTATTAATATCAATAACTCAATTTTTAAAATCGGTAACCGAAAGTGCAGTTCCCCTTTATTTAAGCCAGTTTAGTTACTGTTAAATTACTCATATCAATAATTCAATTTCTAATATAAAAGAATAATTAACTGATTAAAAAGTCTTTTTACCTCATTAATTTCATTTTATATTACTGCAGACCCTTTACCGGTGTAACAGCCTAGAATATACCCCAGCCCAGAATATACCCGGGTATAATTTAGCCTGAAATATACCCCGGGGTATATTCTGGACAAGCTCGAAATATACCCCTGCCGCCCAGAATATACTCTCCCTTTCACAAAATTTTTATGAACTAATCCACATCATTTCTTAAATTTATTGATATCTAAACCACTACAAACTTGACTAATAACGTGTGAATTACATGGTAGATGTTGATTGCATTTATCTCGTAATGCCTGTGATCTAGCATAAACATGTATGGATTGTTCATTTGCATATTAGCCGTTCAATATGTTTAATCAATTTATCAAAGTTGAGCTCAAGCAGTTGTACATAATCTATCAAAAGTGGACCAAAAAAGTTCAATTGCATTTAACAAAAGCTACTTTTATAAGAGGGTTTCTAGAATCGGGACATTGCTCTTTTTAAGCTATTCATATTTTAAACATCAAATAAGGTGTTTAGTTACAAGTATAAATCCAGAGATTAGCACAAAAAAGATAATACTTCAAAATTGATCACACCTTTAAATGACAATTGAAACAAAATCACCAATTTAACAAACTTAATTTACAGTAAAACTGCTATTTGATTACAAAAATTCTTATAAGTACATTATTACTGAAAGAGCAACAGGGGAAGATTTTCTCAAATGTCCTGCAGTACATTTTACTGTTCCACACCATTCACTGCATTGAAATATTCCGGCACACTTTGCAAGTACAGTCCGATTTTGGTTTGGCGGTTGTTGTGAAAGGATGCAGGATAGGTCAGCCATTCTGGTTTGTTCCCAAAATGACAGAAAATGACCACATCGATTCCAAGTAAATTGGCCGTTGCAAGAATCTCTGTGTCCGTAGCCCATGTTTTCAGTACATCATCTAGTTTGCTTTTAGATAAATAGCTTTTGTTAAGTGCAATTGAAGTTTTCGGTCCACTTTTGATGGATTACGTACAAATGCCGTGCTCGTTTTTGACAGACTGATTAAATGTTTTGAAGGGCTGAAATGCAATTGAACATTCTACACATGTGTATGCTAGATTACAGGCATTGCGACGTAAGTCGACATCTACCACGTAATTGCCACTTTATTCCGGCATGTAAAGGGATAATATATATAAATAGCAAAGGAATGCTATATTTCATAAAAATGTGCGTGTGTGGATGGGGGGGGGGAGGGGGTATATTCTGGGTGGCAGGGGTATATTTTGGGCTAGCTTGGAATATAGCTGGGGTATATTCTGGGGTAGCCTAGATTATACCCGGATATATTCTGGTGGGGGTGTATTTTGGGCTGCTACACCGGTAAAAAAATTAGTTATATCAAGGATAGAGCTAATGTTATCAAACATGTCATTACTTACCTATCGCCATGGATAACGTTCACACCAACGGATGGGGCAATGTCTGAAAACCAGAATGGCATTTGGATTGCAATTATATGGTCTGGAATGGAATGTTGTTTTATATTATGAACCAGAATGGAATTCTGGATTGCAATTGTGTAGTTTGGAATGGAATGTTATTTTGTTTTATGAACCAGGAAGGAATTCTGGATTGTAATTGTATGGTTTGGAATGGAATGTTATTTTATATTTTATGAACCAGAATGGAATTCTGGATTGCAATTGTATGGTTTTGGAATGGGATGTTATTTTATTTTATGGATGTGAATTCCCAAATTACCTAGCATGTAATAAATTTCGAATGAATTGTAGCAGCGCTCTTTTTTGAGAAGTGAAATCTCAGTACTGAGGTGTGGCTCACCTTCAAAGAAAATATATGAACTTTATCATCACAGTTTGTGTTGATCCTTCCTTGAGTATTCTATTCTGCATTCAATCTCAGTCCTATAAAATTATCAAAACTTTTTTTATTAAGGTGCGAAGAAACATACGATAGCAATAAATTACATAAAAATAAAAACTATCATATATAACAAAATAGAAATTTTGTGTGATGCAGAAGCATATTATTTAACCAAAAATGGGAAGGGTGGGATGTGTCAATTATGTTAAGTGGATTCGATATTATATTCGAGGGCTGCCGCTGTTGAGACTTCGACTGGTGCCACTGTTGAAACTGTGAAATATTCCCCAAAATCGCTTCAATTTAAAAAATTCGTAGCTGTCTGAGCCGTTGAATGGACACCAGTGAGCAAATAAAAATGTTGTAGGCAGTGGCAGAATGTTCAGAGACAGTTAACGCGCAGATCCAGGTTGTTCTTGAACTCAGGGGGTGTTGGCAGAGGGAACTCGGGGAGGGGGGAGGCGGAGGGGGAGGTGGGGAGGATGGGAAAGAGGGCGGGTTAGGGTTAGGATGCCATTGGTGGAATCCTCTTTTTGTGTATGTTCAGTTTGGGGAGCTGAAACAATTTGCTCCCCTCCAAATCGCAGATTTTCGCCTCATTTTAAAGAGATCTGGAGCGTTAAAGGCATTTGAAACCCCACAACCCTTAGAACATGCCTGTGCTGAAGTCGCTTTTGTTTACTGTAAACAGTATTTTTATAGCAGTACTCCATTACAGTTTTTTCACGACAAGATCCTCCATTCTTCACTGTTTGTGGTAAAGAATATGGAGCTTGATTGTGATTGGTCAACAATGTATTTAACTGGGTCACCAACGAAGTGACGTCATGAGAAAGGAATTCAAAAGTAGATACACGACTAAAGCATGCGTCTATAGCATTCGAATTACATGCATCTTTTAGGGAAGATATCAATTAGGGGTATACTTCTTTAGCTTTGGAATGACTTTTTTTTGTACTTCTCATAAACTAAAGAAATCCGCTGTCAATTTATTTTAATGATTTGGTTTTATGATTTAGTCTATGATTTGGTCTTACGATTCGGTCCTATAATTTGTTCTTATGACGTAGTATTATGATTAGGTCTTATGATTTGGTTTATGATTCAGTCTCATGATTCGGTTTTATTATTTGGTCTCATGATTTCGTCTCATAATTTGGTGTTATGATTGGTCTCATGCGTTGGTCTTATGAGTTGGTTTTATGAGTTATTCTTATGATTTGGTTTTATGATTTGATCTATGATTTGGTCTTATGATTGGTCTCAAGAGTTCGTCTTATGATTTGGTCTACGATTTGGCCTTATGATTTGGTCTCATAATTTGATCTTTTGACTGGTCTCATGAGTTGGTCTTACGACTTGGTCTCATGATTTGGTGTTATGGTTTTGTCTATGATTTGGTCTTATGATTTGCTCTCATAATTTGGTCTAATGATGGGTCTCATGATTCAGTCTTATGATCTTGTGTCATGGTTTCATCTCATGATTTGGTCTCAGATGACTTAACCCACCACATGACCGGGGCGACAGCAACGACGGTGACCGACTGGGAGGCGGTAACCGTAGCGACGGTGGTGGCTGGAGCCACCGAAGCGCGGCAATGATCGAATAGACGATGGTGACTGAAGCGACGGTGGTGAAGCAGGTATTCTGAAGGGAAATTTTCACGAAATCAGTTTGACACTTGTCCCCAACTCCGATGTCAATCAAACTCAGGAAATTTCTTTGCGTCAGGCTGTTACACAGCTCTGGAGTTTCTGGTGAAAATGTCTCAAGCAGAGTAATATAGAGTTTTTGGAGTAACAAGTGCAAGTGCTTCGAAAATAACATTTTGTGTTCAAGTTGTTCGCATTCCTCACTGTGCTGTACAACTAAACGATGTATCTGGCAAATACAATAAATGAAGAAGATCCAGTATTTTATTTCTATTTACAAATCATATTAGGTATTTCATGAAATGACGAGACATCAAATTCAGTCATTTCATGAAATGACTGCAAATTTTAAGCATTTCACGAAATGCCTGGCCCCACAGTCACGAAAATGACTGGACATTTTAGAATTTCACGAAATGACTGATTACACAGAATAACTTAACATCTACACTGTGAATAAATGCTATAGAACAAATACACTTGTATTCATGAACCTAAATCAGTTAATGGATACATGAATTTACACAAGTGTTTCATATCTCATGTTACAAGGTAGCTCCTCACAGGCACTGGAATACGGAAAAATCTGTCACACAGGTATTGAAATATGTAAAACTATAAAAATATGGAATATGAAATAAGGAAATCGAATATGGAATACATTTGACTATATGCCCATGAACTGAAAAATGAACGTAACTCAGATTGCTTGATGGACATTAGGATAATATTTTATTTACTGTTTCTCTATGCATAGTGTTAGATCATGATCTATATCTAGATTTTTTCTGTCATCAAACACTTAGAGACTGACACATCACAGCCAGTTAGAGATATCTGTATTCAGTTTTTTGGCCAATATTTTGTGTGCCATTTTCATACTCAAAATCGTTCTATCTCTAACCGTTTTCAAATTAATGGTGAACTTCCGGTTTTCGGTTTGACCATCGCCGAAGAGGTCAAGGTCACTGAGGTATCTCTTACATATCATCTTTTTGGCCCAAAATCTCTAACCGTTTTCGAGATTATTGTCCACTTCCGGTTTCTGACTTTGACCATGTCTGAGGTCAAAATCACCTAGGTACCTCTTACATATCGTCTTTTGGACCCAAAGGATCGAAAATAAGCTCAAAATCGCTCTATCTCTAACCGTTTACGAGATAATGATCAACTTCCGGTTTTTTATTTTGACCATGGCCGAGGAGGTCAGGATCACCGAGGTATCTCTTACATATCGTTTTTTAGGCTTAAAGGGTCGAAAATAAGCTCTAATTCACTCTGTCTCTAGCCGTTTTCGAGATCGTGGCTCACTTTCGGTTTTTGACATTGACCATGGCCGAGGATGTCTATCGTTCTCTAAGGTCATGGTTAAAAAATGTGGCTTTCACGGTGTCTAATCATCCTCTATCAGCGAGCCAAATTTCATCACTCTTTAATTGCGAAAAATCCAAACGCTTCAGCCAACTTAAACTTGCACACGCAAACTCTCAACCGCCTGTTTCGCAGTTTTTAAAATTTTTTAAAATAAGTACAGGAGGATCAGCTAGACAGACTGCAGTTTGTCATATCCAAATTTCATCTTTCTAGTCCTAACGGCCTCTGACTAGTTCCACGGACAAACTAAAAAAAAAAACGGAAAAAAATGCCATAACTGCGGCTAAAATTTTCGTACAAATTCAATACACTAGGGGATTTTGGCAAATCCCCAATTGTAATTAAGGCCCATTCTGGTTAAATTATGGAAACATTAATAACATACTGTAACTGTAACCAAGCAAGAAAGCGACATAGTAAAGGTGTTGAGTCGTTACTTATTTTAATTGTGATTGTTTAATTTGATTGTTTTAATAGAACAGTAAAAATCCATATCCTCATATGAAGGGCGTACGCATATGTCGGTGTAATATAAAAGCGTTTGTATGCAGAATGAGGTGTCTTCGCATAAGTTATCTTTCTGTAGGCTCCGAATCCGCCTTGAGAAATTTTTTCAGAACTCCTTATATATCGACAAGACACTGACACGCCAACATTATCCGGATTAGCGCGTATGTTTAAAAAGCACAGTGCAGAGGAACGAAACAAAGGACAGAGATTATCTTTTGTGGCACAATGACTCCTAAATCTGGCATCTGAAGACAGTGACGGGAAGTAATTGAAAGAGTCTTAGCAATGAGTAAAACACCAAGGCAGTGATTGGTACAAACAGGGATTATCCTGTGGCACAGTGCTTCGGAAATCTCAGAGAGTGATGGGGAGTAATTGAAACAAAGCGTCAAGGCAGTTATCTGTAAAAACACAATGAAGTTTGTTTTTGACTTGTTATTTTATTATATATTTTATTGAATAATTAAAACTCAAAATCCTAGAAAAAAATCTCAAGGCCTTTTTGTCCAACTTTTCATTTAGGATCATTTTGGGTAAGGCCTTTTCGGGAAAGGCCGTTTTTTGGAAAGGCCCTGATGTCCAAGGCCCTTTTGTCCAAGGCCCTTCTGTCTGGATACCGTAGGCTCCCCTGTGACTGAAACAAAACAGCACAAAATGTGGTGTGTTACTTCCATACTGACAGCTTTCAAATAAAATAGGATTCGTTAATATTAGTATAATAGTTTTTATTGTAATAAACAAGTAATATTATTGTGTAATGGGCTTGCCTATGTTATCTTAAGAATTTATTTTTTGGTAAACGGTCATCTGCCCCCCGGTCAACTGCCCCCAGTCAACTGCCCCCTTTTTTGCAACCCGCTCGACTGCACCCCCTGCAATTTGACGGGGTCGTCATCTGACCTCCTCCTTTTTTTTAGTAAAAAAAATTCTTTAAAAAATTAGGCAATTGTGATGTCCCCGTCTACTTCGTCTCTGAAACACTTGATCCTCATTGATCTATTCACCAATATTGATCTTAGGAGAGACTAATCCTTAAACTAATTGCAATTCTAATTGCAATTAGTTTTCTATTGGTGAATAGCAATTTACCGAGGTGCAATACATTCAATAAAATAAATATAATTTTATTTATTGTGCCTTTGTAAGCCAAGAACCCAAGAAAAATAGTATATGGAGGGGGCAAGCGAGCACCCCTCCACTTTGAAGGGGGGGGGGGGGAGGTCGACCGGGTTGCAAAAGCGGGGGCAGATGACAGAGAGGACAGTTGACCGGGGTGGGGCAGATGACCGGGATTCTATTTTTTATGTATTGACGAGCAAAAGAAACATCGCATCATTTTTCTTAAATAACATGAGATCCAAGAAACAAATATTTATCAAATTCTATACATGGCATGTCTGGTCACTTTGTCACATTGTGGCATGTTCATTCAACCGTGCAACGCTTCTTCAAGAAACAGTACCGCGATTCGACCAATACTCTATTCCACGCGGTACTAGATCAACAAGCATTGACACAACCTTTCTTTTGCCTTGAAACTTTTTGGAAAGCAAATGCGTTAAGTGGCAAATTGAACTTTTTGGTCGAAAACTTAGGCGAAACATGCCACGCCTTTCTAAAGAGGAAAGGGAACGAGCCATGGGCATACTGGAAAGTGGCATATCAGCAACACGCGTTGCTCAGCGGTTAGGGTATAGTCAGAGGACGATTTACAACCTGCAAGAGGGCCACAAAGCCACAGGAACAACGACTGACTGCCGACGAAGCGGCAGACCACGCGTAACGTCAGAGCGCCAGGATCGAGCGACCGTTCGAGAGCACCTTCGAAACCCTTTCAGGACACCAGGGCTCAACAACAAATAAGTCGGTTTACAGTCTGCAGACGTCTTTGCGCAAAGCAAATTCGTGCCTACCGACCTTTCTTCGGACCAATTTTGAATGAACAAAGGATGCGTAATCGCGCACAATGAGTCACTAACAATGGTTTACAGAACTGGAGGCGTGTGGTGTTCAGCGACGAATCATGATGTTCTCTTTTCTGACGGTCGACAACGAGTGTATCGGCAACGTAACCATCGATTTCACCGTAACAATGCCCGTGAAGTTGATTGATTCGGAGGTGGATCCATAATGGTTTGGGGAGCGATCAAATTCGGTTGGCGCTCTCAACTGATTGCCATCGAGGGCATTTTGACGGCACAGCGATACATCGATGGAGTCTTGACACTACACGTGCTACCCCACTTCCAAAACAATCCCAATGGTGTATTTATGCACGATGACGCACGTCCACATGTAGCCAATCCTACCGTAGCTCATCTGCACACCAACAACATCGTCACTCTTCCCTGGCCACCCCATAGCCCAGACATATCCCATAGAACACCTTAGGGATCTTCGGGATCGGAAGTTGCGATCCAGACAAGCAGGACCCCAGATTTACGCCAGCTGCGCCAGATGCTCATTCATGAGTGGAACAATTTTTCCCAGCATCGAATCAATCGGCTGGTTACGTCTATGCCAATAAGAGTCGCTGCTTTGTCCAGAGCTCGGGGTTTGTACAGCCGTTATTGAGTACTGTTTAGGCAATTTACTCATAGTAAAAAGCCATTACGATTTTGACACTTCAATATTCTTTTGTCGTTAAGTGTGAGTTTATTAAGCTAAAGTTTGGTCAGCGCAACTGTTAACGTTTTTGAAATAATACCAAAAAGTATCTGTTGTGAAGCTTCTTTTGTTCGTCAGTATAGAAAGGAGTATTTGTTTAATCTGTTCTATTTTCTGTACATAGCCGTTACCTGTTTTCATTTTTTTACATTTCTGGTGATTCATTCATGAGTAAAGAAAAAAGGGAATTAGAAATGATAACATTAGGTCCATTTTTGGCAGTCTGGAAATAGACATATAAATCAGGTTTACTGTAAAATTTAAACATTAAGTCACTCTCCCCTTGGTTATAAACTAAGTGCGCTCTAGCTTAAAAACGGATGAAACAAATCATCTTTTAACGTCACCTTGTTAAGCAAATCATCTTTAAAATGTCACCGTGTTAAACAAAGTCAGAAACATTTCGACCTATCACGAGAGTTGATCTGGCCTAAAGCAATGTTATCATCTCCGCTCACAAAGAACCAAATAGCAGAATCCTCATCAGCCGGGATAATTATATACTATAGCCTCTCATTAGAACTGGCCCAGGCAACAGAAAACTGAAAGACTAAAAGAAAGTTTACACTGAAAAAGAGTTTATTTGTTAGTCAACAAATTCGTCAGTCCTTTTCAAAATTTCAACAGAGAAACTTTAAGATAATCTTTTTTCAAATTTAGCAAACTTATGAACCGGTATTTCCGCAGCTCAACAAAAAACGTAACGGAAACAAAACAGAGGTCGCATTCTTACCATTGTAACAGGCTATCTTACCCCCCCCCCCCTGTACAGCTTCCCCCCGGGGGGATAAGCTGTACTGGGCTATCTTCCCACCTCCGGTATATTTAGCAACCCCTCCCCCTCAACTTTTTTTTTGCGTTTTTTGCATTCGTAAATAACAGCCACATCATCCAAAAAGCGCTATCTTTTATGCTCAACCCCATCTTCTTCAATAGGGGGCAAAAAATACCAAGTGGTGGGAGGGGGGGGGGAATAGACTAGTCTAGCTTCCCCCATCTATCCCCCCAGGGGTAGACTGTATAGGGGCCAAGATATATTGTTACACCGTTAACCAACCCGGAACCTGGACTCTAAAATTGACAGGTCGCCAATTATGCATTTACCAAGGGTCTCCTTGAATTGTGATTGTTCGCCTGGCGCATTCGATTTCGATGTCTTCCGTCGTTCAACAACATTCTGATCTGACCAGATTCCGGTCTCACGGAGGCCTGTAATCAATATTTTTGCAGTTATACGTTTTTTTTTCTTTTTTGGGTGCCTCCGCTGCGTTCAATGTCGCACTGCGAGACCAAGAATACCGGGGCCATCAGCGATTAATGTGACACATATCAAAACCCTTGAAAAGTGACACGAAAAAGGATAAAAATAGCATGTTGTATAAAATTGGGAAAGGCTCTGCTGGTCACAATTTCGTGAAAAAATTGTTGTTTTTGAATACCCTATTGCTATAATGTTTTACCCACACTGATTTTATTGCCCCTTTCTTCAACTACATATATGACTGAAAAATACATATTAGGCTGCTTCTTGTCGTAAATACAGGACCCATACTTCCTATTTCTGCAGTGTCCTCATTAAGCCTTTGGATGCATAATATAAATTTATTTGATGGGGCTCTGAAGTCTGGATCTGCCAATATGTTATGTTACTGTGTTATTTATTTTTATTTAACGTAAAAATAAACACGTAACAGTTTTTGAAAGTAGTTTCTTTAGCGACAAGGAGGCAAAAATAGTATTATAGAAGGGGTAATAATGTTGTATAAAACAGCATTGCTGGAGACAAAATATCACATATTACTGGAAACGGGAGGGGGAAACTATTATGGGGGCACTAGTATTTCTTGGCACTGGTATTATGCTTTTATTCTCTCTGTTTATTTTTGGCTGTATAATTATTAAGGTACAGATGTTATTAACCAAACTCCCAGTATATTTTCGTATTTTATGTCGTGAACTGGAAAAATGGTAGAACTTCTATATTATTAAAAACGTATTCAAGAAAAGGGAAACTTAGAAAGGGAAACGTTGTCACTTAGAAAGAAAATCTTTTCACTTAGAAAGGAAACATTGTCACTTAGAAGGAAAATATTGTCACTCAAAAAGAGAAAGATTTTCACTCAGAAAGGGAAATACTGTCACTTACAGAGGAATCATTTTCACCTAAAAAGGGAAACATTTTCATTTAGAAAGGGAAATCTTTTCACTTAGAAAGGGAACATTGTCACTTAGAAGGGAAACTTGTCACTTAGAGAAGGAACATTGTCACTTAGTAAGGAAATATTTTCCCTTAGAAGAGAACCCTTCTCCCTGAGAAGTGAAATAAAGAAGCTTTCTTTAAAAAGACTTCAATTTTATGCATCTCGCGTTTGACGCTGCTTGACACTGAATCAATCTGTACATCCCAGTAAACATTGCAACATTGCATAAACGTCGCACCAGACGTCAGATTAACGTCTAGTTTGGGTTGTTTATGGAAGTTGAAACAACGCCCAACTCCCGACATCGTATAGACGTCTAGGAAGCGATATTGTATAGACGTTGAGAAAATATTTATCTAGAATTGCCTTTCGCCGTCAAGACAGCAACAGTCATAATTGCGTCACCCTCCGTCAGAGTACCTCAACCATTCTGCCATCCGCTCATGAATATTTTCTAAAAGTAGGTAGGAAAAAAGTTGTGCATTCTTGAAATTCCCATATTGTAAGTTTCCGTTTCGGTGTTCTTTCAAGGTGACTTATCCTAGCTAACATTTCCGGTGAGCGATATCACAAGAAGGTGGATTTTTGATTGCGAGTCCTACCCTGTACAACGCGGATTTTTCTACGTCTGTCCGACGTGGTTTAGGTAATGTTGTGGTTTAGGTCGGCTCTGAGTTGCCACCTCAAATCGATGTTTACTCGATCTCAGAATGTTTACTGGGATGTTTCTTTACAAAGCGTATCACGTGGATACAACAAGCAGGTGTTCCGATGGTTTGACGCCCCAGATCTCGTAGATTCCATATCTTCATATCTCAGAAAATAATGCACTTTGGGGTTTTGCGCACGCTTCAAAATTACTGTTATAGGGTGGAAATATTTTTTAAGAAGCAAATTTTCAATGACTTTTATTTTGGCATTGAGGATTTCCAATAATGATTGTTTCATTTCATTGAAAAAAAAAAAAACCACTCAAAGCCTATGGTATTAAAAATACCAATCCAACCATCTTCAAAACAGAAACACAGTCATCGGCCAGATATCCACAAACAGATCTTAAACTGTGTATTTTTTCAATACGAAAAAAAAAAAAAAACAGAAATAAATTCGAAACGAAAACTGTTACATTTTTTAAAACATGAATTTTTCACGTTATACGTTCAGGTTTTGATGAATCACGTGACACGATGTTAGTGAGTCCAGTTTTATGCCCTCACTGTTTTTTTTTTTACTCAACAACTCCCAAATTATTATCTTGCATGCCAAAGCCATCTCAGCAGACAAAATCCTTGGCAAAATGGACTTTGTGAGCAGCAATACAAATTTCTTATCCCAACTTCGTCCCAAGGGCCACATTTGCTTCCATCTCAAGCTGCTTAGCCTTAATATATTCGATTCATTACCGCAACCATAAAGACGTGTCCTGAAATTTACTTCCAGCACCTACCAAATAAGGAACTGGCAGCGGCGAAAACATACCGAAAGCAGGATGAAAGCAGGAAAAAGCGTTTATTTATTTATTTGTTTTTTTGTTTTTTTTTAGCTCACCGTTCGCTTATGGTGACTATTGACTGGTTAGTTTTTTCTGTCTCTCGAAAACTACATTAAGGGCTTTGTTTGCGTGCTATAGAGTTTATTTCTAAACAAAACAAGACTGTGCTATAAAATGTCGTGTTATTCGCTATGAGGTCTTTCTTTTCTTATTCGCTGTGTGACTTCTCCTTTTCTTATTCGCCATGTGACCTTTCCTTTTCTTATTCAACATGTGGCCTCTCCTTTTTCTTATTCGCTGTGCGACCTTTCCTTTTTCTTATTCGCTATGTGACCCCTTCTTTTCTTATTCGCTGTGTGACCTCTCCTTTTTCTTATTCGCCATGTGACCTTCCTTATTTCCTTGCTGATCTTTCCCTCGGGTCTTATCCCGCTGTTTCGATGTTGTGTCTACGTTTTCTTTCTACGGACGCATTCTTTCTGTACACACACAGACACACACACATGCACACACATACACACACACACACAGACACACACACAGACACACACACACACACATACACACACAGACAGACAGACACAGACACACACACACACACACTAGAATCCCGGCAATAAGGCCACCCTTGGGGCGTATTTCTGCGGTATTTCTAAGCGAGTGAATTAGATCGAGACCGACCAAACGTGGGCATTTTTCTGGAGTCATCGTAGTTCTAGGGTGGTCGTATCCAGGGGTTCTAATGCACAAAGTCAAGCTTAAACGAAATCCGCGAATTGTGTCTGTAAACTTCAGTGGACATACTGATAATATGATCGCACCCTCGGAACACCTGAAAAACCTCAGTAGCTCTGGGGACAACTATTTGAAAACAGTTTTATTTTAAAACTGTTGAAGTTGTTTTTTTTTACATGAAAAGATGATAGTAAGTCTGCCCTTTACTCAATCCTAAAAACGCGAAATTTGTAGAAATTTGTTTTTTTTTTCTGTCTGCGCACAATTCAGCCTTGTCGGACGAACTAAAAATACCACAGCGAAAAATACCATGGAAGGAAAAATCCATTCGTTCTAAATTCCGGATCCGAAACATGCGCCATGTGCAGAAAAACGTACAATTTTGGAATCTGACGCGAAAAATTAAATTAAGTGGATATTCTAAGGAACAGTTTGGTTTCTTTATTTGAATTTATATATCCCAAATTTATCTAATGCTAATTTTTAGTGCATAATTTGCTATGATATGTAATGTGTGTGTATGGGGGGGGCGAGGGGGGGTCTAGATTATATGCATTCTAATTTTATAGCTAAGGATTCGTATAAATTGTACATATTTGGGATGAAACTCAAAGTGATAAAAAATTTTTGACTGGACTTAGTGAAGTCATTTAGTTTTTCTTTTCTTTTTACAAATAAACCATTTGCTGCTGTCGTAGACGTCCGTCTACGTCCGTCTAGGTCCGCCTACATCCGTCTACGAAAGACGCTGGACAAAACAGAGTGCACAAAAGGATTAACTGGGATAGACATGGAGATGGTTCGTTTATCAAAGTTTCGACAATTCCAAAACCAGAATTTCAAACAAATGCACGTCAGTTTTCATGAATTCATACAGTAAAATCGCCAATGTTCTTGCGCATACTAGCAGAGTTGGGTGACTAAATTTGCGCACCGCCTTCCTTGTGATCTGATCTGACCCATTGTTGGCGATAGACATCACCAGAGAAAGCCTGTAACACGAACAAGCATCACCGAGCACGCACTGTAAGTAATAAATGAACAGAATGTATGTTTAATAGTAAATCGGCTTTTGGCTCATAGTTTGTTGGCGTATGCTCCAGTTGCATTGACCAAATCCTGAGCACACATGTTAACAGATTTCTTTTTTTTTGTGTCTCTGTTTTCTGCAATTTCCGAATTGCAGGCTCAAGGACAATATTTCACACCGACTGTTGGTGTGAAAAAGCCAAAAGGATAATTTATTCTTGACGTGACAACAAGTACTGCCAGCCCTTAAAAGGAAACAGATGATGCCATTGGTTGCTTTGGCAACATTGCTAGCCAGTCACAAAATGGTTTCTGTTACTAATGAAAAGAAATGAAATGGCGCTCGAAATAGCGAGGTGAAAATATATCGTTTATTAGCGAGTCACGCTGGTTGTTTTCTATCACATCGTTACCAGGGCAAACCAATTCACTTGTTTAGGGAGTTTTCAAACGTGTGATAAAGAAACGGAGACAGAAAATTTTGTCAAAGACAAGTGACATCAAATAAATGGCTTCGGATCTGTTACCACCAGGTTAGTGAAACCGCAAATTTTATTATTCTTCTTAATTCGAACCAGTGCTTTGCAGTGTGTTGTATCTTAATTTGATGTAATCAAATAATATCTAATTTGATTCAATGAAATAGCATAGCCAACGGATATTGAAATTATTGGTCTAGATAATTGTTTAGATTAATATGATTAGTTTGCGTGGTTATAGGTTGGTTATCTCTAATAAGTACAGCTTTTATGATATTTCTTTTTTACTGAATATTATTTAGGACGTATTAACGGGACACTCACTTGTGTGTTACAGCAAATTAACTCTAATTCCCAGATAATATGAAAAGACAACTTCGGTCATGCAACTGATTATTTTTTCCACATAAATAAAACTGTTACTCAAAGAAGCCACAAACCCACGTGTCTATAGGGAAACAACATGGTAAAAAACAGAAAAAGAAAAAAATAATAAAAACAAACAGAAAAGTTAACTGAAAAAGACAGAAAATGCATTTATTTGCAAAACATTGCCTTGTTTTTCAGTTCCTGACGCGCAATAGTTTGCCAGTTTAGCTGTAAACAAAGAGTGTTTTTTTTCATACATAAACAAGACCTTCTTGGACTTGTTCATATATATTGCTTGCTTGTTTTTTTTTTTTTTAATAAAGTATAACTTTATACTTTATACAAATCGCATCAAGGAACTAATGCTTCTTCATGCTATTGTAAACAGAATAGACAACACAACATAGACGTAAAGTTTAATTACAATTTTACTCAGGAAAAATGTCGTTATATATTTTTTTTTCAATGCTATAGAAAATAAAACGAGATTGTTCTTACAAAATCGCGGTGCAATAACAGAATTATTTCACAAAAAGATAACAAAAACAAAGGTAGGTGGTAGTGGGTGGGTAGGGGGTGGGGGGGGGGGGGTGGGGGAGGCAGATTCTGTTAGGGTGGCTGGGAAGTTCAAATCGTTTACCAATACTTTTTAAAGTAACTGCTCAAGTTTGACTGCGATGATTTCATTTTCTGATTTTTTTTATCCAGGAATGTAGGACGATAATGTTTAAAGAAATATCATCAGATATTTGGCCTTTTGGATTCCATTCTTCTTATGATATCCTCGAAACATTTTGTCTCTTGAAATATTTGCGAAATATTAAAAGAAAACACGATTCGAATATTGGTGAACAATATACCAAAATACGGTGGCGTGTTTTAGCATCGGCTTTGAGGAACATTTTTGGGGTTTCCATGTTTATAGAAAATAAATCGGCTGCACAAATTTCAAATGAGAAAAGTGACGGTGAGAGAGGGCTTATTTGTGTGTGTGTGGGGGGGGGGGGGGGGGGAGAGCGGGGGTTGTGTGTGTGCGCGTGTGTGTATGTGTGTGTGTGGAGGAGGGTGTGTGTGTGCGTTGTGAGGTACGGATCGCGACAATATTTACGCACATCTCTTGAGAAAAACATGGACTGACCACAAAAAAAAAGCGCAAAGGGTAATATAATGTGTGCGATCGTAGATAATGTATAATGTAGCTGCAGTTTTTACATAAACAAAAAAAAATCATATGCTTCAGCAACATTTTTTTATAAATTATTTTTTTTTTCAGAACAATGTATTACAATACACCTCGGGATTCTGCTTATAAAAGTATGAGAGGAGGGGTGGGGGTGGAGGTTTGGAGTGGGAGGTGGGTGTTCCTCATGCATGGTAAAATATAGCATGGCAAAATAGTGGTCAGATGAAAAATTGGTCAGCAAAGGATGGGGAAAGATATGCTTGGGTATCACAGACCACAGACCAGGATAAGTTGTCCATGGGAAAACGTCCACAGACTAGGACAAGTTGTCCATGAGAGGCGTCCGCAGACTAGGACAAGTTGTCCATGGGAAAACGTCCACAGACTAGGACAAGTTGTCCATGAGAGGCGTCCGCAGACTAGGACAAGTTGTCCATGGGAAAACGTCCACAGACTAGGACAAGTTGTCCATGGGAAGGCGTCCACAGACCAGGACAAGTTGCCCATGGGAGGCGTCCGCAGACCAGGACAAGTTGTCCATGGGAAGGCGTCCGCAGACTAGGACAAGTTGTCCATAGGAAGGCGTCCACAGACCAGGGCAAGTTGTCCATGGGAGGCGTCCGCAGACCAGGACAAGTTGTCCATGGGAGGCGTCCACAGACCAGGACAAGTTGGCCATTGGAAGGCGTCCACAGACCAGGACAAGTTGTCCATGGGAAGGCGTCCGCAGACCAGGACAAGTTGGCCATGGGAAGGCGTCCACAGACCAGGGCAAGTTGTCCGTTGGAAGGCGTCCGCAGACCAGGACAAGTTGTCCATGGGAAGGCGTCCGCAGGCCAGGGCTAGTTGTCCATGGGAAGGCGTCCGCAGGCCAGGGCTAGTTGTCCATGGGAAGGCGTCCGCAGGCCAGGGCTAGTTGTCCATGGGAAGGCGTCCGCAGGCCAGGGCTAGTTGCCCATGGGAAGGCGTCCGCAGGCCAGGACAAGTTGTCCATGGAAACCCATCATGCACACCGCTTTTGTATAAAAATGTCGACAAGAAAGGTCGCCATGTGGCAACATGTATTTTTTAATGGCGTGGGCAGAATGTTTTTGTTTCCATAAATTTCTTGTAAATTGTTTCAATTGCTAGTTTTGGTTCTGACTGTATGTTGTACATTGCATAACAGGTACAACAAGAACATACTAGTGCTTCCGTTTTCAAATAGCTTCAAAGCTTAGGCCAAGCAAATTAGCCGCTGCGACCCCCCCCCCCCCCGCCCCCCTTTCGTTGAGGATTAGTGGCCATGCCATAAATTTGTTTCTATGACAACAAAGAGAATACGCCACACTTTGGTCTCAATTTTGTCAATATTCATCCAGTATTTTTTTAAAATAAAATCAATCGTAACACAACACTCGTAACAAAATACTTGTAACAACACTCATAACACAACGCTCGTAGCACAACACTCGTAACACAACACTCGTAACACAGCACTCGTAGCACAACACTCGTAGCACAACACTCGTAACACAACACTCGTAACACAACACTCGGAGCCCAACACTCGTAGCACAACACTCGTAACACAACACTCGTAACACAACACTCGTAGCCCAACACTCGTAACACAACATTCGTAGCAGAACACTCGCAACACAACAGTCATAACACAACACTCGCAACACAACACTCGTACCACAACACTCGTAGCACAACACTCGTAACACAACACTCGTAACACAACACTTGTAGCCCAACACTCGTAACACAACACTCGTAACGCAACACTCGTAACACAACACTTGTTGATGCCAACCGATATTCATCGGTTGTACACATACCTGAGAATATATTTTTTAGCAGCCAGACGTTTGGTCATCAGGCAGGCGTCACGTGAAATGTAACCCTCCAGGACAAACGATATCCTCGTGTATGAGTATCTGAGACATTGACAGAGTTCATCCACGTAGTCTATTTTCATATATGAATATATAAGACCATATGTTCCCAAAAATATGTGATTCTTCATTTTAATGCGCGTTATTTTCATCGTAAAATGCAATATTTTTATAATCACATTTTGATCAAACGAAACTGTTAAATTCAATGGGTGAATGAAACGACATGTGACCGATCCTTGAGTGGGACCCCCTTCCCCCTCGTGGGACTCGCTGGTTGGGACCCCCCTCCCTAAGTGCCACTCCCTCCCAAATATGTCTGTCGATTATACCACATGAATCAATTATATAAAATTGGGATCTTCCTTTTTAACCAAGACATCAAAAGACCAATATCAAAAGAATTTTCTTTTTTCGGAGTGGGAGGGGAAGTGAAGTTTTTGTTATTAAAAAAATGTTTCTGTGATTGTAGTTCTTAACCGGCACAGTTATTTGTTTTTGAATTATTCATTAATTCAACAAACAAATTTGGAAACCCGCTCTGACTTTACTTTTCCACTAAAATGAAGACACCGCAGCTGGAGGGTTTTAGATATATAAATTTTGTGTAATATTCTGGCCCCAGATAAGCTTAATTCCTTAATCGCGTCCAGATGGCGTGCTGGTGTGGACCTCTATCACCCCAGATTTTTATATAAGACCAAGAATTTCGAATTTCTAAGGATCTTCATTTTTTCAGGTCTTGTCAAAGAGCACGAGCACCTAATGAGCACTTCGATGCACGCGCACCTGCAGAAAGAATCCGCCATGATAGATCACATGACCGGAAGTGGCAACGTAGCCCCGCCCTCGTCGCTAGGTGACGCGACGCGAGACAACTCCGTTCACCATCACACCAGTACGTCACAAAGTATGGGAAACGGAAGTGAGGTCGGCAGCAGCGATGGGGACAAATCTGTGAAGCAAAAACGACACCGAACCAGATTCACCCCGGCTCAATTAAACGAACTCGAAAGAGCGTTTTCGAAAACACACTACCCGGATATATTTATGCGAGAGGAGCTTGCACTGAGAGTTGGACTCACGGAATCAAGAGTTCAGGTGATTCATCTTTTCCTTGATTTTCTAAACACACATATTTTCTTATTGCTGAATCAGCTGCGTTTTTTTTGTTTCTTTTTTTTACCACATGTTTTCGAATGGAGAATATTTTCCACAAATGAAATTGTGCCTTCGAATGGATAAACAGTTTCAGTATTTTTTTTTTGCAAGGATTATTTGGTGTAACAGTCCAGCTATTCATTTTTATTGCTTAACTAATTCCCTTCTCCTCCTCCTCCTCCTGAGATATTGCGCATCTTCCCAACAGAAATCTCGTTTTAAATACAGTTTTACAACAACAACAACAGCAACAACAACAACAACAAAAAGAAAAAAAAAAGAAAAAAAAAAAAAGAAAGAAAGAAAGAAAAGGTGGTTGGAAGATTCATTTTGAATTCCGTGATAAGTGGTACAAACAACTGGAGTGATACTAACCCCCTTCTGACCACCCATGCCGGATTAGAACCCGGCTTGGAATCCCCAAACCAGGGTCTCAACCAACTGAACTAACTGTCAGCTCATAGAATAAGAACTAAAATTTCAAAATTCTCTTTTTCTTAACAAACATCATTGATTACAGCAGAAACGTGTATCAAGTCGTGAAAAAGAAGTGCAGGGGTGCAGTTAGCCAGGGAGACGGAAGCTAGACCCAACTAATCAAAATTTTCCTTTTGGAATAAAATTACCTAGTCTACCTTTCACCCTGGGGGGAGGAGGAATGTGACCATGGGGCATGGTAAACTATTATAGTGGGGAAATAAAATGTTATGGTTTGCAATTAGATTTACGATATTATCCCTAAGAGCAAAGCATGGAAGTCCGAGGATGGTGGCCCAGCCGTTAGTCGAGCAATAGTTTTAATCGGCAACTCTCTGTCCAGACCTTGTGTTAAGAAAAAGAGTAGTAAACCCCTTCACGATTTGTCAGAACAAGAGAAATTTAGTTTTGTCGAACAGCTCTGAATAAAATGCTCCTGGTTGTATAAACAAGTGAGCTCCATATCAAGACAAAATGCGATTACTTATTTCAATTATTCCACAGTATGTTTTCGGAATGATTTCCCAACATGAAGTGCCAATTTATAAGCAGTGACGTCACTTTTTTTCCAAACGGCTGAAATTGCACAATGTGTTTTTGTTTTACTTAGCGTTGTGAAGGCATCGTCGTTGACTTTTGATTACGAAATCCATCGTAACCCTTTTAATTAACCACTATATGCCAATATCATTATTATATCATAAGACTCAGTTTTATATTTTATTCGTATTTTTATTCAATGACTCGTAAACTTTGTTTTTTTTTTTAAATTGACTTTTCGACCTTCTTTTAATATCTGTTCTGTTTTAAAATTCTGGTACAATGCATGGTGATAGCCCAACTAAATTCTGTAAAAAAAAAGGTTATTTTAGATCGAGGCAGTCCAAAAAAAGGGGGAGGTATCTGTTTAATGGGTCAACAGCACGCATGTTCTTCTGACTTAAAGTTGATACAAAAAAGATGGATGTGAGAAATAAGGTTAATGCCCAGTTTGGTGTTTTAATAAATCGCCATCGAGCCTTTAGTCACGCATCTGTCCGGCCGTCTGTTTCGCTGCTGGTAGCCAGTGCCTTCCCGTTGCCTTCATCTCTCTCCCGAGTATTCCGCACTTTGTTGTGTGGCTTCGGGAGTCGTATGGACGATCATGCAAAACTTGAATTAGCTACTGATGGGGGAGTTAATTGACTGATGATGGAACTGTCAGAACAGCCTTCATTTGTTTTCCCATAGCCGCCCCATTTGTGTCTCTCTGTAGTTAAAAGGAATTGTCACTATTCGTCTCTAAAACACTACTATCTTTTGGAGATCCTTTGTCCCGGCAATGTCCCGGATGCAGCGTGTAGCTTGTAGTCTGTAGGCTGTAGACTGTAGACTGTAGTCTTTGACAGCTCTTTTACTTGTTCTGCAAAACTAAGGTGTTACTTTAACAGATTTTATTGTAAGACGGAAGAAGAGTTGTGTTCTTTTTTCACATTATTTACCAGGGATTGATCACTGGGGAGGCGGGGGGGGGGGGTGGGTGGGTGGGGGGCACTAGGTATTGTATGTGTAACCATGCGCGTCCAAGTAAAAAAACGCGAAGAAAAGAGGTAATTTTGAGGCCAGACGAGGTCCGTGTCAATTTCATTAAAACGGGGGAGTGTAATTTTTCATTCAGTACTCTGTGTTTTCAGTAAGAAAGAGGGGTTCTTTCAGAATTGCGTTCCGCGTTTGGTTACAAAAGAGGGATTATCTAAAAATTAGAACCTCGCTTTAACGGTAATTACAAAAGAAGTCATGGACCAGCATGACGACCACTTATTACTTATTACCCCCTCTGGGTCAAAGACGCAGCGGCTCAGCTCACTCTGTCTAACTATTTTAATTTATTAATCTAAGAACAACTTTACTAAAACGTTAACTGCTGTTTAATTTAAGTCACTAGATATAGAAAGACAGATGTAACTGGCAGTTTAGTCCTGCGGGGGGTGGGGGGGGGGGGGTTGGGCGGCAGGATCACTCCCGTACCAAATGATTACCATGCGTGTCCATGACTTTTTAAACCGCCTCTTAAGCGCGGAAGCAAAGTTTGAAATACTGTCCCCTTTTGAGGAAACCCGGGAGGCGCCTTCCCGGGAGTTTACTCGCTTTTCGCATTAGATAATCTGGATAATATGTCAGGGCATTTTGTTATATATATATATATATATATATATATATATATATATATATATATATATATATATATATATATATATATATATATATCGCTTGACATTTTAAATGTTCGGATCGTTGATGTGAACACAAAACGAACACAAACACGAACACAAACACGAACACAAACACGAACAAAAACACGAACACAAACACGAACACAAAACACGCCTGTCAGCTTTAAGCCTCCGCCACATACTTGCCTGACAACAGGCATATTCAGAATCATTCATTTTAGTTACCTTGTAATTAATAAAAACACGAAGCAAGATCCTTGGTGAAAAAATATGAGAATTTATACAATTTGTCTAAAATGCACTTCGTTTTTTTCAAAACCTGAACCTGAACACCCTTTTTTATAAACAAATCAGCGCATTACCTCACAGTAAAGCAATTTCTATACATAAAACAGAATTGCCGACGACTGCAAAATGTTCTTGAAAACTTTGAGACTCTGAGACTTTGAGAAGTTCCTAGCCGTGCACTGATGTTACATATTTATTCATTCATTATAAATTTTTTTTTGTGTGTGTGTGACGTATCTGTAATTATTTTCACAGGTTTGGTTCCAGAATCGTCGAGCCAAGTGGAAGAAGAGGAAGAAGACAACGAACGTGTTTAACACACCCGGAGCGCTTCTTTCGCCGTTTGGCGGAATGAACAACACGTTTTGCTCCCCATTTAACACCGATACCCGCTGGGGCAGTATGCCTAGTATGTCGCAGATGGCAGGCCATAATCTCGGATTACCGCCAACTATCCCGAGGCAGGGTCTCGCACAGAGTATGACGCCCCCTGCATCTATGACGTCATTACATAACGGTTCTGCGGGACTTGCCGTTCCCGGCGGAGGCACGATGAATCTGAACCCGTCTGCAGGTGCCTCCATGTATTCGCCACCCTATGGGATGGTATCAACCTGCGAGTCGCCCCTCAGCTCGTCAATGATGAGCGGCTCGATGACGTCAGCGGCAGGTGCGCTTAATGGCTGCCAAATGAACGAGTCAGGTGATGTGTGGAGGGGTTCAAGTATTGCGTCCTTACGACAAAAGGCTCTCGAGCACACGGCTTCACTGACTGTTAATGGTTTTCGATAGACTTGCGATTTTATCAAAAAAAGGGGACGCATTTAAATCATCGAGTTAATTATACAGGTATACAATGGTATCAGTTATAGAATTTTTCCAATGACGAAAGCCACAAAAACAAAAGGGCACCTCGTCGGAAACGCAGGAAAAATTTATTGATTCGGGCTGCTTTGGCGCCATCAGCCGTCTATCGTCTGCTCGTTTGTACAGATTGGCTGTTAACTTTATGATCTCATTCGAAGAAATATATTCAATGTTAACTAGGATATTTTCGGCATGCTATTTAAAAAGTCATCAATTTCAGAAAAAAATTACAAAAACAAATGTGTAAAATTTTTATAGTGAAATATTTAAAATTACCTAGATACTTCAGCATGTTACTGTTAAGCATTACTTGCACAGCGAGGGTATCAGAATTCGTTATTTTCATTTTAAGTGGCAGCAACAGTTTGAACTTAAGAAATGAGGTGTCAATTCTAATCCTCAGCAGGCTTGACATGGTCTGTTAGTGTATATTACTGTAATATAAGTAATCTTCTGATTCAAGCACAGACATTATGACTGTCATTCTTCACTTCTGCATCCGAAACCTCCGACGACGATTTAAGACATGTGTTCATTATTTGACATCCCATTTTAATTTATCATTATGATGTTTAATAACTCGGTAAATATGTGAAAATTTTCAAATTTTATCTAAAAGAATGTAAATAACTTGAAAAATTATCTCTTAACGCGCTAGCGTTTCAACAAAAGCGCTGTTGAACAAAAAAAAAAAACAAAAAAACGTTGCTTTACTGATGTAATATATCTGTTGTTTCTTTGGTATAACCCAAGTAATTGATTTTTAATATTTTTGTATGAGTGCTATTTTATCACAGTGCCATCCCTCTCTCCCGTACCCCCCACCCCCCCCCCCCCCCCGCCCCCACCTCTGCTTGGAAACAGGGGTAGGCATTCATCGTCACAGGGTTTCGATTTGCTTATTGGTGGCGTCAAATTTCACACTAAACGCTGGGTTTAAAAAGAATCTTGCAATTTCATGATTGGATTTTAAAAAAGGGCAGTTAAAATTGACCAGACCGGTTGAATATCAAAGAGCTAAGTCAGAGCAAGGTCAACAGTTGACCAGACCGGTTGAATATCAAAGAGCTAAATCAGAGCAAGGTCAACAGTGCTGTTGTTTTATTTACCAAGGGTGTGAATGAAGTAAATCTAATGATCGGTTGCGCTTTTTGCGTCTTGCAGCTGTTCACTAGTCATATAAAATAATTCTAGTCAGCGTTTTTGTTTATATATTTATTTATTTCGATTCTACATGTTATATACACTTGTTGTTTTGAGTATCAAATTTACGAAGGAATGTGTCCTAAATACTGTAAACATTTTGTATATATTGTTTGGATCAACAATGTACAAAATAACATACTATTTAATTTGTTTTTTCTTGTAGAAAATCTTCTTTTACAGGTTTAGTCAGGGGTAGGGGTATCTCGCTGTATCTTGTCCAAATATATTGCCGACGCAGTATTTATATAAATAATAGCCGAATAGTCCTTGTTTTAAATGCCCTGTCTCAAACTCCTTTCTCTGAGCTCCCAGACGTATAGAAGTACAGTCTTACCCCGCCTCTGTGGTGTACCTAGTATATTCACTTCATGTTTGTGCACACTTGTTTAATAGGGATCATTCCAAAAGCCAATATGATTTCAAATAAGTTTTAAAATATGTGATTACATAATTTTGTTTTAAAAGTGAGCTTTTGAGCAATGTAAAATAAATTGAGACACGTTCATCTCTTATTTCACTTCAAAGATCATCGGAAATGAATGTGCCGAAGTCACATACAGTATCTAAGCAGTAACGACATAAAATGCATGGTAACGCGATTTGAAAGTTAAGAATATGGCATATAGGGGGCGCTGCGTGAGCTTCCAAATAGCGTAGAAGAGAACCTGGGAAATAAGATCACCCTTGATACTAATGGTATTATTTGGATTGCCCATTATTACGAACCGTCAGAAGTCTGAAGGGTGCTCCGAAATCCAAGCACTCCGAAGCCGTATTAGTCCGACAATTCAGAACTTCGAAACACAGTTTTCAGTTGTGTTTTTCCAAGACTGACAAAACTTCAGTCCAGAAAAATCCGAAGTTTCAGTATACCAAAAACTTGATACTCCGAAGGCTCATCAGGTTGCCAAAAAAAAAACAAACAAAAAAAACAAAAAACACCAGTCCGAAATATGAGAAGTCCCACGGTTTGATATGTCGAAACTCCATAAGTTAGAACAGGCAATAATTCATAATCGCATTATTCCGACAGCCGGTATTGCCCAACGTTCAGTATTTCGAGGAATCGGTTATCCGAAAACCAAACATATTACAACGATCCATTGGGTAATACAGCTTTGATGTGTTGTCATCTGTCTGTTTGGCTTCTCCCTAAGCAATTTCCTTTATAACTGGTTCTTTCCTTGTTTGCATTTTTCCAAGCAATTTGAGATATGTATTTTCAGTTTCTTATATCAGCGGAAAATATGCAATACAGAAGATAATCTTAGAAGAAAAGATTATTAATCCCCCGATGCCGCGTAGCGCGAAGCGGGGGACTATACGTTTTGGGTCCGTCCGCCCGTCCGTCCGTCGACACTTTTTTGTCGGCGCGATATCTCCGTAGCCACTGAAGCGATTCAATTGTTCTCTTGCACATGCAAAGACTATATAGTGGACCTGTGCAACGAGGTGTTATTTTGAAAATTTTGCAAAAGTGGGAAAATGGGAAAACTTTGAAAATTCAATACAATTGACCTATTTAATGGGTGTTTGTCGGCGCCATATCTCCGTAACCATTGAAGCGATTCAATTGTTCTCTTGCACCTGGAAAGACTATATAGTGGACCTGTGCAAAGAGGGTTATTTTGAGATTTTCTTAAAAATTGGGAAAATGGGAAAACTTAAAAAAATACGGCACAATTCACCTATTCAATGGGTGTTTGTCGTATTGAAATCCTGTGATTGCACGCCTGCGGGGGACTTAGTGAGTTTTACTGACATACCTATTATTGTTATTGTAAGAAGAAGCTTGATAAATCCGAACATTTAAAAAAATCTTCCATGTTTTAGAGGCAGATTACTAGTAGTTTGTTTCATGAAAGTCTTTTCCTATAGAGTCCATCTTGCGCAGTATAGCAATTCAGCACTGAAGATGCTTCAAGTCGTGAGCATTTAGTTACTTCTAAGTCTTAGGATAATGACTTTTTTATCAACAATTTAGTCTTCGTTATAAAACATTTTCTGGCTGGGGTAAAACATACCAGAGAGGAAAGCTAGCCTACACTAGTTTCCTCAACGGGGTAAGTCGCAAACGGGGTAAACTAGACTGTTACAATAATATAAAAGCCATTGCTTTATTACACTTGGGGATTTTGAATCCCCGTATTTAATTGGCAAGGTGTTTTCGCATGATTTCTTTTTTTCTGCGAGGAGTTTCCCCTTGGAAGAGGCCTGATGCGGTTAAGCCTAGAACGACCAAACTCCGCAGAGACATAGCGTAGCATGTCTGGTTAGTCCACCTCTAGTGTTTTTAAAATTCATTTGCACTTTACATGCAAAAAAGGACATTGAAATTTTCCCCTTGAAGCCGATGTATAAGGCACACGCTGTGACAGCTCACAGTACAGCGTTAGCCTCTTGGGCGATTCACTGTGGACGATGAATGAAAAACATTGCACGTATGTTGTATGTTACGACTTGTTCTCAGGCCGAACAGCAAATTTCTCTGCAGTGATGTTTACCTTCCACATCTGAATGTAATCACGACAGAGATTCTCTATATTTTATTGTTTTTTTCTAAGGTGCGAAAGTGAAAAAATGGTGCAGCAAGTGAGTTCATATTCTCCACAAACGTTAAAGCTTGAGAACTCAAATTTAAAATGTAGATAGGTCTTGCAAATATATAAAAGCTTTACTTTAAACCGGTTCCAACGTCAGTTTTATCAAGATCCAAAGTCAGAGTGGCGTTTTATGAACATTTTGAACATTTTAAGAAAATTAAAGAATTGAAAACAATGTTTATCTCGACACGATGCTTTGTAGCTGGTTTTAACACGAATTTTGCCCCCACCCCCCTCAAGGCAACGAAAATGGGTCTAGTTAGTTGCTTTAAGCTATATTCACGTAATAAATGACTGAAAATTATAAATATTTAGTTTGCTAGGTGTCTACCTCTCATCCTTTATTTGCTATTCTTATTTAGTTATTTTCACTCTTATTTTCCCAAAAGGTTAAAAATTTATTTCCAAATGCGAAGTTCTATACACTTTTATTTCTTTTTTATCATATTGCCATTTACGGGTTTCCACTAAACTGCTCAAAAGAACTCGCTAAAAATTAAACCTTTCTGTATGAACCTTCCTTAATTGATATTGTTAAGCTATGACGACAGAATAAAGATTATGGCGTCATAATTTATTCATGCCATTAATCATTTTGGCGTTTTTTAACGTAGGGTTTTTGTTGATTATGAAAGCCTGCCACGTCTACCTGCCTATGTTATTTTGACACCGCGAGAGTGACGTTATTTAGACATTGCGCAAATATTAATAAGAATCACCGTCTAAATACTGACAATAATAAAGTGCAGTGCTCACCGCTCCGTCAAAGGATCCTTGGGTCATCCGGTAACAAGCTATGTTACACAGAGTTTTGATGTAATTGGTTATATAACATTGCTTTTGATACAGATCTTTAAAGAATTCTAAGTTTTTAAGTCTTCAGAATCGTAATTTTTGTCTTCCTAGTGTAATTTCCGCTACTCGGTGACAAAACGATCTAGTTTCGAAACGTATATAAATAATTACTTGCACTTGCTTTTCAAACCGTTGCTCCTTTTTAAGATGTTAGGACACACATTAACATTAACATAAAGGTGTAGTTAATGGAATGTCAATCCTCTCAAATCTATTTTGATAGTTCCGCATTATATTGCAAAGGGTATCTCTGTTTTCTTTGATCGTATAAGGTAAGGAGAAAGAGAATACGAGGCCCCGTCCCTATTACGGTTGGTGGATCAGATAGCACCCATAGCCCCGTCCCTATTACGGTAGGTGGATCAGATAGCACCCATATCCCCATCCCTATTACGGTAGGTGGATCAGATAGCACCCATAGCCCCATCCCTATTACGGTTGGTGGATCAGATAGCACCCATAGCCCCGTCCCTATTACGGTTGGTGGATCAGATAGCACCCATAGCCCCGTCCCTATTACGGTAGGTGGATCAGATAGCACCCATAGCCCCGTCCCTATTACGGTAGGTGGATCAGATAGCACCCATAGCCCCGTCCCTATTACGGTAGGTGGGCCAGGTAGCAGCTATGGCCCCGCTTCTGGCAGATTTCTTAGTTTCCTTTTCAAATGTAAGAAACTACCAACCCCGGCCATCGAAGGCTACAGGTCAGCACGGGCAACAGCCCTCAAAATGGTTATGAGATGTGAGAGGATGAGATCCCCTCCACCCACCCACAGCGTACAATGGGACCTGCATGTAGTGCTGGAGTACATTCAGGGATCGTTGTCGGGCTCATCGATATCGACGAAAAATTTAGAGCAGGGAAATAAGTGCCGAAAATAGCGAGCGAAGCGAGCAATGCTCCAGCTGGGGGTTCTGGCTTGGGGTTTTGGTGCTGTAAGCATCCCCAAAAGCTCTGCACCTGTAGACGCTCAGAGATGCGATTTGAATGATTTCAAGCACATCATTTTGAGATTTATCAGCTATACAAAATGTCATAAAAATTGTCTGTAAGATCTTACAATATGAATAATTTAGCTGTATAAAATTTCAAATTGTTGTGATTAACCGTTACGTAAGAATTACCACAAAATAATATAGGTGGGGCAAAAAGACGGGCAGACTGACCGGTGGGTCAAATAAAGTATGCCTTTGCGCTTTGCTAAATGCGTGGTACAATAAAACGAAAGAACACAATTGCGTATTTACATATATAATACTCTGTATAATACATCTCCATATAATATGTTGTAACAACTACAGCTAAAGCATAGCAAGAACTGCACTGTGTTAATTCGCGAGTGCGAAAGATTTACACACCTGACTTAAAATCTCCCGAACATCTCCACAACAATAGCGATCCCTCCCCCAAAGGTGAAAAAAATACTGAAGAATTCAGTTGATCTCGAGGACCACAAATGTCGGCTCAAAATCGACGTATTTCCGTCGATCGACGAAAACAACGACTTCAGCATATTTCGGAGTGAGATCTTCCAGGTAGAACAGCTGAGCCGAGCTTACTTTTAAATGCCCCTTTTGCTGACACTGGCCTCGGGGAGATGACACAGCGAAATATAAAGACTCCCTTCACGAAGAGCATCAAAAACAGTTAGTATCGAAGGCAAAGCGGGAAGGACACGTTTACCGAAATATCATCCCAACCTTGAAAAGGGAGGGCGAAACTCATAATCCACACGCTGCACCAATATGTTGAGACCACGAAGGAAATATTTTATTTATTTATTGTTTTATTGGTTGTAACAATGTATATCACATGTCGAATTGATACAATGACTAAAATACATGCAGGCAATGATGCGAAAATGGTTAAAATGAAAACACCTATTATACACGAACAAATAATACTGTACGGAAGTAATGATATTATGATGAAGACACAATTCACTGAACTTTAAGCAAAACGATACAGTAGAACTGTTCTTGAATCGGCATTTAGGTAGGCGATAACTTAATGTATTACGCAGTGAATAAGACTTGATTTTGCACCAGGAGGAGATGACGAAGCTATGGCTGGGGTTTTGTATTTGTTGGAATAGCTGACATGGTATTTCTTCACGCCTCTCTTCTAGAGAGGGTAGACCGGAGATTTCCAAGGCCACACTGTACGGTAGATGTGGGTAAACAATCTTTAAGGAACGTACTTGGGTACACTCGATTTCACTACTCAGTGCACCAAAATAAGGGGCTGGCAACAACAGCGGCTCATAATTACCTGTACCTGTATCCAAAAACTGTTTAGTAGTTTATAGTCTTTGCTGTATCACATAAACAGAGATATATGCAATGCCCAGTATTTAATTATTTATGCAGGGTAGTGGTGGCAGCCTATGACTTGTTGTAGCTGTTTAGTTGGATCGCACTTTTACTAATAATAACTAGTCCCACTTCCTCGCTGTAATTCATGGGTCAAATACTTGCGGGGGGGGGGGGAGGGATGGGGGATGGGGGGTGGGGGGTTGGGGTAAGGACGCAAAATGAAACGTGACAACAGCTCACGGAATCGGTCACACCTTTGGTTACAAATTCCATCGAATGAGAACACTTCTCTTTCCTCAGATATATTCTAATTCAACTGTGTTACGGGCGAGAAAAGGTAGGATGATACTGTGTAGCAGCCCAGAATATACTCCCACCAGAATATACCCTAGTATAATCTAGGCTAGCCCAGAATATACCCCAGGTATATTCTAGACTAGCCTAAAATATACCCCTGCCACCCAGAATATACCCGCCTCCACACACACAATTCAAAGAAATATAGCATTCCTTTGCAATTTATTTATATTTAGCTCTTTACATACCGGAATAAAGTGGGAATTATATGGTAAATGTCGATTGATTACACTTACGTCGCAATGCCTGTAATCTAGCATACACATGTGTAGAATGTTCAATTGCAGTCCTTGAAAACATTTAATTTAATGTAAAATGTACTGTAGGACATTTAAGAAAATCTTTCCCTGTTGCTGTTTTAGTAATAACGTACTTATAAGAATTTTTGAAATTAACTAGGAGTTTGACTGTTAATTAAGATTGTTCAATTTGTGACTTTGTTTCATATTGTCATTTAAAAGTGTGATCAATTTTGAAATATAAATATAATCTAGGCTGTTACAAAGGTCTTAATGAAGGCTCAAACAGAAAACTAGAGCGGCCAGAGCACATAAAACATAAGAGTACACGCTTAAATCACTTTCGACCGACACTTATTAAATTTGTTTTTGTAAACAAAAACAAATGTCTCTCCGACTAAACCCATAATTCACTAGAAAACATTTTCCATTTTTCTTTTTTCCCATGACAGGGCTGTCACAAAATTTTATTTGAATAACATTTCAGAATAATAAGAAATTTTACCTCATATAAATGAATCCCATGTACCCAGTTGTTGGGTTGTGTATCACCTTTATCCAATTTTTAAAGGGGGGGAGGAGTACGTAACTTGATCTGAAGGTGTTTCAATCCTCTTTTTATAAGTTTGGGATTGGGTGTTTAATCTAGAAGGTGGTCACTAAAGACGTTTTACTTTGTCTTTTTGTCCGGTTACAGATGGTGGTCGCTGAAACAGGTTTTACTGTACGCCTTTTTATCCCGGTGTACCGATTTCAGATTACCCCCCTTAAATCTCCCCCCTCCCTGAAATCGATTTCAAGTTACCACCCCCGGGAATTTGAAATCGATTTCAGATCCCCCCCTGCGATTTAAAATCCCCCCAGGCATACCTAGAACTTTTTTAATTTTACATCTGTCAATGTATATACAGACTTGTAGTGCCATGGCTGTCATCGAAGCAGTGACACTAATCCTCGATGCTCCGATGACTGCTTCCATGTGCCTTTTGTGGGACTGGCTTGTGCTTTAGTGACACAACCACTCCGATCCCCGTCTTCCTGTGCCCTCTTGTACACATCAAGCATTGTTTTATTGTTGAACCTGTATCTGGTGGATTATCCTCCTGTAGACACTCCTGTAGGATTCTCACCAAGAGGATGTTTTGATAATCAATCCCTCTCACCACCTTGAGCTAGCTGTTTTGTAGATTTATTGCATAGACACAGGGTTGTACGAAAGAACATTATGACTGAATACATAGTAGAGTGTGGGGACTGGTGATAGTATTAAGGTTTAGCAGCTGTAGTATATAGATATATGTCTCCCCCGCCCCCAATCAGTCACGTGGAAAAAAATCGCCAAAAATACATTTTTATAGAAAATGAAGAAAAACTTCGCAGTAAACATTTCCACTACATATGGGTTCTTCCTGCTATGTTTCAGCATAATCCAACAAACTGTTTCGGAGACATCGCAACAATATGGCCAAAAAAGTTAAAAATCAAAAATTGAAAAATTCGCCAAAAATACATTTTCAACGGAAATCAAAAGAATCTTCGCAGTAAACATTTGCACTATATGTGGGTTATTCTTGTCACGTTTCAGCCTAATCCAACAAACTGTTTTGGAGATATTGCAACAATACGGTCAAAAAAGTTAAAAATCAAAAATTGAAAAATTCGCCAAAAATACATTTTTAACGGAAATAAAGAAAAACTTCACAGTAAACATTTACACGTTTTGTGACTTCTTCTTGCCAAGTTTCAGCCTAATCCAACAAACCGTTTCGGAGATATCGCAACAATATGGCCCAAAAAAGTTCAAAATAAAAAATTCGCCAAAAATACATTTTCAGAGGAAATGAAGTAAAACTTCACAGTAAACATTTGCACTATATGTGTGTTGTTCTTGCCACGTATCAGTCTTATCCAACAAACTGTTTTGGAGATATAGCCTGCCAAAATTCCCCTATGTTCAAAAATTTACCAAAAATAGAATTTTTGAGAAACGAATACCACGGGCATCATCTAGACATGCTATAATAAGGCCGTATAGTGGTGTTGCAATTAAACAACTTTTAGTACTTCGCGTTAAATAATTTTATTTGTTAAAGTCCAGGTAAAGTTTCACAAAGTGGAGGTTTCCAAAAAACGTTCCAAAACCGAATCTCCAGTTGAACTGTACTGGTTGACTGACTGAACTAACTCTCTGATCTTTTTCGACTTAACTGACCACGATGGCAAGCCACCGCCTTATATAGTTAACAGGCGTTAAAGCAATTTTGTAATAAAGCAAAATTGCACGCAAACTCATTCACAACTTTTCTTTTGTTAATCCTTTGTCTCTAGAAACTAGTAACAACTTTTTGGAAAATGAAAAGAATAATTAAACCCTAAACTCAACATAACATGAAAACATCCAATTTAGTCCAACAAGTAATGACACCTAATTAACACTATTATGGTCAATTACACGGTAATTGGATTACAGAATCTCGTGTTGCAAAGATATAATTTTAAGCCCCCCTAACCTTCTCCCAGCGAAAAAGGATTAGGCGTTATAATAAGTGTTGCAATTATCAATACCCAAAAGGGTTGAGTCGGTGACTTAATTATTTAATTGGTTTAAAAAAAGATAACAAATAACTTTGTTACAAAACCTCCCCACCAAAATTCACACGTCATATATAATGGCTTGTGAATAATTAACATTTTCACTTATATAAAATCAATTAAATATACAATATTACTACACAGTATTTCATCAATGTCAACGCCCTTCCCTGTAGCTAACGGAGATAGGACTAGAATTAACGACCGACCAGTTAAGGTAAGAAGTTATTCTTTCAGACATTAATCATCAAGTGCTTAATTAACTAAGCCATAATACAACTAAGCCATAATACAACTTATAATAACAGTAAATATATATCATATTTACATGTCAAGAAATTACTTCTACAAAATATACTACAGTCTGCCGTATTTATTAGCATCTTATATGCAACATATAGAAAATAATACCTTGAAATAACACATACATATATACATTGATTCACATCAATAAAAGATCTTTTCAATATTCCAATGGTTATGTGTACATGAAAACAATTCAAATGTCCTAGAACTCAAGATCTGGTGAACCTCACTATCGGTTCACTCTTTCCATCCACCGTCTCAATAGTCACTTCACCTTGTACAGAACCTTGGTCTACTTTCTCTTCCAATGAAGTCTCAATTTGAGGTGCAACATGATACCGTGCCTTTGATCGTTTCTTTATACATTTATATATACAAAGTATAATAAAGATGATTAATATAACACTAAAGCAAGAATAGATACCAAGTTGAACCCAATTTATTTTAGAATGACCAAAAGTGATTTTGTCATTAGTGGGGGTTTCAACGGACTTAATTAGGGTTTCGAGATGAGCAAGGGGTATATCAGATATTCTGTCTAACTTTCTTTTCGTTTTATTAAATACAGCAGTTATTTCCTGAAAATTATGAACAAGTGACTCAGTATTATTCCAGATATTTGGAGATATCTTACTTAGTTTAATTTCTCCCTCAATCTGAGTTTGATATTCGATATTTACATTTCCCGTGACATAAGTAGGAATATTAAAATACTCTGAACTTGCAGAGCAGCCATCCTCAAGTTCAATTACGTTTATCCCAACCCCTAAATTATGTTCGAAACTTCCCAATTTATTATTTTCACAAGTTATTGTGACACCAAGATCAAAGGGAGTAGTAATAGCCCATTTGCCAAAGGAAAGATATTCTATAATTGGGTGAGGTAATATTGTGCGAATCTCAGTAGTACAATACTGTTTCACTCGATTATTATCATGTAAAAATAGATAAAGTAAACAAGAAGGGTAGGTGTCAGTTTTGTATAAAGGAGCTTTAAGATTACAGATTGGTCCCTGATTACACATGTCTAATTCTTGTTTTGAAATAAAAGAGTAAATTCTTTTGTCTTTTGATATAGCCAAATAGTCTGACTCAAGATTATAAGCAGCTGAAACATGCAGTGTATTATTTGGAAAAGGCATTTTTACGGTTTTATAGACCATCATCTTGTCACTTTCGGCGATAATTGGTAAGGCTAGTAAAATGTGAAACTGGTTTCTTTCTGTCAAAACTAAAGGATGCAAAAATTTATAGTACTGAAACATTTCTATACTTCGCAAATTATAAGGTAATTTAAGATTTGGGTCCAATTTGTGTCTTATTCCTCTCATTATGGTTTTTAACATTGCTGGTGGGAATAATGAAATTGGTAAGTCTCCTTGTATACAAGTTTCTAATCTTGTAAGAAGCTGAGTTAAATCATCATTGATCTTATCTAAAGATCGTGATACAATATGAAATACGTCATGAATTCTCGAAACTAATTGAAAGTACATAAGTTCCGGTAGGATTTCCGTATCTAGTTGTGTTAGAAGTAATTGAAGTTGTTTTTGGAACAAAGTCGAAATTTCTTGTAGGTTATTTAAGGTTTCCCTATTTTCTTTGACTTGGTTGTGTGTCGTGTTGATTATAGTCAAGCTGTTTTCTATAATGTGTACTACGTTAGACTGTGCTACCTGTGTCCTAGATAATGCGTTTTTCAGTTTCCTTAAATCAGTATTAGTCGCAACATTGAACAGTGAGCTTAATAAATCACCAACGAACGGAATTAAAGCTCGTTTTTCCCTATTTTCTAATTTTCCCATTGCTAATATTTTAACATTATTGAACTTATCCAGTATGAGATCTAAGTCATTTACAAAGTTGGCATTTTCACGATAAATTAGTTGCAAAATATCATTTCTTACCTTTCTCATTTCGCTTTCAAAATTATTTTCTCCACTAACATTGTGAAATTCAGTATGCCTTATCACAATATTTTGTAGTGCATTATGAAAAGTGTTCAGTTCATTTTTAATTGTATTGATTTGTTCTTCATATGGCTGTAAGTCAATGGTAAGTGTGATAACCCAACTGCTGTAGGAGTTGTAGATAGGTTTTTGTTGCACGAAGTATACACCTGACTGTCCATGTACAAGAAGTGTCATTGAGAGGAGTAGAAATGTCCTGATAGCCATTCCTGTAACAGATGATTAATCAAGAGTCTAGCTTTTAGTCGATTCACATTTCGCCAAAATGGCTTGAGAACCTCTTTCAGTTCCCAATTTGTTTTACAAGTGATAATAAATGAATTTAATGGGCACAAGAGGCCAACTTGTGTTATTCCCTTATATAATCCATTTACCTGTAATATTACTTCACCATTTTGTTAAAGCTTTAAGAAGAGCTATTCTTAGTCGCTTTGCGTCGCTGTCATCGTCAAAGACGTTTTTTCGTTTTAATTGTTCCTGAGGTTCATCCACCTCCATTGTTTGGTCGTTTGACTCAAAGGAATCTAAACGTTTTCGCTTTCGTTGTTGCGAATAATCAGAATTTTCTGATGACTTAATTGCTACATCACCGGAAGGATGTATGAGCTTCGCCCGCCTGAGCGGCTGGACTCGAGTACGAGGTTCAGTGTAATCTTCTAAATCGACGTACTCTAAGGTTTCTCTGGGTATATCCCAAATCTGTTCTGGGTTTGCTGGTCTAAGGCTTTCTGCGTGAACAATACGTTCCTTCCCCGTAGTCTGGTCACGTATCAGGAAATTTACCGGTCCCGTTTGAGAGACTATACGGTAGTATGGTTTCCATTTGAGGTTAAGCTTTTGCGACTCACCTGGTTTAGCAGAACGTTCTAGGTAGAAGACTGCTTCACCCACACTAAGATTTGGTTTACAGGCTCGCTTCTCTAACCTTATCTTATTTCGTTGTCTTGAGTCATAAGTGTGATTTTGAACCTCTTTAAACGCGAGATGGAGTCTTTCTAGCATGCATGGAACATAATCCTCCCCTAAGTATTTAAACTTCGGATTTAGGAGGGTGTCCATTGGAAGGACAGGGTCCCTACCAAACACTAGAAAGTACGGGGTAAATTGCGTGGTATCATTCACTGACGTGCGGTAAGCCATTAGAACCGCGGGGATATATTGATCCCAAGTATGTTGATTTTGGTAGGAGTACTTGGACAACACATCGTTCATAAAACGATGGAACCTCTCCACCTTCCCATTTCCAGCGGGATGGTTAACCGAACACCTAACGTGTGCGATTTTGAGCCTCCTGAGTAGTATTTCGCTAAGGGCATTAACGTACTCAGTTCCGTTGTCACTAAGTATGGTTCTTGGGCAAGAGTGCGTAGGGATAAATTTCTCAAGAATGAGGGAAGCTACTGTTTCCGCGCTCTTATCCGGAACAGGATAAACCTCTGGCCAGCAACTAAAGTGGTCAATAACCGTAACCACGTATTTGTTACCGTTAACTGTCTCCGGAAAAGGGCCACTGGTGTCAATACCGACCATCTGGAATGGATATTCCGGTATTGGCATGTTTTGCATAGGTACACGAGCTTTCCTCATCTGTCTGGATCGACAGAGTCCACATCCTTGTATGAAATTAACCGTATCCCTGTACATATTCTCCCAATAGAACCTTCTCCTAACTTTATCATAAGTCTTGTCCTGTCCGGTGTGTCCACCGCCAAATTCACTTGAGTGTGCTTGCTCCAGTATTTCAGATTGTAATTCCTGAGGAATAACAAGTTGGAGCCTAGGCGTTTTGTCATTTTTGACCGGTTCGGCAATGTGATATAGGATATTGTCCTGAACTAGGTATTCTGATTTGAGCTTTTGATCTGAGTCTTTTTGCAGTTTTTCAATTATTTCTGAAATTGACTGATCATTTTCCTGTAATTTGGCAATTTTCTCCCCTAATTTATCAGATAAATTCAAAAGATTTGTTGGGTCATTTTCTTCAGTATTTTCCGGTTTTCTTTTGTATTTAGGTGTCTCTAGTTCCGAACTATCAATTACATTAACCTTTTTGTTTGAGTTTTGGATTCGTGAAAGAAAGTCAGCCGGAACATTTGTTTTGCCTATTTGATATTCTATATCACAGCCGTATTCCTGCAACATGACTGCCCACCGTTGCACTCGAGCATTTTTCATTTCGGAGGTGAAAAGTGATTTTAAAGGCTTGTGATCTGTATACACTGTGAATGGATTTCCGTAGAGGAAGTGCCTAAGTTTATTGACTGAAAAAACTATGGCATATGCTTCTTTTTCTATTGTAGGCCACTTTTGTTGGCCCCTTGAAAGTTGACGAGAGATATATTGAATAATTCGGGGTCCTTCGGGGAATTCTTGCGTAAGAACACCCCCGATGGCATAATCTGAAGCATCGGTGTGTAATTTGTAAGGTTTGCCTATTTGTGGATGGGCTAGAACTGGGGCTGAACATAAAAGTTCTTTCAGAGTTTCGAAAGCCTTTTGTCTCTTTTCATTCCAGATGAACCTTGCATTTTTCTTCGTGGGGAGCTCCAGGGAGATTGCGACCTTTTAATTATACCTGCCTTGAGAAGCTCTTCTATGTGTTTTTCGAGCATAGGCCACTGGGTATACGGAAGCCTATAAGGCCTCTGTTTTATAGGATCACTATCTCCCGTGTCTAGGGGTACCTCAGTTAAATGAGTTTTCCCCAAGTCTATGTCACTTTGTGCAAAGATCGCATTGTTAGTTTCTAGCAACTTTGCAAACTTTTGTTTAACGTCATTTTCGAGCTTAAGGTCTGATGTCGGATTGTCTTCTGTGTCTAGGTCAAAATCGTCTTCTTTGTTTGGAGATGTATGAGAGGTGTTTGTGTTTTTGACTTGGCTTGTTGTGTAGATGTTTGATGTATTTTGTGGCTGTTGTGTTTGTTGTTGTGTAGTTATGTCTTTGTCTTGTATTGTTTCAATGAGAGCCAGCGGTTGTCCTTTACCTATTGTGAACCTTTTGTGTGTTTCATTAAAGATTGGCACAATTATGTTTTTACTACCTTTTACCATAACCCGTGGGGCGTAAAGTCCTGGTTGTTCCCAAAGCACTGAAGAATTCTCCAAAGGAGACACTAAACAATTCCCTTTCATTGACCCCTTAACATTAAGCTTAACAAAAGCAACAGACCGTGGTTCAATGACTCCCTTTTGTTTTGTTTTCGCTACGTTGCATTCCTTTGACCCATCTTCGGCTTTGTTTTGTAAAACCACTAAATGATTCCCTATTGCTACGGTCCTTTTCTCAAAGTCTAATTTTGCCCTATTACCCATCAAAAAGTCTATGCCTAAAATTCCCTCGTGTTTTAAGTTTTTTATGATGTGAAACGTGTGTTTGAGAGTTTTCTTACTGAATTGAAACTTTATAATTGCTGTTTTTGTGACCTGTAATGTGTGTCCTGTTACGCCTTGTAATTGTACCTGTGGTGTAAGTTCTTTAATGATTTGCTTTTTGTCTAATTTTTCGTAAAAATCGTTATCTAGAAGTGTTTTTTCTGCCCCTGTGTCTAAAAGTAATTTACAAGTTAATTCCCCGAAAGTTAAAGGACAAATTTTACTCTCTTTGTCGGTGTCGTTATCCGTGTCTGAACCATGGCCAGGGTCCGAAATACCGGTTCTGTGTATATCGGATGTATTTAGTTTAAAGTTTTCTGTTGATTAAATCTTTTGGAACGACATTCTGCCTGTTTGTGGCCAATTTTCTTGCAGTAGTAACAGATTGGTTTATTGTCTGGGGTCCATTCGAATTTTGTCTTTTTTGTGGAGTTAGGTGGTCGTTTTGTCATGGGATGTTTTGAAGCATGAGATTTTGATTGGAAGGCCAGAATTTCTGCCATTTTTGTTCCTAAATCGCTGATTGTGGCTGTCAAACTGTCTATTTTGTCTAATTTTGCTGCTTGAACCTCGCTAATGTCCATTGGCTCCTCGGCTCTGCGTCTGAGCTCATAGGATTTTGAGTCTTGTTGCTCTTTTAGAGCGACTTGTAAAGCTTCATCGAGGTTTTTGGGCCTAAGGCGAATAAGTTTTCGAGAAATCGCATCATTCTGTACTCCTTCGATCAAGGCGTCTACCAATACGTTTTGTATTAAGGGATTCTTTAAGTCCTCCCCTGAATACGCTTCTTCTGCCAAAGAGAAAATTCTTTCTGAGAAATTTTGAATAGTTTCCCCTTTTCGTTGTGAAATTCTCCTTAATTTTGTTTTCGCGATATAACTATCCCCAGTGTCTGAAAATTGTTGTGTTAGAATTTGTTTTAAATTTTGCCAAGAAATTTGTGGGTTTAGAGCCAAAATTCGTCCTATAAAATCTGCTGCTGCCCCTTTTAATGTTTGCAAAGCGAAGGCTTTAAATCGCTCGTCCGAGGCTTCCACTATAGCCCCTGCTCTCTCGACTTCCCTCAACCATTCTCGGAATTTGCGGGAATTTTCCCCGTCAAATTCTCTAATTTGTTTGACTGCTCCTTGAGCCCTTAATTCTAATTGTAGCGATTTGCAACTTTCTTGGAAAATTTGTAAAGGATTGAACGAATCCGGAAGGGGAACATTTTCTGGGTTAATATCGTCGGTGGTCATTCTTGCTTTTGTGTTTTACAAATTGTTTTTTTTTTTTTTTTTTTTTGTTTTTTTATGTTTTGCACCTAAAGTTGCACCTAAAAACCAAGGTTCTGCACTGACCTGAGTTTATTTAGTTCGTTGTTGTTGTTGCTGTTGTTGTTTCCTTGCTGTGTCTTGACTGCTTGGCTGTCCTTGTTCTCTTGTTTTGCCTCTACTGCCCGTCTGGATTGCCTGCTTGTCTGGTTCCTTGCCTGGTATCTGCTTGGCTGTCCGGTTCTGCTCCTCTTGCGTCTTTGCTTGGTCTGAGTTTGTTTATTTCTTTTTTTTTTGTTTTATCCTTTTCGTTCAATTTTGATTTTTGATTTTTTATTTTTTTTTTCTATTTTTCTTTAATTTCCTTTTGACTTTTGTCGTTTTCCTGTTTTTAATTTTGCATTTCAGAACACTTGTTTTTAATAATTTTTCTTTCTTTCTCCTTTTCTTGTTTTTGAATTTTGCTGTAATTTATTTCGTTTTTATTTTCCTATATTTTATTTATATTTTTGTTTTCTTGTTTTTCCGCTTGTTTTCCGTTTTTCCTGATACTTTTACAACATCCTGGTCACGGCACCATTTATAATAAGGCCGTATAGTGGTGTTGCAATTAAACAACTTTTAGTACTTCGCGTTAAATAATTTTATTTGTTAAAGTCCAGGTAAAGTTTCACAAAGTGGAGGTTTCCAAAAAACGTTCCAAAACCGAATCTCCAGTTGAACTGTACTGGTTGACTGACTGAACTAACTCTCTGATCTTTTTCGACTTAACTGACCACGATGGCAAGCCACCGCCTTATATAGTTAACAGGCGTTAAAGCAATTTTGTAATAAAGCAAAATTGCACGCAAACTCATTCACAACTTTTCTTTTGTTAATCCTTTGTCTCTAGAAACTAGTAACAACTTTTTGGAAAATGAAAAGAATAATTAAACCCTAAACTCAACATAACATGAAAACATCCAATTTAGTCCAACAAGTAATGACACCTAATTAACACTATTATGGTCAATTACACGGTAATTGGATTACAGAATCTCGTGTTGCAAAGATATAATTTTAAGCCCCCCTAACCTTCTCCCAGCGAAAAAGGATTAGGCGTTATAATAAGTGTTGCAATTATCAATACCCAAAAGGGTTGAGTCGGTGACTTAATTATTTAATTGGTTTAAAAAAAGATAACAAATAACTTTGTTACAATGTACCCCAATATGTATGTATGTTTTGAGAAAAATCAACTCATTAATTTCATAAGAACTCACTGCGGACAGACGGACGGACACCAAAGGGGGAGACATATAATTCATAAAACTTTATTTTTTTGTTTTTTTTCTGTCTGTTTTTAATTTTTAGGGGGGAATTTGAAATCGGAGAGGGGAATCTGAATATCCCCCCTCACGGAACTTGAGATCGATCCCGGGAATCTGAAATTGGGGGTAATCTGAAATCGTTACACCGGTTTTGAAGTTGGTCATTACATCAGTTTTACTGTACGTACTTTGTTTATGCGGGGTCTGGGAGTTGGCCAAGACAGGCAGAGCATACCGTACGTGTTACTGTCCCAAACTGGAAGTTGGTCACTACGAACAGGTTTTACTTTACTTCTTTTTATCCTGATCCTGAAAGTGGCAGTGACAAATAGCTTTACCGAAATAGTTTTTTTCTTAACCAATCCTCTTTCCCCAGTTATCTAATGTAACCCTAATCATTGTAGCAAAGTGTAGTTACAGCCATAATGTATACCTTGTCTTTGTGTATTTCCAAGGGCCAAAAATACCAGAAAGACCTTCTTCAAAAGTGTGCCACGCATCATCCACCTCGGTGGAAGAGTGGGGGAAAACATTTTGGTGTCAAAATACTGCGCTGCTTGTTATAACACATTGTTTTACATGACCCGCTTTAAACGTTAAAAGCTGGTTCCAGATACTGCACAAACATTAGGAGACGTTACCTAATTACTCGCATATATGGAACAGCTTGGTAGCCAAAAGAAAAAACGCTAATAGATCTTGGTGAGTAACGCTCAAAAAGATCGACCACATGAAATGATCGATAATTGTGCTGATAATGTTTTCAAGTATGTCTAGAGAACTTCCAGTTATCAAGATATTGTGTACACAAGATCTTGTCCAAATTATATGCATATTTTACGTGATGACGTCACAAACGGCACTTGTCCGTTGTATTCTTGACAAAATTTGACAGAATCTTTCTGATTTAGCAAGTCAAAAACGTACCAAGTTTCAACTTTCTCCGATGTTCAACGGCTGAGAAATCTTACATACAAGATTTTACTAATGACGTTATACGCCTTCCGCAAAAATGTGACATGCGTCAAAAGTTAATAGAACCGTTCGAATGATCCAAGAAATATCCTGATAAAATTTGAACTCGATGCGACTTAATATTACCGACATATTTTGCACACAAGAGTAGGAGAGAAACGACAGTTCTGGGCCAGGAAGTGACGTCATACTGACATCATAGGGTGGCCTAGAACTGTCATGGCAGTTTTGGGCCAGATGGTAATTGATAGAGCGCGCGCCCGTGTCAATGGCGTCATCATGACGTTATAATGACGTCATCATAACATCACCATCATGACGTCATAATGACGTCATTATTACGTCATCATAACGTTATCATGACGTCATAATAACGTTATGACGTCATGACATCATACTAAGACAGTCCTAAGCAGCATAACCCTAAGTCACCCATGAATCATCATGACGTCATTAGTCACGTGACCTGTCAATCATCATTAGTCACGTGACCTGTCACTCATGTGTCATGTGACTCCAACCGTATATGAGGAATGTTTTCCCAATCATTAACCTTCCGACCTGAATGGCTCACTTGGTAGAGCAAAGGACCCGTAAGCGGACCCTTGAGCAGAAGGATGGTGGATCGATCCCGCCCTCGGGCATCATTTTCACCTTCTGTCTATCATACAGTCATATGATGGGGACCCTAAGGATATAATAAGTATCTGACCCCCCCCCCCAGGACAATAAGTTCTGGACCCCCAGGATATATTATGTAACTCCGTAACATTATGTAACATCATGTAACATTATGTAATATTATGTAACATCATGTTACATTATATAACACAATGTAACACTATGTACCATAATGTAACACTATGTGACATAATGTAACACTATGTAACATTATGTAACACTATGTAACATAATTTAACACTATGTAATATAATGTAACACTATGTAAGATAATGTAACACTATGTAACATAATGTGACACTATGTAACATAATGTAACACTATATGACCATGTAACACCATATGGCTATATGACTGTGACACCATGTAATTGCTATGTGAACATAATTAGTCTAAAGTATGTATGTCATTATCAGATCGATCAATAGACAAGCCGTAATAGCTCACTTGGTAGGGCAGAGGACCCATAAGCAAACCCATGGTCTGAAGTTTGGTGGTTCGAATCCGGCTCGGGACAAACATTTTTTTGGTTTTTGTTTACTTTTGTTGCTATGTGACATTATGTGACAACATGTGACTGTGACATTATGTGACTTTATGTGATCTGTGACATTATGTGACTCTGTGACTTTTTTTATAATATTTAATTAGTCATATTTCAATGGTTCCATTACAATAACCACACACACACAGCATAGGAATAAGTACATGAAAGGTCTCAGAGTGTGGGGAAATCGATCGAAAAATTTCAGAGTGCACTCGTTCAGAGCGTGGGGGGAAACCGATCGATAAATTTCAGAGTGCACTCGTTCAGAGTGTGGGGGAAACCGATCAATAAATTTCAGAGTGCACTAGTTTAGAGCGTGGGAACGATCAATAAATTTGAGAAGGAATGGGATTTTCCCTACGTTAAGTCTAATGTTATGTTTTATGTTATAGTAGTTGGAAAATGGTGCTTCTAGACCAACTTTAGCAAATGTAGTTTTTGGAAAACATATAATGTATAAAATAAGTTTTTGCATTTATCATGCTACTTATTCAAATGTTCTAAAAATTATAGTAGTGCGAAAATGGTGGTTCTAGATCAACTTTAACAAATGTAGTTTTTGATAACATATGATGTATAAAATAGGTTTTAGCATTTTACATTTGAAGGTTCTAAAGTTATAGTAGTGGAAAAATGGTGGTTCTAGATCAACTTTAACAAATTTAGTTTTTAACACCATATGATATATAAAATAAGTTTGAACATTTTAGCATGCTAAATATTTGAATGTTCTAAAGTTATAGTAGTGGAAAAATGGTGGTTCTAGACCAACTTTAACAAATTTAGTTTTTAACACCATATGATATATAAAATAAGTTTGAACATTTTAGCATGCTACTTAGTTGACATGTTCGAATGGCACGTGTTCGAATGGCAAGCCCATTTAAAAGACATGTTCGAATGGCAAGCCCATTTAAAAGACCTGTTCGAATGGCAAGCCCATTCAAAACACGTGTTCGAATAATTTTTGGAAGATATTACGTCGTGGTATTGTTCAACAAATTGTTCAACATGTTCAACATGTTCAAAAAGTTGTTCAACATGTTCAACATGTTCAACAAGTTGTTCAACATGTCCAACATGTTCAACAAGTTCAACATGTTCAACATATTGTTGTTCAACAATTTGTTGTGTATAAAGCTATATTTAAAGACTTTCTCATCATTTGAATAGTGTAGGTTGAACCGAAAGGATGTATAAATGCAACATTTGTTCGAAATCTTACAATTGCCCACAAAGGGAAACGTGGTAAAGTTATTTCTAAACATATTAAGACAACTCACTATAAAGTATAAAAGGCAGCCGCCCTCAGACGTAACACACATTCTGTATCAAGATACTGAAGAGTGAACATGTCTGCAGTGAGCGAACAACAACTACCATCTATGACAATGCCTGTAGAAAAGTCTGGGACAATGCCTGCAGAAAATTTTATAGTAAAGCCTGAGACAATACCTACAGCAAAGTCTAAGGCAATGCCCATGGTAAAATCTAAGGCGAAGTCACGTCAGCAGCGTCAAAAGCGACCACCTCTTAGAAAGATAAAAAGAGATTAGTTACCAGCTATGACGCCGCCGTGTAAAAAGCGAAAAATTAAGACAGAGCCTAAAATAAAGCGAGAACCAGAGCGTAAAGCTGCTACCACCTTGAAGAAGATGAGTGTAGACGATTTACCGGTTATGATACCTATTAATGGAGAAATATATATTAAATTGGCGAAATATCAACAGAAAGTGATGGTTAACATTCGTGAATATATTACGGATCATACATCTGGGAGGTTACATCCTACCAAGAAGGGAATTTTGTTGTCATTGAAAGATTGGCACATGTTGAAGAAGCAAATAACGTCAGTTGATCTCATGCTTCAGAAAATGGATCTGTATCAATGCAGTGACTGTCAGAAGATGGTTGAGTAGACAACGAGATGACTGTATACAGTTTTAACAGCATGACGAACTTAGTGGATGCTGTGATTTCATCACCCCCAGTGCAGAAGATTGGAGCGAAGGTTTTGAAGCTTGACAAGAACTTGAAACTTAGCTTTGACTCAAATGGACATGTACATTGGATATGTAGTTCAAATAAAATTGTCTTCATATGTAGACTATGAAATTAACATGATCTATGTTCATGTGAAGTCAGTTGTTATAAAATTTTAAGTTAAGTTCTTGTAAATCTGCACATGTATTAACATAATATGCATTTGAAATAGTTTTGTTTTTATCATAATTGTACATATTTGTAATATTCAATAAAACACATATGATGCTTTTCAACTTTTTATTTTTCTCATACAATACTTGGATATAATACATAATAAAACAATACTTGAAAATAATACATAATAATACAATTCTTGAATATAATACATAATAATACAAATTTAACTATAATACCTAATATATGATATATGGTTTACGGGTCAATTAAAACCGCGTCAGGAACCTTACGACTTTATATGTTGCAAAGCAAGACATATATTAAAACACAACGCTTAAGTTAATCAAATATTACAACATTTATAAAGTCTTTCTCATAAAGTTTAGTCAAATAAGTCTATTTTTCTTCATCTGTTTTACTCTGTTCACTCTCAATGCCACTTTCTTCATCACTGCTGTCATCCTCCTCTTCCTTATCTAGTAGCTCTTCAAAGAATGCATTGTTTTTCCTTATAGCTTTGAATAGTTGTTATGTTTTTCATCCACAAAGTAATTAAAGTCCTTTAAAATCTTTTGATAATGTTGGCTTTGTTCTAGACGCCGGGTATATTTGAATAGTCTCATAAACAGTTGTTTTAGTCCATGTTTATAAATGGGTCGAAGGTCATCACTTGCTATGTCACGCGCATCTTGTTCTTCATATTCTAAAACCTTTTCTTGAAATTTGTCATCATAGTCATCGTAGACTTCTTGAACCATATCATACCAAACAGAGTCTATTTCTGACTCACTTTCAGAGTCTGTTTCTGACTCACTTTCAGAACTCCTGTCATCAGCCTCCTCACCACACTGCTCCATATGTTTGAGCAAAGCTTCTTCGCTGTTGTATAATGCACCACATTCTGTACAAGCACGTGCATTCTTTTCAGCCATGTTAACGCTTTGACTTTCCATAGAAGACTCATCTAAAGTTTCCGTGAAAGGCAGTTTTACAGGGTTTTCCATATCCAATTCTTCATCCACTTCTGAAGTGTGAGCAACCTTTAAGTGTCTTTTAAGACTTTGTGGCCAATTGTAAGATTTCGAACAAATGTTGCATTTATACATCCTTTCGGTTCAACCTACACTATTCAAATCATGAGAATGTCTTTAAACATAGCTTTATATACAACAACTTGTTGAACAACATGTTGAACAACTTGTTGAACATGTTGAACATGTTGAATATTTTGTTGAACATGTTGAACATGTTGAACAATTTGTTGAACAATACCACGACGTAATATCTTCCAAAAATTATTCGAACACGTGTTTTGAATGGGCTTGCCATTCGAACACGTCTTTTAAATGGGCTTGCCATTCGAACACGTCTTTTAAATGGGCTTGCCATTCGAACACGTCTTTTAAATGGGCTTGCCATTCGAACACGTCTTTTGAATGGGCTTGCCATTCGAACACATGTTTGAATGGGCGCAGTTTTCCTACATAACTATCCACATTTTCACTTCCCATTTTCCAACAATCAACCAACCAACCAAGTGGTAGAATCGTCTGAAACGTGTAAAACTAAATTTGTTAAAGTTGGTTTAGAATCCTGATTTTTACCCTACTACACCATGGTGAAATGTTCAAACTTATTTTATACATCATATGTTGTCAAAAAACAAAATTTGTTACAGTTGGTTTAGAACCACCATTTTCCTACTACTATAACTTTAGAACATTCAAATAAGTAGCATGCTAAAATGTTCAAACTTATTTATATATCATATGGTGTTAAAAACTAAATTTGTTAAAGTTGGTCTAGAACCACCATTTTTCCACTACTATAACTTTAGAACATTCAAATAAGTAGCTTGGTGAAATGCTAAAACCTATTTTATACATCGTTTGTTATCAAAAACTAAATTTGTTAAAGTTGATCTAGAACCACCATTTTCGCACTACTATAACTTTAGAACATTTGAATAAGTAGCATGGTAAATGCTAAAACTTATTTTATACATTATATGTTTTCCAAAAACTACATTTGCTAAAGTTGGTCTAGAAGCACCATTTTCCAACTAATATAACATAAAACATAACATTAGACTTAACGTAGGGAAAATCCCATTCCTTCTCAAATTTACTCGTTCCCACGCTCTAAACTAGTGCACTCTGAAATTTATCGATTGGTTTCCATCATGCTCTGAACGAGTGCACTCTGAAATTTATCGATCGGTTTCCCCACACTCTGAAATCTTTCATGTACTTATTCCTATGCTGTGTGTGTGTAGTTATTGTAATGGAACCATTGAAATATGACTAATTAAATATTATAAAAAAAAGAGTCACAGAGTCACATAATGTCACAGATCACATAAAGTCACATAATATCACAGTCACATGTTGTCACATAATGTCACAGAGTCACAAAGGTAAACAAAACCAAAAAAAAGTTTGTCCCGAGCCGGATTCGAACCACCAAACTTCAGACCATGGGTTTGCTTATGGGTCCTCTGCCCTACCAAGTGAGCTATTACGGCTTGTCTATTGATCGATCTGATAATGACATACATACTTTAGACTAATTATGTCCACATAGCAATTACATGGTGTCACAGTCATATAGCTATATGATGTTACATGGTCACATAGTGTCAAATTATGTTACATAGTGTTGCATTATGTTACATAGTGTTACATTATGTTAGTGTCACATTATGTCACAGTGTTACATTATGTTACAGTGTTACAGTATGTTACATAGTGTTGCATTATTTTACATAGTGTTACATTGTGTTACATAATGTTACATGATGTTACATAATGTTACAGAATTACATACTGTTACATGTAACATAGTGTTACAAATGAAAGGTCACTTACCACAACTCTTTTGCTAATCCATCTCCATGTCTCCAATCTTTCACTTCCTTTCCAAAGAATAGTCAATCTTTCACTTCCTTTTTCCAAAGAATAACCAATCTTTCACTTCGTCTCCTATGTGTATTCCAGTCAATCCTTCACTTGTTCTCCAACAGCACAACAGGTAAGAGCAACTGTTTTCACTTTTTTCCATGTGTATCCAACGGCAGCCAGAGCATGAATGAAACACTTGCGTGCATGCAATGTGCTCTTATAGACTTGCTGAATCACATCCTGGGAGGGGGGGGGGGGTCCCAGAACTTATTATGTCCTGGGGGGGGGGGGGGCAGAGCTTATTGTCCTGGAGGGGGGGGGGTCAGATACTAATTATATCCTGAGGGTCCCCATCATATGACGGTATGATAGACAGAAGGTGAAAATGACGCCCGAGGGCGGGATCGATCCAACAACCTTCTGCTCACGGGTTCGCTTACGGGTCCTCTGCCTACCAAGTGAGCCATTCAGGTCGGAAGGTTAATGTTTGGGAAAACATTCCTCATATACGGTTGGAGTCACATGACACATGATTCACAGGTCACGTGACTAATGATGATTGACAGGTCACGTGACTAATTACGTCATGATGATTCATGGGTGACTTAGGGTTATGCTGCTTAGGAGTGTCTTAGTATGATGTCATGACGTCATAACGTCATTATGACGTTATGATAACGTCATGATGACGTCATTATAACGTCATGATGATGTTATGATGACATCATTAAAACGTCATGATGAGGTCACTGACACGGGCGCGCGCTCTATCAATTACCATCTGGCCCAAAACTGTCATGACAGTTCTAGGCCACCCTATGACGTCAGTAAGACGTCACTTCCTGGCCCAGAACTGTCGTTTCTCCCCTACTCACAAGATCTTGTTCAAAATATAAACACAGTTTACGTGATGACGTCATACGCCGCACCCGTTCCTTGTACTCGCGAAAAAACTTGACAGAATCTTTCGACTTACCAAGCAACAATTCCACCAAGTTTCAATTTTCTCGGATGTTCCAGCAAACGAGGAATTTCGCACACAAGATTTTACGTAATCACGTCATACGTCTTCCCTAATCATGTAACAGGCGTCAAAGTTGAAAGAACCATCCGACCTACCCAAAGAATATACAAATTTTGAAGTCGATCCGACTATTCGTTCTCGAGACATCTTGCATACATTTTGTTCATAACAGACGGACACACACACATACACAGAACGTACAAACACTATGCCTCCCTTTGGTCGGGGAGCGGAAGCAACGAAGTGCTGAAATCAGTGTTCTTTGCCGTTATCGAAATAGTGGATTTTTGGAAAACTTGGTCTTCGGAATATTGGCCTTTCGGGCAAATGCACCTTCATACTTCTCAAATTCTAAGTATTGAAGCTTCAGACCACTGAGACCTCTCAGAAGTGCAGTTCGGACCAGTGGGCCTTCTGTGTTCAATCCGAAAAACTGGCTTATACTCATTTGCATTCGAGGTTCCCTGTAGGGGGAGAGGATTGGAACGGGACGGGACAAGTAATCTTCGCCTAGTCTTCTACACTGTGTAAAAGTAATACCTGCAGGTTAACTATGTATCGTGTATTCAGTGGGCCTCTCATTTGGCACAAACATCTATCGGTCAATAAAAATTTAGCTCTGAATTTAATTCAATGGCGAACATTTTTAATGACATGCGTTCGTCACAAACCAATAACAGGAAAGTGGTTTCATTTCCAGGTTTATATGTTTCATTCTAAATTAAACTTTGAGGTTTTATTCTAAATTAAACTTTGAGAGCACGGAAACAAAAATGTTGTCTGTGACCTATGGCGTCTATGAAGGCCAGTTTTATTTTTGAACCACAGACAAAGGGCCATTCAAAAGAAGGGATGGGCGGGGGGGGGGGGGGGGATAGTGAATGGGTGACGTCACAAATTTTGCGGAGATAAGTAACGAAATCGGAAGATTTCGCGTATATACAGTTACACTTCATAGATATCTCCAAGCGAATGGTAGAGCACCAGCGAAAAGGTTATCGACTATCTCAGGTTTTCCCTGGAGTTTTTCAAAAAAGAAAAAGTTTTTCAAAAAAGAAAAAAAATCAATAACTTCAGATGGAAATGCATGTAATTCAGTTCTTTCTTCAGCGGCACTTAATCACGTGTAGCAAAAGTCAAGCTTTTAAAACATATTATACTCAGTTAAGATTAACCTGACCTTTCTATAAGCAACAGAATCAGTGGCGGAAATTGCGGTTAGTCAGCATCAGCAGCATTCACTTAATGGTAGAAGTCACCAGCACATTAGGTGCCTATAAAAGTCAATAGGAAGCTATGAAAGTTCATCAAGCAATAAGAAATTGCATTTAGACTTAGTTAGTGTCCTAAAACCGGTAGGAACATTGGATAGGGCCGGAACACTCGGCAAGACATTACCAGTTTTATTAAAGCCCAGTGCTCCTGATTTATCTCATTTCAAAAGTGATGACATCCAATGACGCCAATAAATAAGGGCAATAATAACTTGAAATGAATACCGTCCCCGCAAGACATCGCTGCAACGTGAGGCGGGGTCCCCGAGATTTGTCAGGAGGTGAGCTCTTTTATATCCGCGTCAGGCGGGGGGGGGGGGGGGCGGGTGTGCGGAAATTATGCGGAACTGCCACGTCACCCATGTCATGTGGACGTGCGTTGTTCGCATAAAGCTCCCGCGCAACAGAGTCATAGAGGCTTTAGTTGCGGAGGGGGGGGGGAGGGGGTGGGTGCTGTCTGTCTGTCTGTCCCTCGCCGGCTGTTATTCCCACCCCTGATATTCCGTTTTGATATTTGATATACAGACGACTTGCCATAATGGGTAGATGCACGTTATTCGTATTCTGACCTTGATCCAATTTCAAGGACACAATGGCTGCCATTTTGGACTTTCGGGGGCTGTGATCTCTACTATGGCTTACGATGGGGTGGGGGGTGGGGAGGTGAGAACTTAGGCAGGAACGACGGGATGACGGAAACGAGGAAACAAATATGGAAAAAAAAATCCCCGAATGGAAAACAACGACAAGAAAAGAAACGATTGAAGGTAGCAGGTTCCTGCTGACAAGGGCGATTCCCGGTAGAAACCACACATGATCAATAAATAAATAAAAACACAATAATAATAAACAATTAAAAACATGAAATATGAAGTTGTCGATCAACATTACATTAAGTATCAATAAACAGGGTTACTGGTGCGTATCTACTCAAAACCTGCCTGCTCTGATCTCCTTTACTCCGAGTGCTTGGAAACACTTCAAAAGATGCAATAGTACTGTTGTCATAAAAACAAATTCAGCAGTAAATTTGACACAGAAACTGACAGTCGAACATCTTGATTTTCTCTGGGCAGAAAAATAAATTCGGTGACATTCGGGTGAGTCGAGTTCGGCGATGCGACGTAGATGACCAGATTACACAACTCGCAAGGATTCTCCATTTTTAATGGGGTGGGGGGTATGGAGGGGGGGGGAGGGGCTGCGGGGTTGATTACACATTAAGTTAAGCCACAACGGTGCCCAACAAATCCATGGGCTTCCCACTGAGGGGCAGTATATCAAGAACTCCGTCACAAATCAAGCGGGTGACTGGGTATTTTTGTTGCGTTCTAGTACACCATTAGTCCGGGGTTTTGTAGCCATGGTGACATTAACTGGCTCCTTTCTTACAGCACCCTACTCCCCGGGGCTCAATAGATCAGATCAGCTCCATCATTCCGCCCAATCCCTTAACACATTGTGGATTAATTAGGCATTTCTGTGCAGATCGCGACAATGGCAAGCAGACTGAACTTTGCCCTACATGTGAGCTGGCCATCTTGGAGCAGTGAGCCACGTTCTGTTTGCCCACGGGTTCTTCTTCGCCAACGTGCAAACTCGTCACATGCAGGAGATTAAGCTACAGAGAATGACGGTGAAGTTTTTCACACGTCTATTATTTCTAAGTAACCATTTCATGAGGTAAAATGACGTAGAAAAATGGCGCATATTGGCAAAAACAAGCGCAACACTTCCGCTTGTAGGTCAACCCCCCCCCCTCCTCCCGGCGCCCTCCCCACTTCCCCGTCCTACATACACACCCCAAAAATAACACAGACACCTTATATATTTCAGGATTCTGGTCTATATATATAGCCCAGGATATATATATATATATATATATATATATATATATATATATATATATATATATATATATATATATATATATATATATATATAGAGAGAGAGAGAGAGAGAGAGAGAGAGAGATAGTCTCGAATATAAACTATAACAATACCTTCTATGAGTTTGCTTATTTACTTCTTTTTACTTATTTTCATTACCTATTATTATTCAACAACTACACACTTTACAAGAAGTACACACTAGACAAGACCGCACTGGATAAGTACACATTGGACAAGTCCGCACTGGGCAAATAAACATTGAACAAGTCCATACTGGACAAATCCCTGGACAACTAACACTGGAAAAGTTCGTGCTGGACAAGTACATTCTGGACAAGTACACACTAGACAAGTACATATCAGGGAACGTTTTAAAACCTACACATTGGATAATGGACATTAAAAGTTACAATCTTAAGCGGCTGTTTCAATCCAGCCACGATAAGCAGCTGCTTCCATCTAACCATGATAAGCAGCTGCTTCCATCTAGCCACGAAAAGCGGCTGCTTCCATCCAGCCACGACAAGCAGCTGCTTCTATCCAGTCACTATAAACAGCTGCTTTCATCCAGCCACGATAAACAGCTGCTTCCATCCAGCCACGATAAACAGCTGCTTCCATCCAGCAACGCTAAGCGGTTGTTTCCATCCAACCACGACAAGCAGCTGCTTCCATCCAGCCACGATAAACAGCTGCTTCCATCCAGCCACGATAAGCAGCTGCTTCCATCCAGCCACGATAACAGCTGCTTCCATCCAGCCACGATAAACAGCTGCTTCCCTCCAGCCACGATAAGCGGCTACTTCCATCCAGCCACGATAAACAGCTGCTTCCATCCAGCCACGATAAGCAGCTGCTTCCATCCAGCCACGATAACAGCTGCTTCCATCCAGCCACGATAAACAGCTGCTTCCCTCCAGCCACGATAAGCGGCTACTTCCATCCAGCCACGATAAACAGCTGCTTCCATCCAGCCACGATAAGCGGTTGCTTTCATACAGCCACGATAAGCGGTTGCTTTCATCCAACCACGACGAGCAGCTGCTTCCATCCAGCCACGATAAACAGCTGCTTCCATCCAGTCACGACAAGCAGCTGCTTCCATCCAGCCACAATAAACAGCTGGTTCCATCCAGCCATGATAAACAGCTGCTTCCATCCAGCCTCGATAAGCGGCTACTTCCATCCGGCCACGATAAACAGCTGCTTCCATCCAGCCACGATAAGCGGCTGCTTTTATCCAGCCACGATAAGCGGCTGCTTCCATCCAGCCACAATAAGCAGCTGCTTCCACCCATCCTCGATAAGCAGCTGCTTCCATGCAACCACGATAAGCAGCTGCTTCCATCCAGCCACGACAAGCAGCTGCTTCCATCTAGCCACGACAAGCAGCTGCTTCCATCTAGCCATGATAAGCAGCTGCTTCCATCTAGCCATGATAAGCAGCTGCTTCCATCGAGCCACGATGTCCAAATAACTAAATCGCGTCTCTAGCCCCGAATCAGGCAAAACACGGTCAATTCAACTGGGATAAAAGTAGGAAACTGTATTTTTCGCTGCTTCTTTTCTCGATTGAACAATGCGTAAAGATACAAATAACGCAAGGCGGGAGAGCACTTAAGGTGCCAATATTTCAGCACTAACCAAACTGTATGATGAAGAGTAACTTGTACATAGTACCGGTAAGTACGATATGAGGAGGAACTGGAGCACAAAGCAAACAGAATATATGATATACATCTGCCTACCACGTAATGAGTGCGACAAAGGAGGGAGACTGAGGAGGGGCTGGGAATGGTGTACATATTAAATAGCACGGAGGGCGGGGCGAAAGTGCAACATAAAGATAACAACCATGTAACTAGTACGTCATTAGGACGAAAGTGATGAAGGGTCGGGCAAGCAAACATGGCATACATACGCTTATGTAAGGATCAGGGAGTGGGGGGAGGGGGAGGGGGCTGGGGGGGGGGGGTAGAGGGTTGACGTGGGCAGAATTTTGGTCGTTGATGTAGCTGTTCCCTATGCCACATGGCTGTCAGGCACTTTGGCCAACGAGCACAAAGTGTGACATGCAGCGCTATGGCAAAATGACGACACGATGTCACGGGTGGACATCGTGCGCGTTCACTGTCGAGAATCTGTGATGCCGAGAGTTGGCCAATCAGTGGCCGAGTTTAGAGGATTGTTTCCACAGGTACAAGCCCGGGAAAATTTTGCTCTCTTTTATTTAGACACTGACACTTGCCATAAAGCATACACCCGCAACCGCTTCAAGCGAAAATAAACACGCTTTATTTTATTCAAACAAAGAGAAAACCTTGTTTTAGCAAAAAATACCTCTGTTCACGACATCGTATTTTACAATAAAGCATTTGTATCGCGGCTTTACATCATTAGTACCACAGGGTGAAAAAAATGACTTGTACGTTTGTTCGAAGACACTTTCAACGGCAGTGAATTAAAAAAAATTCCAGTTCCCGCACCACACTGTTACAACCTGTCATAAAGACGACAACTCCCGCACACTTCCCGCACTACACTGTTACACACCTACCATAACAACAGACCTTTTTTCGCACAGTTCACGCACCACACTGTTACACACTTACCATAACAACAGACCTTTTTTCGCACAGTTCACGCACCACACTGTTACACACTTACCATAACAACAGACCTTTTTCGCAAAGTTCACGCACCACACTGTTACACACTTACATTAACAGCAGACCTTTTTCGCACAGTTCACGCACTACTACTGTGCGAACCAACTAAAAAGAAAAACCGACAAACAAAACAGAACAACAAAAATGCAGTGCGACCCACTGGATATTTTGAAGAAAGAATCGGTACAATTTAAGTCCTGCCACGCGAATATGTTAGATATTTTCATGTAGTTTGAGAAAAAAAAGCTTTCGTTGTTTTCCTTACTTCAGAGTCGAGCGAGACTCAACATAAACAACATGCATATTTTCACTTCGGTCTTCACTAATCGATCGTTTTTAAAATATTGACTTCACTGTCAACTTTGATGCCACAATTGGCACGGGCTTAACATCAAACATGACAGAATTCTCACTTACGACTTGGAATGGTCTCGAAAAAAGTGAAAAAAGAAGAAAATTTGATATTACTAGAAAATGCAAACACTTGAGCAAAAACACGCGAATCTAAACCAGTAATAAAACTTATCATAAATATTAATAAATGATCTTTAAAACATCACAGATTTATTTTTTTAAAACGTCGTGTGCTGCAGAGATTCAAACGCATCCTGAAAAGTCTCGATACTAAATCTTGGTGGCCATTATGTAATCGTCGTAAACAACGTGATAGGGTAGTCTGTTAGACTTGTCCAAATTCTGCCTCATAAAATGGCGGACGAGGGGCAGCTCTATGAGGATGACCTGGTCCCTTGGCGTGTATCCGTCACGTGACGACCTGCACATGGTGACGACACGCGGCGCCGGCAGCCCCTGCAGCAGCGCCTGCACGTGTATGACGTCACGCTGCAGCGCCACGGCGCCGGACCTGTACGGCTGCACGTATGGATCCTCCGGGTTGTTCGTGCCGTGGCAGAGGGCCAAGTGACCGTTGAACGCGAATGCATACGTTCTCGGCGACGTGTTGAGACAGAAACCCAGACGCGACATCGCCGCAATCTGCGACGCTGTCAACGCATACGTCACATTAATCAATGCCCGCGTGGCTTGTCGCAGTTCGAGATCGTTCTGAAAGCAAAAGATCCCCGGACTACGCTTCCACCACGCCAAGAGAATGTCTTTAGAAATGCCGTCAGCAAGTGTTTGCGGAGTAAGTTTGCAGTGCTTCGAACCGGAAGTACCAAATTCACACAGCTTGTTATAATGTTCGAGTATATCTTCCATGATTTCCTGTCCCAAGGCTTCATGTGCTATGTGCCTTGGGCAGAAAATGGCTGTCAGTTTCTCATCAATTAATTCCACACTTGGCCACGAGATGCCAGCACTGGTCAATACTGTTCCTGGCAATTCAACACCAAAATAATCCTCATCGATATTAAGAATTATAGATTCCTCTTTAACTATCCAGCCCTGGTTGTCTTCCAGCACACCCATCGCTGTTTTAGTTGTCAGTATCTCGAAAGTATACACCCGAGTATTCGTGCATAATGAATTATGTAAGCTCACTTGTGGCTCTTGTCGTTTCCCTGGCGACGGCTCAATACTGTAGTTAAAATAGAAACAGTTCTTGACCCCATTATCGGACATCTCACATCTGCACAGGTACGGCTCGATTTCGGCGTCACTGTCGGGCGCCGCCCTTAATGTTGCCCAGCCCAGTTCGACATCCTCGACATGATGCTCTACGCTTTTCGTCTCGTCATTCCACGCTGGCGTTATCCATATGAACCTGTCAACCAAGCCGATCATAACGGCCTCCTGCAAAACGGTTACAAAAAAAGGCATGAACAAGTGTAACACTTAGGGGCACGTAATTGAAATGATCACAGAAAAATAAATAATTAAAACTACTTATTTCATATTTTCTAGGTGATGGTCACAGTTGTCTAGAAGCTTCCTAGACAATTAGGCCACAAAACAAATTAGGCCACCAGACGAGACAATTAGGACTCCAGACGATTAGGCCAAAGATGTTTAGGACCAGGTCAATCAGGCCACGGTTTCCAGTTTTATAACTTTTTTTTTTTAATCTTTAGACTTTTAGTACGCCGTGGTCTTCATTTAATAACAGATTTTTCACATTTTTCGGCACTTTTCTCGAATAAAAAAAAAAATTTGATAAACCCGAAAGTACTTTGAAAATTCATTTTATCAAAATGTCAATGTTTCGGTGATTTTACACACCACAATCTGAACATGATACATACATATAAACATCTATAATTTAATAATTAATTGACAGATTGAGCACACTTTTTTAAACTTTATCAACTGTGTGAAACGTCTTCATATCTAATTTAATACATGTTATTTTCTAAGTCAAAAGAAACCCAATTAAACACAATTTTTAAAAGTTTGCATTGCAACAATTGGCGTACAATCAATGATCCTTTCATTGATAGCAATGCCGAATGCAACTCAGAATGTAATTGCAATTTAACGAACTTGTGATTCAGCCTTGAGACGATATTGCAGTTCTTTTCATGTTGCACTTTATAAGATAAGACAGGAGTTCAATGATCCTTTCATTGCTAGCAATTGCAATCAATCGAATCTTTGCTAAAGTTTGAAGAACGCTTCTAACGCTTTTATGTTTGTAAAAACCTTTGCTTTTTGAAAAAAAAAAATAAATCGGTTCTGAAGACAAAATCACCCGAATACGATGTGTACATCCCACCAGAATACAAATTAATTGAATATGATGTGTAACATTTCGAGGCCTAATCGCCCAATTTGTAGGCCTAATTGTCTCTGTTTTTTTCTGTGGCCTAATCGTCTGAGGCCTAATGTGTTTTGTTGCCTAATCGTCCAGGTCCCGTCTAGTAATGCCAGCAGTAGGACTCGATGGCTGTACATAAGTAAGCAAAATACTAGACCACACTCGCGGAGCTGTCACGACCAGAATGACACAACTCACCATGATGAAGACGTCGTTTTTCTGGATCAGAGCGTCGATCTCGTCCTCGCTACGGGGCCAGCGAAACAGCGGCATAAGCGGGATGTACTCGGGCAGGGCGTCATCGCTGTGTGCGTCTATGTGAACCTGCACAGCAAGGCGACGCACATGGAACGCACACGTATACGTACAACACATCACATTTTATCCCCTCTCCTCCATAAAATATCACACCAATAACCAAGGCTATAAATATAAACATTCGAGTTATAAACCCAGTTTTGAAATAGTGTGTATGTGCGGGAGAGGGAAGGGGCGGGGGGGGGGGGGGAGGGGGGGCGGGGCGGAGAGAGACAGCACAAGTGACTGACCAGCGTGTTAGAAGAAAATGGTATCAGCTCATCCTCTGCTGCTTGGATCCAGTACGGAAGCACTGCAAGCAATCAATCAATTAAAAATCAATCAATGCAACAAATAGCATTAAAAGAAGTTTCATGACGCCGCTGATTTCATTTAAAGATTCATACGTAGTTTTCATCGCCTGGTGTTTTCTTTTTTTTTTTTATCAGATACAAATTTCGAAAACTGACTTAACAAGGCGCTATCTTATTGTAATGGTAAATAATATGACGTAAGGTCCAAAAAATACCCGTCTGAAGTTACCTTCGTGATGTTCCTCAACGATAATGACAGGAATATTAGGTTTCTCTCGCCGAAATAAGCGCATTGCCAAGATGGCGGCTAAAATGATAAGGCAGAGAACTAGCTTCTTGTGCTTTCTCCACACCAGGTGGCGTCCTAAGCTCCTGCGTAGGGACATCGCAGCCAATGGCCCCGGACGGACGGCTTCGCTGGTAACAATGCAATCACACAGCGCTATGCAAGCTGGAATGCTCGAGTGTCAAGCAAATTAATCATAGCAGGTCAAAAACGTTTGCCAATTAAGCAACACCTTGTGATTTAAACCTAAGACTCGATGCCATAACCCCAACAGAAACAGTATTTCTCAGTACGAAACTGTCACGTGACTTCTAAAATTGTAATCGATAATAGAGTCATTTATGAGATATACCTTTTTCAAGCGACCAACACTGCCTTGTGTCGTGCGCTCAGATTAGCAAATTTGATCTTGCTGTTATTGGAACCATGACTGTATAATTTAACGGCCAATAAATACATGTTGACTTCTACATGAAAACTAAACAAAGGACAGTTTTAAAACAACTGGGATAATATGTACACAAATATACCCCCGAAATACGCACTTAGATGGTGTAATTAGCGAATCTTGTCCTGGGGTCTCTCTGAGTCAAGTTAATCGCTCAAGAAGAGGATAAGCCTAATCACACTTTGGGTGTTTCGAATGAAATGCGCAAGAAATTTGAATTTCGGCTGCAAAGGAACCGAGTAAAAATGAAAGAAATAAGAGGAGAAATATGGGAAAAACAGCTCAACTCGGAACATAACAGAAATTGAAACTTAGAACTATTCGTTAAAACTTTTAATAAATTTTTTAAATAGCATGCCGGTTATTAAAAACACCGAATGCTCTTTGGTGCAAATGAAATCTGACATTTAGGCGAAATCTCTCCATCAGTTCTTTCATTTTTACCCGGCTATTTTGTATTCGAAACGCCGAATTTTCGCGCATATTATCCGGATCACCCAAAGTGTGATCTGGCTTATCCTATAGACAGAAGAATGTTCTATCGGAAGCTTTAGGAATTTTTGTAATTAAGGAAGGCTCCTGCCCGGTTCACACTTGGCCTTTCCAAGGCCTCCCCGCTGTGAAGGCCTTCAAAGAAGCCCAGTCTGTACCGGACATAACACTGTCTTAATTGTTTCATTTAGGGCAGAAGCTGCAAAAAGCGGCAAGCTGCAGGGTTTCCACAAATCTTTATTGGCATTTGCTAAAGGCCCTCAAAGTACAGCGCCAATGATATACAACTTCTGTGGTACGCTTTCTCTAACAGAAAAACAATCCGAAAATAACCACAAATCTCGCGCAATAATTGACATTTGTTTACATACAGGAAGCATAATTTATTACGTGAAAAAGTAACGATAACCTTTGCAAATATCCACCAAAAACTTTTGAATTTATACAGGGGCCCCGCGTTAATTCGCAGCAGCTTAAGATGCCGTTTGTCTTTTGTGGACACTTCGCGCTCCGGAGCGTGTATATAAATTGTGAACAGTGGTCATGCATTTCTACTTGCAAAATGGCATCAAAACGAAAACACAATGATTATACAATGACTCACAAATCAGAACTGAAATAATGACGGAGTACGGGGTACCTAAAAGTACACCTGCTTCATGGATAAAGAATAAGGATAAAGTAATCAGTGGTGTTGAAACCAGCCAATTTGAGCCTGCTTGAAAGCGCGCAAGGCTTGAAGGTTCATTGTTGTTTTTGTCCTTTCGAAACTTTTGACCCCGGGTTAATTGGTACCCTCGATTAATTCGTACTTTTTCCCTTGGTCCCGAGGAGTACGAATTAATGACAGGCCCCTGTATTTCAAAAAGAATGAAAGAAATAAAAGTTAAATAATGTGGGTGTACAAAATGAATTTTTACCTAATTCCGCGTTGATTATATATTTTAGTATATATCTGTAAAATCTGTAACCCCTTCATTTAAAATTTTGGTCACTTGACTTTGGTCTCAGGACATATAAAGGCCGCAACGTAAACCAAACTTTCGACATTGACTGCGGAAGCTAACTTTTCTGCACTTTATTGAAGGAGTAAAAGAGTTACAGCCCATTAAAAACTGTGCTGTTTTACAAGAATGGTATATTAGGCATGAACATACTATGGTTTATAAAAATCGACTTGGTAGAAAAGGAGGTGGGGTCATATTATATGTGTCAAATTCTTTTAAATTTAAGACTGTTGATTCATTTTCTGTAGCCGTTGATGGACTCTTTGAAACTATATAACTATCGAACTATTGGTCCAAAATCAAAGAAATATAATGGTTAGCTGTGTTTTAGAACCCCTTGAAGTTGCATTGAAACTTTTAGTGGACATATAGAACAATTCCCAGATCAGTTTAAAAATGAAAAGTCCATACTCTTATGTGGTGACTTTAATATTAATTAATTAATTAATGTGCTGAACTATGAATCACATGTTGGTATAAAAACATTTGTTGACTTATTATATAGCTTCGGAATGTATCCATTAATAAATAAGCCCACACGTGTAACGCTCGACAGTGCTACAGTAATAGATAATATCTTTTCAAACATGCCAGTTAAAAGTCTCAATGGTATCTTAATTGAAGATTCAGTTAGCGACCATTTACCTGTTTTTACTTTTCTTGATTATGGCGAATCAGCCCGAGTAAATAAAAAAACTTATACATATACCAGAAAAGTTAATGAGGAGAGTATTAGAAGTTTAAACAGCGAATTGCTTAACCATGATTGGTGTGATATTTACAACTGTTATGATGTTAATGTTGCTTATAATAATTTTATTGATGTATTTAAACTGCTGTATGACAAGCATTGTCCACGGAAAAAGTACAAGCATATAGTAAATCATTTAACACACCATGGCTGTATTAAATGTATGAAATGCACAGAAACACAAGTTCTGAAACCAAGTATAAATGATATCGGGTTCGCTTAACAACTCTCATGCGATATTGTAAAAAAAGGTATTACAGCGATCTACTCCAAAAACTTCAAAACAATGCCAAAGCAACGTGGCGAGTTCTTAATGATGTGATTAAAAAGAAACGAACGACTCCAGTGACTCCTGAATATTTTATAAATGAAAAACGTGAACATATTACAAACAAAAATGATACTGCTAATGGTTTCAATAGATTTTTCGTTAATGTTGGACCAAAAGCGGCGGAAAAAATTCAGTCGCCGAAATATAGCAGCAGTGTATTAGATTATCTTAAACCTGGTCCAAACAACTCATTATTTTTATCTCCTGTATTGGAGGAGGAAGTTGTTAGTTTGATCAGTAAATTTCAAAGTAAGAAATCCTTGTATTGTGATAATGTTGATATGTGTATCGTTAAAAAAATCATACAAGGTATTGTTAAACCCCTCCTGCACCTTTGTAATGTTTCCTTTCAAACGGGACTTTCCCGGACAGAATATGGATTGCAAAAATTGTTCCTTTGTTTAAATCTGGCAACTGTTCATTGTTTACAAATTATAGGCACGTATCACCACTACCTCAAATCTCCAAAATACTTGAGAAATTGTTTCACTTACGTTTTATGAAACACATTGAGTCAAATAGCTTACTCTGTGCTAGTCAATATGGGTTCAGAAATAAAAGGTCAACGTCATTAGCATTAGTCGATTTAACTAAGGAAATTACTGAAGCTATTGATAATAAGAAAGTTACTATTGGTGTTTTTATTGATCTGAAAAAAGCTTTCGACACAATTAATCATGAATTACTACTGAAAACACTTCGTTACTATGGTGTTAGACAGTTATCCAATAAGTGGATTTCTAGCTACCTGACAGACAGGAAACAATTTGTAAAATTTAATGATTCTATGTTATCATCACTTGTGGTGTACCTCAAGGATCTATTTTAGGCCCATTCCTGTTTATTTTATACATCAATGACTTAGGAAATGTCTCAAATATTCTGAAGTTTGTGCTTTTTGCTGATGACACGAACTTGTTCTTATCGGGTAATAATATTGATGAAATCTGTGAATCTATGAATGTAGAACTAGATAAAATAAATATGTGGTTTAAACTCAACAAACTGTCGCTCAACGTGTTAAAGACAAATTACATGGTTTTTTCAAATAAGCCTTCTTTTGAAAATTTTACCCTAAAAATTGATGAATATGAAATAGACAGTGTATGTAACCAAGTTCTTGGGTGTTCCGGTTGACAGTAGGCTGACTTGGTCCAGCCATATTTTGAATATCAAATGATTGATTGATTGGTTTAACGACACGAGCAACCCGTTAGGGTCATATTGTGTCAGTTCTGTTGCTATTGGAAAACTCAGTTGAAACTAAGATCAATTAAAATAGACAAAAAAGTAGTGTATAATCTAAAACCAACTAAATTCAATTTAAAACTTGCTGTACAGGTGTATTTCTTTCAAAAAAGAAATAATTTTGCTTGGTGTTACCTTTGTAAAAAGGTCTTTCATGGAATTCACACTGTAGTAGCAGAACGAATGTTCTGAACAAAAACTCTCGAATTGTACTGGTGCTATATATAAATGTAAATACATTTTAGATGTTTGTGCGCTACGCACATTGTACTGTTCTCTCTTCCTACCGTATATCTCTTACGTGTTGAAGTGCGGGGTACTGCTTATAACTGTGCAACCAAATCTATCTCGTTACTCCAGAAAAAAATAGTTAGAATTATTTGCAAAGTTAACTGCAGTCGGACCCACTTAATATGAACACGGTTAATATGAAGTTCGCGTAATATAAAGTGATTTGCTTGGTCCCAATGTAAAATGCCTTGGTTTCTATGTACAGATATTCACATAACATGAACACGTCTAATATGAAGTTCACGTAATATGAAGTCCAGCATAAGGTCCCAAAGGCCACATTTACTGCATTATCTGTTCGCGTAATATGAACTACATAAAAGGCCAAGAACAAAAACACAAAGAACCAAGTACACAGAAGACTTTGAGTAAGTGTCAACATTGAATGCTATTGTTCATAAAAGGCATTATTGTGGGGCAATCGCAAAAGGGTCGCAATTGCACTTTGGCAGTCTTTGAGCAGATAAAACAGTCGTTTGATTCAAAGCTATTGCGTACCAATACCGTGTAATATGAAGTTTGCGTAACATGAAGTATTTTGCTCGGTCCCGACGACCTCATATTACGCGGGTCCGACTGTAATGCGATCATACAAATTCTCTGTTTCTTTATTAAAAGTTATTAAAGTTTAATGATTTAGTTGATTTTAGAGTGTCTACTGTAATATAAAGCTTATTTGGGTGACTTGCCGGAAAATAGTCAATGTAAAGTGGCTACTAGAGATGCTAACTCTAAATACTCGTTAAGGAGCATTGGGAAATTTAAGACCAAGTATGCAAGAACATCCTCAACAGTTCCTTGTGTAAATATTTATGGTATCACTCTTTTTAATACTTTACCGGATGATGTCAAAAATGCAAAAAACCTCTGCATGTTCAAAAAATTGTACAAGAAAAATGTTTTTCATCAGTATGAAAGCAGTCTTTAATACGATTATTAAAGGTACCTGTATCAGTTACAAGATAGTTTATGCTTAACTAGAATGGGTAAGGTTTGTTCTAAATGTGGTAGTTCCAGGTGTTTTTCGATGCTATCATGAGGTAAATTTGAGTTCAGTCTAATGGCGATTTCGTTCTATAAGCATTTGCTTACTGAAATCGCCTTTTCCTCTGTTCAGAAAATTTCTATGTAATATTACGATTTATGTACATACATATTTGCTCAGCTCTGTGTTCAGATGAATAAAGCAATCAATCAATCAATAAAAACATTTTCTGTAAATGCTTGAATAATAATGACTGGTATGCAGGATTCGTGCCTCAGGAAATTGACCTCTATCAGCAGAAAAGTCCTAGTGAACCCTCTCTGCCTTCCTAGGTCAGAAACGGTCACAGTTCCTGTGATAGAAATGGCCACTGAGCTCAGCTTTTCGGGGCACGTTCCAGGACACCTAGGTTCGGACTAGTCGGCTTATTCTTAAAAACCACACTGGGAAGTATCCTGGCGCATTATTTTCGACCTCGGCCAAACTACCAAGCTTGTGTAAAGGGTGGTTTTGCAACTGTATATTCATTGTTGTTGTGAGCGATAATGGGGGATTCTATATCCTGATCTAAAGAAAATATCTATTTTTCTCAGTACAAAATTGTTCTTTGACCATTTATATTTGGACCATTAATGTGATGTACCCTTTTTAAAATAACGCCATTGGCAATAGTCGCGCGCCAAGATCGGTAAAATTTAGATCAAGGACATGTTCTATTATAGGAACTATGACTCTTGCTAGGAAGGAAGCAAGAGTCATCTAGGACTATTAGCGGAACAATAAGCAAAATCATCACTTTAGGCGTTCCCAATAAAAAACGAAAAAATTCTGCGTTTCGAATAAAATTAACCGGGTAAAAAAGTTAAAGGAGTGATAGATTTCGCCTAATGTCAACTTTCTCTTGCACCAAAGAGCAATCGTGTTTTTAATAACGTTTGCTATTTTAAAAATTTATTAAAAGTTTTAACAAATAGTTTCAAGTTTCAATTTCTTTTATCTTACAAGTATAAGCGGTTTTGCGATATTTCTTCTATATTTTTCTATCATTTGTTTCATTTTTACCCGGTTCCCTCGCAGGCGAAATTCAAATTTCTCGCGCATTTTATTCGGAACGCCCGAATTTAGCTCCAAGAAGCGATCCGCTACTGAGGTTCAACGGAGCCTGGTGAAAAAATATACCCAGAATACATAATGAAGAGCTAACTTGGAGCTAGCCCAAAGTGTGATTTACCAGAAACATAATATCGTTCGCCACTTTTAAATAGTTTTTGCGCAAAAACTTTCGTGTTTTAGACGCGATTCGGATATGCTTTTGTGCGTAGCAAAAACAGGATTTTACACAAATTTTCTGTTATGCGCGAAGTAAAATGTCATGATTTACGAAAATGCCAGGCCGATGTATATTTTTCGGGCAGGATTTTCGAGGTGTGACTCGCAACTTTATTCTATAACCCGAAATATAAATTTTAAGTTCAAACTTAAGACTATCAATTTGCTTTTCAAAGTGACTGCTAAGAGCTATGAGGATTACATGTGAGCATAAACCTGACTTCAAATGTGAATACTAACAGTTTTCTTATAGCAGCTCAGTATTTTGCATTCAAGAACCAGTGGCAGTTGTCGGGAGGTTCGGCAAAAAATATCGTTTCCGGGATAATTGTTGTAAAAAATATGTGAGTCGCAAGCGGGGCTCGAACTGGGACCCTTTCGCTTCATAAGCGAGCGTGCTAACCACTAATCTAAAAGCTGCAACTCATGGAAACAGCCAAGCACAAATGCACATGTAGCTACATGTTTGTATATATTTATTTTCACAACACACATTATAGATACCAACTTCACGACATAATTGTTGTTTTCGGGAGGTGGCGATGCTACAGGCACAGGCGGATTCAATCTAGGTTACTGGTAGCTTATGGAAGGCGTCCGACCTGGCGTCGTGCCTCTGACAGACATATATCGGCTTCTAGTTTGTAAATAAACTGGAATAACCGGTACAAACGGTGTTTTCATATTAAAAGAACAGATTTCCTGCTTTGTCAATTACGAGGTGCTCTTCTATTTCATGTTTCTCTCCTTGTAGCGAACCGCTGTTTGAAGATATCATTTAATATCGCTCGTTTTATGAACTGGTTCTGATAACCGTTCAGACAAAACTGAGATCGTGTATGACGATGGATTTAATATGGGCTAACAATTTTTCATGTGAAGCACCAACTACACAGGCGTCATTAGGTATACATTATTCTTCAAAAACAAGAAGTTGTAGCATTTTCACAAAGACTATCAACACCACTGCGATGTTTTATTCACAATGAAAACCCGCCTATGTTCATTTAAAGACCGCCACATGGGATTTAAGGCCTAAGAATACGGAGTGCCTCAATCGCCATGTGGAAAAATTGAGGCTCCAGAACACTATGTGATTTCAATAATTATAGACACACATGGGGCACTCGGTTTTGTTCAACTGTAACAGTTAAAGTTTCAATTTATCTTTAAAAAAAACTTTTATTCTGAAAGCCTTTTTTTAACATTACTAGGTAGGAAAGGAGAGTTTTGGAACAGGAAGTGACTTCATACTGTCTGGAACGGAAGTGACGTCATAATGTCTGGACCGGAAGTGACGTCATGGACCGGAAGTGATGTCATAGACGTAGCCATGGTAACGAAGCATAGCCATGGTAACGATAGGCGTAACCCCCATAACAAAGTGATGACCCCCCCTAGGCGGCAGTCGGGACAGACCCTATGGTAAAAAGTGATGACCTCCCCCCCAGGACATACTATGTACCGACCCCCCCCCCCCATCCTAGGCGGCAGTCGGGACAGACCCTATAGTAAAAAGTGTGGACCCCCCCCCCCCCTAGGCGGCACTCGGGACAGACCCTGTAGTAAAAAGTGTGGACCCCCCCCCCCTTGGTGGCACTCGGGACAGACCCTATAGTAAAAAGTGTGGAACCCCCCCCCCCCCCCTCCCTAGGCGAGCAACATTTTGTCAAGTCGGCATAAGTTACACACCACAATTTGATTACATCCGAGTGGTATATAAGGGATGAGTGGTAAACAATGTGGGGACGGTAACAAGAGACATCATGAACAACACATCACCTACTAAGAAAGTGACCATACAATGCTACAAGTGCTGCGTGAGGTTGGAATATGAAGGACAGTCACACAACTGCCCAGTGCACCACAATGCACTTCAGCGCTTTTGCCGTAAAACCTGCTGTGGTCTGCTCTGGTACAGGTTTGCGGCGACGCTACCTGAGCCAGGACCAATATGTAATGACTGCTGGTGGTGTGGTATGACTCTGAAGCTGAAGAGCTATTGCAACAGCCATCCGTTCAAGTGCGCGGGAAGACCATTTACGATACAGGAGTACTACAAGTAGAAATGCCGCTGCAGGAATCCAACTTGCTGATGTACTAAAATCTTTCGGCCCTTTTAAGGGCCATCCTAAATTATGAAATGAAGCAAAACAACCTGTCTGTCTGTGTGTGTGTGTGTGTGTGTGTGTGTGTGAGAGAATACATTTTATCACATTTCAGGTCTAGTTGGCGGATGAATACCATTTAGCGGATGAATACCATTTAACTTCACCGCAGATGTCTCTGCTGTGTAGCAGTGCAGCAGTGCAGCTGTATAACTCTACAACTGTAAGTGAGACATTCATATCAGGGAGTGATACATTCTGCTGAGTCAGCAATTTTAACAATTTTTGAACAAGTTACACGCCATATTTTGATTACATGGAAGTAGAATAAAAGCATGAGTGAAACATGTCAACCAGTGATACATTCTGCTGAGTCAACAAGTGACACATCATCGAAGTGGTATAAAAGGAAGAGTGAAACGTGTATTTCACCTCATTTCAGTTCTAGCAACAGCAACAGCAACAACGATGGCTACAGTCTACTGTCATGATTGTGATATAACATTCCCATCTCTGGAATTGTTCGTGACACATACATGCAAACCAGCTAGGATGAAACGTGCTCATGAAGAGCTTGTTGAGCAGATTGAAGCTAAGAGACGAAAGACGGCGCAAGATGGTATTGACAGACCTGATCCAGTCCTCTGCTGTAAATGCGCCAAGATATTTTTATCTTTGGATGCGTTTGAGACACATGCATGTGTACCTTTGGAAGAACAAAAGACGGTACAAGTAGGCAGAGGCAGAAGAGTGAGTCTTGGTGAAAACGCACAGGAAAGACGGTTTGAGCCTGAGGATGGATCGGATTTACTACTTGAAATGCGACAACAAGAGAACCGGATTAAGAGACATTTGTTAGAAACGTTAAACCGTGGAATGAAATGGTATATTGTGGTACATGCACGCTTCAAGAAAATGACGGCGAATGCTGAAGGCGTTATGACAGAACAAGTGGATAATGCCTTCATCAGTAGTCCAACATATACAGCATACAATCCAGCGGATATTGAGCAGGACTTGCAAGAAGCCTATAAAGAATTGTTTACTAAGTTTGACGAACATGAGCGACAAGGTTCTGGCTGGGTGTTGGATAACATACTGTATATTGAAGTACATACAGCTACGTCAGCGCCACTGGAAGCAAGCAGTTTTATCCCACTACCGAAGAAAGTGAAGAATACAAAGGCGGTGTTAAACATTCAGAATGATGAAAACAAGTGCTTCTTATGGTCCGTATTGGCTCATCTTCATCCTCATAACGACAACCCACATCGCGTGAATCATTACACACCATTTGAGAAGGGATTGAAGGTGGAAGGCATGTCATTTCCAACACCGATTACAGACATTCCAAAATTTGAAAAGGAGAATGATGTGTCTATCAACGTGTTTGGATATGAACATGATGTAGTTGTTCCAATACAACCAAGTCGAAACACCAGCGCCAGAGAAATCAACTTACTTTTGATTAGCAATGACAAGAAAAGGCATTATTGCCTCATCAAGAATTTCAGCAGACTTATGGCTTATCGATCAAAGCATAATGGAGTGGCATTTTATTGTTTCAACTGTCTTCATGTGTTTAGACGACAAGATCTTTTAGACAAGCATCGTGAAGTGTGTGGCAAGCATGGAGCGCAACGTTTATCATTCCCCAAGGAACCCTTCATCAAGTTTAAGAATGTAGCCAAACAACAGCGAGCGCCGTTTGTCATTTATGCGGACTTTGAATGTTTCACGAAAAAGCATGAAGGAGACAAGTATCAACATCATCGTCCAAACAGCTTTGCCTATGTGGTTGTAAGCCAATATGACACACGTGCACCAGTCGTGTATCGAGGAGATAATGCCGTGAAAGTCTTTTTAGACCATATGGTGAATGAGCGTGATCGTATTGTGCATGGTTTACAACAGAAAAAGAAAATGGTCATGACTCGTGAAGATGAAGAGGATTTCAAGAACGCTGTTGATTGCTACATTTGTCATGAGCCTCTAGGAGCAGATCGTGTGAGAGATCATGACCACATCAACGACAAATACCGCGGAGCTGCACATAGTCAATGCAACTTGCAATTCCGACTTCGAAAGGATAAGCAGGATGTTAAAGATTCTTTTATCATTCCTGTGTTTTTCCACAATTTGTATGACAGTCATTTGATCATGGAAGAAATTGGAAAGTTAAAAAATGAAACCATTACAGTCATTCCCAACACCGTTGAGAAATATATTGCATCCACCATGAGCAATCTGAAATTTACAGACAGTTATCAGTTCATGAGTACTTCTCTACAGAAGTTGGTATCCAACCTGGCGGCAGAAGGGAAAGACAACTTCTACAACATGACGTCACACATTCATGATAGCGACCAACAAGATTTACTGCTCAGAAAGGGAGTGTACCCCTACGATTATGTGGATGAACCATCCAAGTTTGCTGAAACACAACTGCCGTCCAAGGACAAGTTTTACAGTCTGCTCAGTGAAGAGAACATTAGCGATGAGGATTATGCGCATGCGCAGAAGGTGTGGGAGACATTCCACTGTAATACATTTGGTGAATACCATGACCTGTACCTGAAATCAGATGTGTTGCCGCTGGCTGACGTGTTTGAAAACTTTCGTCAAGTATGTCTTAACACATATGAATTGGATCCTGCCCACTACTATACAGCGCCAGGACTGTCGTGGGATGCCATGTTAAAAGCGACAAAGGTGAAATTGGAATTGATCAACGACATTGACATGTACCAAATGGTTGAACAAGATCTACGTGGAGGAATATCTGTCATCACACACAAGTATGCGAAAGCAAATAACCCCTACGTAGCAGATTATGATCCCACGAAACCGACCAATTACTTGGTGTACCTGGGTGCGAACAACTTGTATGGCTGGGCCATGTCGCAAAGCATGCCGAAAAGTGGATTTACGTGGGTGAGCGAGCCAGAATCTATTGACTTCATGGATGAAGATGATTTTAGAAGTAGATTTAGAATACCCATATTCAATTCATGATCGTCATAATCACTATCCAGTGGCTCCAGAACGGAAATGTGTTGAGGTGGGAGAATTGTCAGAGCATAGTCAGAAGCTACGGAAAGATCTAAACATGACAGACAAACCCAGTGAAAAGCTCATTCCCAACTTGTGTGACAAGAAGAAATATGTGCTTTATTATAGAAATTTACAACAATATGTCTCACTGGGATTGAAAGTCACTAAGGTGCACCGTGCCATCATGTTTGCACAGAGCAAATGGTTGGAGAAATATATCTCGTTGAACACGGAAAAGAGAAAGTTGGCCAAGAATCCGTTTGAGAAAGATTTTTTCAAATTGATGAACAACTCTGTGTTTGGCAAAACCATGGAAAATGTGAGAAAGGGCATCAATGTAGAACTCGTTCACCAGGAAAAGCGGTTTAAGAAACTTGTAGCCAAACCTTCCTTCCACAAATTTACAATTTTAACGAAGATTTGACCGCGGTACATTTACGCAAAGTGGATCTGCTTCTTGATAAATCCATTCAAGTCGGCTTCACCATTCTCGACCTCAGCAAAGTGCTCATGCTTCACTTTCATTACAACTACATCATGACCAAGTATCCCGACGCCAAACTCTTGTTCAGCGACACCGACAGTCCTTTTTATGACATAGAAACGGACGATATCTACAAGGATATGCAGGAAGATGCCGACTTGTTCGACACAAGTGACTATCCGTCAGATCATTTCCTGCATTCCAACGTGAAGAAGAAAGTGCTTGGGAAAATGAAAGATGAGACGGCGGGCATTCCCATTGAAGAGTTTGTTGGACTTCGACCGAAAATGTACAGTATGATGTATGGTGGGAAAGAAAAACGTACGGCCAAAGGTATCACTCGAGCGTGTCAAAGACGTATGAAACATAAGCAGTATAAAGACAGTTTGTTCAAACGAACGCAAACGATGACTACAGGACACATCATTCGAAGTCATGACCATCAGATTTTCTCGGAGAAGTTGAGTGGCTCTCTCTCCGTATGACGACAAGCGATATGCGATGAGTGATGGCTATTCCACTTTGGCACATGGACATTACAGTATATAAGGGGGAGACACTTCAACTTTAGAGTTAGTTGAGGTGTGAACACTGAAGCGTGAACATGAATCGGAAAAGATCTGCAACGGATATGGATACTCTTGCTGATACAGTGAAAGACTTGAGCGTGAAAAATCCTGATACCACCGTCAAGAAATTAAAAGTGGAGACGACACCTACACCACAGTCGTGGGAGGGAATGCTTTCTCTAGGCAATGGAAAGTATATCAAGATTATGAAACAAAGCAATGAAGGAGTGGTGAACATTCGCAAATACCTCAGAGATGAGGGGACTGGAAGAAACCGTCCTACGAAAAAGGGAATTTTGCTGACAATACCTGAATGGAAAATGCTGAAGAAGCAGGTGAAAGAAGTAGATAAAAGGCTTCGCAGACAAGAAGACAGCGCATAACAAGGTAAAAACCATGAGCGCACTTGTGTTTAACGATGGTGTTTATTTCACCGTGAATGATATGGGTGAAGTGATGATAAATTCTGCTTATCGGTTTAAACCTGAAGTGTGGAAAGACTTTCAAAACATACCACTTGAACCTGGGTTTAAACGCAAACTTGAAGATAATGTTGAAGTGATGGTAATTGGACATGATTCTAACATACGTGTTAGATTCTGGAAAAATCTTTTACAGGATTATCCAGAGGATTATGATGGAGATGTACCAGATACTCCATATACAGATTTGATTGACTTTAATATCAAGAAATGGCATGCAGTCATACAATTTCTAGAGATTATGCAACATCCACTCTTCGCCATCATATAAGCGCTGTCACAGACGAGAACGATGAACGAGATGGAAGACTATTTGTTGGATTATGAACCTATTACATATGGATTCTCATATATGAGAAACTTATGTGATGACATTGTGCTACGACATTTTGGAAAGTATATCATACTATCGCTTGACGACCAATCCGTGTTGAAGGATTATCTAGACAAGCTGAGGATACCTGGCTTTCTGCTTCACCTTTCAAATGATATAGAAGTGCGTGTGACTGAAAACGGTCTAGACGTGTTTGTACAATTTCGTCAATATGACGAGCTTACAGAACACTACGACTACATCACCCTCAGCACAGTGGAATGGAACGTGCTGTTACAAGCATTGGATTGGAAAGAACCTTATGCTTGAATTCAAAGAGGAAGGAATAGAACTCAAGCGGGGTACCAAATCCATTGAGCTGACACAGCCTATGCGGCTGATGGACATAGAAGAAGGATATGAACTGAAACTGTCTGAACATGTCACTGTTAAAGTGATAAAGTTTGGTGATGTGCGTTATGTGAGCTTTCATAGCATTTACAAATATGGGTATAATGTCTATGATATCTATATCAATTTAGATTGTAATGAATGGCATTCATTGATGAATGTATTGAAAAATGAATGTGTTTGTAAATAGAGTTTGTAAATAGTGTTTGTAGTTAAGAGTTTGTAAATAGAGTTTGTGAATAAAAAGTTTGTAAATAAAATTTTGTAAATAGAAGTTTGTAAATAAAAGTTTGTAAATAAAAGTTTGTAAATAGTGTTTGTAGTTAAGAGTTTGTAAATAGAAGTTTGTAAATAGAGTTTGTAAATAAAAGTTTGTAAATAAAAGTTTGTAAATAAAAGTTTGTATATAGAGTTTGTAAATAAACGTATGTACAACAAAATAAACAAGACAGTTTGAAACTTGGGTTGTTTTATTTAACAATTAACAACAACTTAACTAATATAACAACAACAATTTAACTACAACTTAACTACAACATTAATAAAACAATGGTTTATAATGTCTATATACAAAACCCTTTACAATAAAATCACCATCCTTTCTTTTTAATATATTCACAATATCAAACATACTCTGACCTCGAGCTCTATGCAATATATAATATACACAATAAAAACCACATGATGATGATATTGGCGTTTGTAATGATATGGAATACATATATTGCATACATATAGTCATTTCTTAAAAACATTTCTAAGCGATTATCTAGAGGTAAAAGTCCATAAGAGTCAAAATATTCCACAGGGTCTTTGTCATAATACACTGCCACCCAATGTTCTCCTGGTTCATCTTGATCATCTGTGTTGATGACATAGGCACCGCGTGGTAAAGATGGTAACTGGTCCATGGCAAACACGCCTTGAAACAGGTCTTTGGTCATGACATCATGACTCAATATGGCATCAATCTGCTTCGTGTTCATGACTGTTAGTCGAATTTGATGCTGCGATTTGCACTTATTTCAATAATGTTGTCAAATTCAGCATAGACGATGATATTGACTGTATGTTGCAAAGCTCTAGCAAAATTCATTTCTAACCGCAAATTCCCATGCTTCATCAGGGGAAAATGATCATTGCCATCATAATCAGGTGTTAAGTCAAACGAAAATAAAGCATAACCTCTTGGCCAATCTTCCCGTTTTATAATGGAACTTTTCTCACCATTCAATCTATCAAACGATTTGTAAAGCGTTTCAAAAGCGTCCAGGTATTTGTTCTGTGTAATGTCAAGCTTGAGAGGTTTGGATAGAACTCTTTCACCATCCGTGTACAGTTGCATATAGTCCAGATCAAAATGTTTGAAATCATATGGATTCCTCAATACTGATCCACCAAAGGCTTCATTATGAACCAGACCAATGACAATGCGATTTGGTAATTGACCCAAAAAGATGTTATCTTTCACAAAAGACTGAAATCCTGCTGGAATAGCCAACACTTTACATTCTTTTCTAGTGATGATTATCTTGGCAGGACTTTTCATCAATGCATCTGTATGTCCTAACTGAATACCTGGACTCACCCTCACTTTGCGAATGGTTAAAAATGCCTCTTTCACTTCTACCTTATATGTATTATTTGAAGCCATCAATACATAGTCAACTTTTTGTCTATGGAAACGCAATTTCAAACTGATGCCATTAGGAACATAATGATCCTGTTCAAACAAAACTATCCTTAAACCACCTGTGAGCATAAAATCACGACTAAGACGTGTATGTAAATAACGATTATGTAAGCCATTGTTTCCTTGCTCAGCTAAGTCACCACCGTCAGCATTGACATGAAACCCTGATACATATTGTTCATGATTAGGTCTTTTCACCTCATAACTATTCATTGACCCAGCAGTATCCTTGTACATGAGACGCATAGAGCGCTCAGAATGGAGACTTTCTTCCGAATCATGGATGAGATGAGAGATAATGCTGGTATAACCATGGGTATTGTTGCTATGAGAAACCAATCGATCATTCAGAAACAATTCAATATTAGACCATAACCCATTAAACACGTCATTGATGCAGGAGACATTATCATCTGCGCCACAAGCTGTTCCATCAGCCTTTACAATGCGACATATAATATGAAGTTTGCTGTTCTTTAAATCCAGATATTCTTCTGTACTCGCAGGAATGTAGAATTCTATTGGAGCGCCTTCTCTAATGGTAGTGAGTGGTTGATAGTCGACATTATAACTTTTCTCTACAGCAGTTTGCGTCGGTGGTATGTGAAACCATTCCAATGGAGAAAGACTACATTCACACGAATGATTATGAATGAGAGACATGATTAAAAGATATCTTTGTGTTTTGATGTTATCCGTCTGGCTGTTTTTCGTCTTCTGGCACGTTTCATCGGTTGCACGCGCTTTTGTTCACCAAACACACGTTCTGCTACTCGGCCCGTAACATCTTTCGCGACATTCTTTGCAGCCTTTTTAAAATGTGGCGCAACGATCTTAGCTCCAGTCTTAAGTAGTGGAATAGCTTTGCGAGCCAATGATCCCAGTATTGAACCAATACTATCGCCATATTGGATTCGCGCTCCTTTGAATCCTGGTAATTCTCCACCCACTTGACGAAGAAAATGGTTGCGATATGCAGACGGATCGTGTGTATAAGCTTTCATATTGCTTTTGGTCGAAAATGAAGTTTACAGATCACCTTTTCAGTTTGAAATGGAACATTATGGCCTGTGTCGTCCTTAATATTCATTTCTATCACGTCAAATTTGGACGTGTTTACAGGAACATAATGCGGTTCGCCGTACGTTTTCATGATAATGTCTCCATCATGGCCTTGTATTCCAACAGAACGCGGCAAGGCAACATAATAATCACCAACAACTTGTGGTTCACAAAGCTACAATACACATAAAGTGTATAAAATCCCTGTTTCACATCAGCTTTATGTTCAGCTATCTTTCAGCTATCTTTCAGTATACCATTGATCTGGGATAAATCCTAAAATCTCAGCTAATCCAGTGGAAATTGACACTTCAAAGCCATAATTTAGAAATAGAAACACACGTCGTCTAATTTTATCATACTTTATCCGAATAGCTTCTTTAAGTTCATCTTTCATAGAATTAGTTGCTTCTTCATACACTGCTTGACATATTTCTTGTATGGATCTATAATAACCATAAGGAATAGTGATAGTGCCAACTGTCTCTGTCAGTGGTTGTTGTCGATACTGAATAGAATAGTCCATGCCATGTCTCATAGTTGTCCATGTATGAGAATATTGAATTTCAGCTAAAACCACTTCATATTTTCCGTTCAGATTAATGGTTCGAGGCATACGAATTTGGTAATTCGAAGCCTTGTTGTTGGGAAAATAGTTCATACTAGCATTGCTAGGCAAAGTAATGTAAAACTTGTCGACTCCATGATGGGAACTAAATGGTATATGTGCGTTGACGTTGTCTATATACATCACGATAGCGCGCGCCATTCGCAGATGTATGCAAATGATATGTCTCATAATCTTTCACATCATGGTCTATGACTTCTCCTTCACAACAAGCACTGGCACATCTTATTTTTACAGGAATTGTTGTTTCTTGACAACAACATAGCTCTTTCAACCATGTTAAAAATTTTCCCATCCCTCCTGTCTTTGTTGTTTCATTTCTGTTGTAATGTCATCACGAGTGGTCTTTTTACTAAACATTGTTTTTGGAATATTAGCATCTACAATTTCCTGGATAAATGGATGCCAACCATGTGGTAGTTCTCTTCGTTCTTTTCTTCTTGTCGCCACCAATGCTTCTTTCATCAAATCAACAATGTTGGAATTTGTGATAATATCGCCCGTTTTCAACACAAGTTCATTCTTGTCTGTCCATTTAACACCATGTTTCTTCAGTTCTGCTAAAAGTTGTATTACTTTTCCATGATAGATAGGTTGAAAATGACTTAAAAATAACTTTTCAGGTGATGATGACGACGTAACAGGTTTTTGTTGTCTAGACTGACTTGTTCGTAAATGACGGCCAAGAAGTTGAAACATTTCCATAGCCTTTTCACGCGTTCGTTTCCCACGTAAAAGTTTATTGACTTTTGTTTTGATTTCACCATCTTTTCCCTTCTTTTCTAATAACAGTTTGTATTCATATTCAGGAATGAGGACCATTTTCATAGTATGTTTCATTTTAACAGCAGTTGGGCTAATAAGGGCAATGCAAATTTAGCAATAACGCCAATAAATCCTCCTTTCTGATTAATCAACTTCTTTTTTCTTCGAAGTGATATCTTCTTATCTGCTAGAGTACGTAGAGTATGACGTTCATGTTTAAATTCCTTAAACCGTTTTGAGCTTAAGGGTAAATGTCCTCGCAATATATTCAAATAAATTTCAAACAAGCTTGTTAATTCCTCCTTTGTAGCTTGCTGTAGCAAGGATTTACGTCGTTTAGGCCCACTGCGTGCAAGCAAATGAAGAAAAGACTGGTTCGCTCGAATACGTTTAGACATCTTGACTGCGATTGGTCAAATGAGTTGGTTCTTGTTCATACACTGTTTTATCAATATATACATAATGTTTCTTTTGGTAAAATGCCTGTACGAATACGTAGTTGATCATTTGTCTTTGGTTTTAAATCAATGAATAAATAACCATGGGGTTTGCTGGTAGCATCTTGATAGGCTTCTATGAGAAATTGAGATCTTCCAGGATACATTTGCCGCGCCAATGTACTAATTTGTTGACTGTCTCTAGGATTTTTAAATAGAATGATATAATGTGTATTCAAACTAATATTTCGCATCATTTTCCCATGATGGAATAAATTATGCACAATAAAGATAATGCTTAGATTTTGATGACTGCTGCCAAAACTAAAGAGACGTGTCATTCGCTCATTCAATGATGAGTAAGTTTGGTTTTTTCGTTTTAAAACGCTCTTCAATGTCATCTGGAATGCCTTGGTAAAATTCCACGCCTTTCATTCCCTTGTACAAAGGCTGATCTGCTGCATAAAGCCATAAAATGGTTTTTGGAGAAGGTTTAATCAATTTTTGGTCTAGAATTTCCTTCACCAGAGACGTTTTGCCACTGCCTGTAGGTCCAGAGACTAAACATGTAAATGGATGCTTCATTTTTGAATGTCTGTTTCTTTCACCCAACTGTTAAACTTGTTTGGCCAACCTAACCACTTGACAAATAATTCTTTCACACCTCGTCTTTTACGTGTTTTCAAGACTTTTTCAATTCTATAAATAGATTCAATATCTTTGGTCACTTTCTGCAGTTCTTCTTCATAGAAATGTCCATCAATATCTTCGTCTAAAAAGTTTTTCACACGATACAAATGTATTCCTTGCTTCTTACAACGATGTGTGACAATGAAGACTTCTTGCGTCCATTTAATGTGATAATCTCGTTGAAACACATACTTGATGTGGGAAATACGAACATGATCGCCAATGTTAAATTCGTACTTCTTCTTCTTCGGTTTCAATTTCAGTTTGTCTACATACATATACTTCCACACTTTTGATTCGTTGTCTTTACGAATCTCTGCTGGAGCATACTTATCAGGAAGAGAACCATGAGGTCTATGGTTGTAATTGTACACCAAGTCTGGAAGGATGTCTAAGTAACGGTAAGTTTGATTATGTACAAAATACCGATACATCATTCCCTTTAGAGTACGAATGACTCTTTCAGCAAAGCTGGCTTTGGTTTCATTCTTTGTGGTATAAGCATGAATTCCCTCTTTCTTCAAAAATGCTTTTACCCATCTGTTTTTAAATTCCGTTCCTTTATCAGACCTTAAAGTTCGTGGTCTTCGTCGTGTGTCATGAAAAATCTTTTGGAAAGCCTGTATGACGCTGGTATGTGATTTATTAGGTATTGGCTGTACCCATAAATATTTGGAAAACACATCAATGACAATGAGTAAAAAGCGTGTGTCATCATTATAGGGAGCTATGTTTCCCATATCAGCCAAATCAATATCCCACATGTCATCAATGCCACGTGTAATCACACGTTGTCTTTTGAACCTGTATTTTACAGGTTGTAGTAAACTGAATGCATCTTGATCCTGCAGCCATTTCTTCACTTGTGAATGTGTGACTGGTTGATCATGTTTTCTTAAGATGTGATAAAGTTTGTAAGGACCAGCAAATGCTCCAGGCTGTCCAGGTTTGAAGTAAATATTGGACAAGTAGTCTTTCCACGTCGACATGTTCAATGAAAAAACACTTTTCAACAGAATACTTTTTATTTTATAACTCAATCAACATCACTTAACTAACATCACTTAACTAACAAGTTTTTTACAAATCAAGTATGGATACAATGGTGTGAATAACTGGAGACCATTGGTCTTCAATGAATACTAACCAACAACTAAGTTCATCTAATGTAATAGTATCTACACCATATTTCTCACAACGTTGATTTGCATTCTCTAACACTTTATCTAAATGAATGTAATATTTAGCTTCATTCCAGTATGTATAGACACATGCAAAATGACAAGTATGTTCTGAACACTCTTCACGTTGACAAGCAGGACATTCACGTTGACAAGCAGGACATACTAAACATGCAAACTTTTTTACAGCTAATTAAATTTCTTCACAATAGACTTTTTGCACAATATATTGTCTCAATGTAATGTCTGCCATTGTACAGTCTTGCTGCTCCGGCAATGCAGCACAAGTTTGTCAAGTTGCTGTTCACTTATCACTTAACATACTTTTCCATGTTTTACATGTCCACACGTCTGCACACCATGACGGTTGGCAAGATAATGAAAAGTCTCACCACTTTTATACCCCCTCATACAACATTTCTAACAACTTTCCCATAATATTCCGACCAGGATATGAAGGAGATGACAATTGTTTCACACCAGCTCCCCACCAAGGATCATACGTTGCTTCAACTAGAGTTTTGTCTTTACATTCTTTTAACTTGTTGCGAAACAATACACACTGATTCAATTTGACTTGTAAAATATCTTGCATTTTGCTTCTCTTCACTGTATGCCATAAAGGACATGGCTTTATCACTTTAGTAATACATTTTGCTTCATATCCATTTCTGCATGAAGCAATGGCTGAAGCAATATCTGGGCGGTGATGGAAAACTGCTTTTTCATATTGATACAAAGCTTCACTTGAGTTGAACACATGTCCATACTTTTCAAGTCGTGTTGGAAACATGTTTGAAAGAAGGTCCTTGTGACCGCTAAATAGTACAAGATTCTCCATGTTGACTTTGGTTCTGTTGTTTTATTCTGACATGTCGGTTTCTTCCTGTAATAAAATATCTTTTAATATATTTGCTGCCTCTTCTATCATATTCTTTCTTTGTTTACGTTGAAACCACTCACATAAAACTAAATTTGCTAGTAAGAAAAACATTGTTATGTTATCAATTCACTATGTTGTTACAAAGATGTTAAAAGGTTGTTGTTAAAGTTAAAGTTACCTGAGAAAGCTGTTCGATTTCCTCTTCTTTGCAGCAATCTCTCAAATAGTAAACCACGGTGAAATACACTTCCACATCAGTGCGAGCAGAATAGAACGCAGAATCAAAGTCAAAGTCAGGATCTTCTATTCCAATTTTATGACATTCTCCAAGAAATCTTGAATGCAGTTCAATCACATCAAGACTATGATGTACAACATCCCAAAAAGCGTCTAAATGATAAAGTTGATAGTCTTGAGTGCCACAGCAAGCAAGTTTAGCAATCATCAAGTCAACATAAGCCTTTTAAAAACATGCGTCCATCTTGTTTCAGTGTGTCTTGTAGGCTTTTTACTTTGCTTCGCAGACTTTAAGTACTCCACACTTGCCGCAAAAGTTGTTTGGTTCACACAACTTGCAATTATACTTGTGGCAGTGGCAATGATAATCCTCTATATATCCACAAGCACCGCAATAGTCACACGTAAGTCCAAGTTGATTTTGCACGTTCATGTTCTCCAATTGAACTTCAGCCAGTCTTTTCTTGGATAGCTTTGACACCTTGATAGGAGTTATGACATGACATTCCGTACATGGTAACAAGCACATGCCCAAGAATGAAGTGACTTCCACCCACTTCCTTTGCGTTAAGTATAGTTTGAAGCCAACGGTGCGTAAATTTCTAAATCTCTCAGACACAACCTTCCACGAAGATGGTGATAAAGCAACTCAACTCTCTCCACGTTTGATTCGTAGAAATTGTCCAAATTTTCCATGTTGTACAGTAATAGTTACGTTTGCACTAATTTTAAAGCTGCTTGTCTTCTTCTTCTCCATGGTTATACAATGAAATGACAACTTCACTCCTTTTATGCCCAACTATCTTCTCAAACATCTTACGAAGTTTTGAATTCACTTCAACTCGTTCATGGTTGAATCGAACAAGTTCTAGCTTCTACTTTGCTTCACAGACTTTAAGTACTCCACACTTGCTGCAGAAGTTGTTTGGTTCACACAACTTGCAATTATACTTGTGGCAGTGGCAATGATAATCCACTACATATCCACAAGCGCCGCAATAGTCGCAGGTAAGTCCAAGTTGATTTTGTACGTTCATGTTCTCCAACTGAACTTCGGCCAGTCTTTTCTTGGATAGCTTTGACATCTTCATCCGACCATCCTTTTGCAGCTTGATGATAGTTTTCTCGCCATGACATTCCTCACATGGTGATAGGGCTGTGTTGATGTTTTCCATCTCCTGAAGCAGCGTCTCCCATTCACCATGATTCATGTTGATGTAATGCGTGTATTCTTTCCCTTCAAACCGTGATGTGCGCACAAAACTCACATAACGCATATCCAAGTATGAAATGACTTCAAGCCACTTCGTTTGTGTTAAGTACAGTTTGAAGCCAATGTCACGTAAATGTTTCAAGCTCTGACATACAATCTTCCACAAAGATGGTGAATAAGCACACCATCTCTCTCCGCGTGTGATGCGTAGAAATGGCCCATATACTCCATGCTCCACAGTAATGGTTAAGTTAGCACTAATTTTAAAGCTGCTTGTCTTGTTCTCCATGGCTGCACAATGAACTGATGACTTCACTCCCTTTTATACCCAACTATCTGCTGAGTCAGCTCCCTTTTCAAAGAACTTGTAAACTTTTGAATTCACTTCCACTCGTCCATGGTTGAATCGAACAAGTTCTGATACATTCGTGGTCAATGGAATGTCATCATCATAATGTAAAATGATTCTTGCAGCTACATCTAACATGAGCTCAACTGTCCAAATTGTATTCGCGTTGATAAATGCTGAATCAATGTCGTAAGTTGATGACAAATGTAGATCTTCACATTCATGTAGAAACGAGTGGATGAAACAATCTCTTGGAATGGTCTTTCCAACAGCTTTCCAATGCTGATGCAAATTCTTCACTTGCAACATCCAATCCGATTCAAAAGCAGGAAGCTTGGAAAATACATAGTCAGCATAATTCACTTTGAAGACGTCATCCATGGTCTCTGCACATCTGTGAAGAAGTAATGTCGACATTGTGAAGTTTTCTCTCGTCACACATGTATTTATACACATGTATATGGTATGTAACTTGTTCAAACGTGTTCAAAAATTGCTGACTCAGCAGAATGTATCACTGACTCATATGTTTCATTCATGCTTTAATGCTACTTCCATGTAATCAAAATATGGTGTGTAACTTTTTTTCAAAAATGGTTAAAATTACTGACTCAGCAGAATTTATCACTGATAACGTCTTGCTCATTTATACCACTTAGATGGTATATGATGTGTCACTTACCAAAAACTTGTTAAAAATTGATGCACAGCAGAGACATCTAGCGGTGAAGCGAAATGGTATTCATCCACCAAATGGTATTCATCCGCAAAATAACACAGGATTACTGTAAACTGAATCAAATGGTGAAATTTTCATGTAAATCGGCAACTATAACGAAAGTTATCACAATTTTAAGTTAAAATGGCGGCTTATCACAAAAATGCATACAGCCACCTGTGCAACTAGCCCATGATCACTTTATAGCAAAAGTTTAATTAAACCTGAATCAAATGGTGAAATTTCCAGGTAAATCGGTTAACTATAACGAAAGTTAAAATGGCGGTAAAAATGCATACAGCCAGCTGCGCAACTAGCCCATGATCACTTTATAGCAAAACTGTATATAAAACTGAAACAAACAGTGAAATTTTCATGCAAATCGACCAACTATAGCGAAAGTTATCACACTTTTTAAAAAAGTTTCCAATAATGCATACAGCCACCTGTGCAAATAACCACTTACCGATATGGCTGTCACTGTTGTTGTTGGGGAGTGAGGTGCGCTCATCCCTTATATACCACTCAGACCTCGCCAAACAAGATTTTCAGCTGACTTGACAGAATATTGAGTCTGTCCGAACTGCTGCCTGGGGGGGGGGGGGGGCGGTACAAAGTATGTCCGGGGGGGTCATCACTTTTTACCATAGGGTCTGTCCCGACTGCCGCCTAGGGGGGGGGGGGGTCGGTACATAGTATGTCCTGGGGGGGTCGGTACATAGTATGTCCTGGGGGGGTGGGGGATGGGGGGGAGGTCATTACTTTTTACCATAGGGTCTGTCCCGACTGCCGCCCAGGGGGGAGGTCATCACTTTGTTATGGGGGTTACGCCTATCGTTACCATGGCTATGCTTCGTTACCATGGCTACGTCTATGACGTCACTTCCGGTCCAGACAGTATGACGTCACTTCCTGTTCCAAAACTCTCCTTTCCTACCTACTAACATTTCAATACCTCAGAAGATGTGATATGTTATCAAATACATTCTTTATTTTATCTAATAAATACATGTTTTGCTAATTATTAGATCTTGATAATTTTAGTTCTACATTTAATCACTCAAAAATGGTAAAATGCATTTCTGAATTAGAACAAAATCAAATAAACTGCGTGAACTGTACAAAGGATAGACCTGAAAACTTTGGTTTTGAGTGTATGAAATTTTTGTTCGTCCCATAAAATTTTGATTTACATGACATGTTGACTGTTAAAAAGAAATCACAATTTAAACAGCTCTTCGATGTGTATTTGGAGCCAGGCAACAGAAAACTGAAAAAGGCCAGAGAATAATAAGGTTTTATTTTGCCGCCAGGCTTATTGACGCAAATCAGCACAACTCATTTGCATAACAATATAAAGTTGCTCTTCATTTGAAAAAAAAAACGTAACTATGCCTTGCTAAAAAACTGTAAATTACTTCTTGATTTCTGTTTAGATGCATGTATGTACTGTAAGTTTTAACCTCAGTAGAAATTCTACCTTTCAAAACTCGTCTTTTTCATATAAGTTCTTCCGAAACTCATCAACCTAAATTACTTTTACACGCTATTTTTAATTTATTTTTAATTTCATAGTACTCATTTTATGAATAAAATATCTTCTAGAAGTAAAAACCATCACGATGGGCCATCCAATATGTTAGCATATGTTATCGCGATCCACAATTTTAAAAAGTTGCGGAATAACATGCAAACATTAAACGGGTTTCACCTTTGCCGCGTTTACCAATTAGCGTCGGTGCAGTGTCAGTCACCTGATCAAACCATACCCAAGTCATTGAATACCACGATTCTAATTCATAGGGAGTTGAGTGGGTATAATTGAGCGATGACTTCGATATTTCACAAATAAAATGAGTATTAATAAATTAAATACTTCAATTTTAATATGGAAAATATCGGATTGTTCACTATGAAGCCATCACTTGCCTATTCCATAACAACAATATAGTGACGTGATGTCTCAGAAAGAACTGCATATTCATAATAATGAAGTCTTAAAGCTCGAACTTAACTGACAGTTTGATAAATGCGAACTTATATCCCCCTTTCAAAAGAAAAAAGAAATAATACATAACACAACAAGCCACACAAGTTTTGAGTGCCTGTGCCGACCAGTCACGGCGTAGTGTTCTAATACGTGAGCGCAACAGTGTCCTAACTCGAGCATTGTACAATGCCGAGACTCTGCCAGATCGAAAGGTATCGATCACACGACGGAAATAATTACATCTAATTTGACGCTGCATAAAATTTGACGCTGCGGCAAAGTGTGCTTATGCCGCTTTCTTCTTTGAGCTTTCATTGCCGCTGGATTGCTGCGAAACCCTACAAGAAGAGCCACCATTATGTATCACAGATTCAGAAGCAAGAAATGTACCAACACTTTGCAAGTTAGTTAAGGTATCAGTTGTGCATTTTTGCAAATAGTGCTTAATGTAGGTGTTTGGTGAGGCCCAACAGCCCAACAGCCAACGCGCATCACACATGAAACATCATTAGATATATGCAAAGAATGCAGCCTTAATTGATAATTTCTTTTGCATTACATCATCAGGTTCATTCATAAGATCGTAACTTGATAGATAAACCTTGTTAGTGGTTCATTCATAAGATCGTAACTTGACAGATAAACCTTGTTTGTGGAGTCTTTCTCTGAAATACCTTTTGGAAAAGCCCTACACTTCATGAAGGAAAACTTATACACCTAAGACTGAGATGAAACAACTGAGGATTGGAATGGTGATATTCCGAATGAGGTTGTCTCAGGGGAATTGGGTGACCCCTCACACACGGTAGTCGCATCAAAAAAGGAAAATAAAACAATTCTGGCAGATTTGGAGCCACATGCAACAGAACTTCACCAGAACCTTCAGCATTATCGGAGACGGTAGAGACACGAATAACACCACTCAAGGTCACCAACATACTAGCCTATCGTGATGGTTTCTACTTCTAGAATATATTTTACTCATAAAGCGAGGACTAGGAAATTAAAAATAGCGTGTAAAAGTAATCTAGGTTGATGAGTTTTGGACGAGCTTATATGAAAAAGACGAGTTGTGAAAGGTAGAATTTCTACTGAGGTTAAAACTTACAGTACATACATGTATCTAAACAGAAATCGAGAAGTCATTTACAGTTTTTTTAGCGAGGCATAGTTACGTTTTTTTTTCAAATGAAGAGCAACTTTATATTGTTATGCGAATGGGCTGTGCTGATTTGCGTCAATAAACCTGGTGGCAAAATAAAATCTTATTATTCTCTGGCTTTTTTTTTTAGTTTTATGCTGCCTGGCTACAAATACACATTGAAATGCTGTTTTAATTGTGATTTCTTTTTTTAATAGTCAACATGTCATTCATGAAAATCACCGTAATCTTATGGGATGAACAAAAATGTCATATACTCAAAGCCAAAGTTTTTCGGATATATCCTTTGTACAGTTCATGCAGTTTATATATTTTTTTCTAGTGCAGAAATGCATTTACAATTTTTGAGTGATTAAATGTAGGACTAAAATGGTTTCGGGTTATCTTTTATACACTCAGTAATAATGTTATTTGCACGTACATCGTGGTATTCATTTAACGTATCCTCGAATGTACGAATGTTGCTAAAAAGTACTTCCTGTGTACAAGAACTTCTTTTTCAATTGACTTGAAATTGAAATTCCTAACAATATGCAAACATTATCAAGATCTGATACTTAGCAAAACATATATTTATTAGATAAAATAAAGAATGTATTTGATAATCTATCACATCTTCTGAGGTATTGAAATGTTAAAAAAGGCTTTCAGAATAAAAGTTTTTTTAAAGATATAATTATTGAAATCACATAGTTTTCTGAGGCCTCAATTTTTCCACATGGCGATTGAGGCACTCCGTATTCTTGGGCCTTAAATGCCATGTGGCGGTCTTTAAATGAACATAGGCGGGTTTCATTGTGAATAAAACATCGCAGTGGTGTTGATAGTCTTTTTGAAAATGCTACAACTTCTTGTTTTGAAGAATAATGTATACCTAATGACACCTATGTAGTGCGTGCATCACATAAAACATTATTAGCCCATATTAAATCCATCGTCACACACGATCTCTGTTTTGTCTGAACGGTTATTTGAACCAGTTCATAAAACGAGCGATATTAAATGATATCTTCAAACAGCGGTTTACTACAAAGAAAGGAACATGAAATAGAAGAGCACCTCGTAATTGACAAAACAGGAAATGTGTTCTTTTAATGTGAAAACAGCGTTTGCGCCAATTGCTCCAAGTTTATTTATAAACTAGAAGCCGGTATATCTCTGTCACAGGTACGACGCCAGGTCGGACGCCTTCCATAAGCCAAATCACAATTTTGGGCTAGCTCCAAGTTAGCTCTTCATTATGTATTCAGAGTATATTTCTTCACCAGGCTCCGTTGAACCTCAGTAGCGGATCGCTTCTTGGAGCTAAGTTCGAGCGTTCCTAATGAAATGCGCAAGAATTTTGAATTTCGCCTGCGAGGGAACCGGATGAAATGAAACAAATGATAGAAAAATATAGAAGAAATAGAAACAGCTTATATTTGGAAGATAAAAAATTGAAACTTGAAACTATTTGTTAAAACTTTTAATAAATTTTTAAAATAGCAAACGTCATTAAAAACACGATTGCTCTTTGGTACAAGAGAAAGTTGACATTTAGAGGAAAACTATCACTTCTTTCATTTTATACCCGGTTAATTTTATTCGAAACGCACATTTTTTTCGTTTTTTTTTTTGGGAACGCCTAAAGTGGCGACTTTGTTTATTGTTCCGCTAATAGTCTTAGATGACTCTTGCTTCCTTCCTAGCAAGAGTCATAGCTCCTATGATAGATCATGTCATTGATCTCAATTTTACCATTCTCGGCGCACGACAGGGACCAGTGGCGTTATTTTAAAAAGGGTACATCACATAAATGATCCAAATATAAATGGTCAAGTAACAATTTTGTACTGAGAAAAATAGATGTTTTCTTTAGATCAGGATATAGAATCCCCCATTATCGCCCACAACATCATTGAATCTACAGTTGGAAAACCGCTCTTTACTCAAGCTTGTTAGTTTGGGAGAGGTCGAAAATAATGCGCCAGGATACTTCCCAAAAGCTGAGATCAATGGCCATTTCTATATTACAGGAACTGTGACCGTTTTTTACCTAGGAAGACAGAGAGGGTTCACTGAGACTATGCCGCCGATAGAAGTCAATTTCTTGAGGCACGAATACTGTATACCAGTCACTATTATTCAACCATTTACAGAAGGTTCATGCCTAATATACCATTCTTGTAAAACAGCACAGTTTTTAATGGGCTGTAACTCTTTTACTCCTTCATTAAAGTGCAGAAAAGTTAGCTTCCGCAGTCAATGTCAAATGTTTGGTTTACGTTCCGGCCTTTATATGTCCTGAGACCAAAGTCAAGTGACCAAAATTTTAAATAAAGGGGTTACAAATTATCTGTAAAATATATACTAAAATAACTGATAGATGCGGAATTAGATAAAAATCCATTTTGTACACCCACAATATTTAACCTTTTATTTATGTCAATTAAATGTCAATTATTGCGCGAGATTTGTGGTTATTTTCGGATTATTATTTTTTGTTAAAGAAAGCGTAACACAGAAATTGTATATCATTGCCGTTGTATTTGAGGGCCTTTAGCAAATGTCAATAAAGATTTGTGGAAACCCTGCAGCTTGCCGCTTCTTGCAGCTACTGCCCTAAATGAAACAAGACAGTGTCATGTCCGGTACAGACTGGGCTTCTTTGAAGGCCTTCACAACAGGACGGCCTTGAAAAGAACAAGTGTGAACCAGGCAGGAGTCTTCCTTAATTACAAAAATTCCTAAAGCTTCCGACAGAACATTCTTCTGTCTATAGGATAGGCCAGATCACACTTTGGGTGGTCCGAATAAAATGCGCAAAAATTCGGTATTTCGAATACAAAATAGCCGGGTAAAAATAAAAGAAATGATAGAGAGATTTCGCTTAAATGTCAAATTTCAATTGCACCAAGGAGCACTCGGTGTTTTAACAACCCGCATGCTATTTTAAAAATTATTAAAAGTTTTAACAGATAACAGGTTTTAAGTTTCAATTTCTGTTATGTTCCGAGTTGAGCTGTTTGAAAAAATGACCGAATAATAATGAAATTTGAAAAATACCGGCTATAATGAATATTGGTTATAACGAAGACTTTTGCCAGGTCCCACAAACTTTGTTATAACCTCGTTCCACTGCATTATCATACTTGTTTTAAGATTGTCCTTTTATTTAGTTTTCATGTAGAAGTCAACATGTATTTATTGACCGCTAAATTATACAGTCATGACTCCAGTTATAACGAATACTTTTTGCCAGGTCCCACAAACTCTGTTATAACTGGGTTCCACTGCATTATCATATGTGTTTTAAGATTGTCCTTTTATTTAGTTTTCATGTAGAAGTCAACATGTAAATATTGGCGGTTAAATTATACAGTCATGGCTCCGATAACAGCAATTGCCATATGAGGTCAAATTTGCTAATCGGAGCGCACGACACAAGGCAGTATTGGTCGCTTAAAAATGTATATCTTATAAATGACTCCATTATCGATTATGGCGCACAATTTTAGAAGTCACATGACAGTTTTGTACTGAGAAATACTGTTTCTGTTGGGGTTACGGCCTCGAGTCTTAGGTTTAAATTAGAATGTCTGCTTAAGGGGAAATGTTTTCACCGGTTATGATAAATTTGCTTGACAACATTTCAGCTTGTATAGCGCTATGTGATTGCATTGTTACTAGCGAAGACGTCCGTCTTGGGCCATTGGGTGCGATGTTCCTACACAGGAACCTACGACGCCACCTGGTGTGGAGAAAGCACAAGAAGCTAGTCCTCTGTCCAGTCATTTTAGCCGCCGCATCCGCATTGTCCTTATTTCTGCGAGGGAAACCTAATATTCCTGTCATTATTGTTGAGGAACATCACGAAGGTGACTTCAAAGGGGTATTTTTTCGACCTTACGTCATGTTATGTACCATTACAATAAAAACTGGCACCTTGTTAAGCCAGTTTGAGAAATTTGTATCTAATAAAAATGAAAAAAAAAACAGGCTACGAAAATTACATTTGAATTTTAAATGAAGTCAGCGGCGTCATTAAACTTTTTGATGCTATTTGTTGTATTGATTGATTTTTAATTGATTGATTGATTGCAGTGCTTCCGTACTGGATCCAAGCAGCAGAGTAACAAGCTGGTGATTCACTTGTGCTGTCCACTCTAAAATAAAATTACTTCTTCTCCTCCCTCACGCGCACATACACACTATTTCAAAACTGGATTTACAGCCAGAATGTTTGTATTATTGCATTGGTTGTTTGTGTGATTTTTATGGGGAAGACGAGATAAAATGAGTTGCAAGCAAACGTGTGCGTTCTATGTGCATCGACGAGGACGAGATCGACGCTCTGATCCGGAAAAAGACGTCTTCATCATGGGTTGTGTAATTCTGGTCATAACAGCTCCGGGAGTGTAGTGTAGTATTTTGCTTACGTATGAAAGGCCATCAAATCTTACTTCTGACATTACCTGATAACTGTGACCATCACTTAGAAGTCATGAAATCAGTACTTTTATTTCTTTATTTTTCTGTAACGTTTCAAGTACCTCCCCTTATCTTATATTTGTTCATGGCTTTTTGTAACTGTTTTGCAGGAGGCCGTTATGATCGGCTTGGTTGACAGGTTCATATGGATAGCTTCGGCGTGGAATGACAAAACGAAAGGCATAGAACATCATGCTGGGCTGGGCAACCTTAAGCGCCGCGCCCGACAGTGACGCCGAATTCGAGCCGTATCTATGCAGACTTGAAAAGTCAGATAACTGGGTCAAGAGTTGTTTCTATTTTAACAACAGTATTGAGCCGTCGCCAAGGAAACGACAAGACCCACAAGTGAGCTTACATAGCTCATTATGCACGAATACTCGAATCTATATCTTCGAAATACTGACAACTAAAACAGCCATGAGTGTGCTGAAGACAACCAGGGCTGGATAGTTAAAGAGGAAACTATAATTCTTAATATCGATGAGGATTATTTTGGTGTTGAGTTACCAGGAACAGTGTTGACCAGTGCTGGCATCTCGTGGCCAAATGTGGAATTAATTGATGAGAAACTGACAGCCATTTTCTGCCCAAGGCACGTAGCACATGAAGCCTTGGGACAGGAAATCATGGAAGATATACTTGAACATTATAACAAGCTGTGTGAATTTGGTACTTCCGGTTCGAAGCACTGCAAACTTACCAAGCAAATATTTGATGACTGCATTTCTAAAGACATTCTCTTGGCATGGTGGAAGCGTAGTCTGGGGATCTTTTGCTTTCAGAACGATCTCGAACTGCGACAAGCCACGCTGGCATTTATTAATGTGACGTATGCGTTGACAGCATAGCAGATTGCGGTTATGTTACGTCTGGCATTGTCTGAACAAGTCTCCGAGAACGTATGCATTTGCGTTCGACTGTCACTTGGCCCTCTGCCACGGTGCGAACAATCCGGAGGACCCATACGTGCAGCTGCACAGGTCCGGCGCCGTGGCGATGCAGCGTGACATCATAAACGTGCAGGCGCTACTGCAGGGGCTGCCCTCTCCGCGTGTCGTCACAATGTGCAGATCGTCACGTGACGGATACACGCCAAGGAGCCAGGTCCTCCTCATAGAACTGCCTCTCGTCCGCCATTTTATGAGGCAAAATTTGGACAAGTCTAACGGACTGCCCTATTACGTTGTATACGACGATTACATAATGGCTACTAGGATTCAGTGTCGAGACTTTTTCAGGATGCGTTTGAATCTCTGCAGCACACAACATTTTAAAAGAATAAATCTGTAATGTTGTAGAGATTATTTATTAATATTTATGATAAGTATTTTATTGTTTTTTCATTCGCCTGTTTTTGCTCAAATGTTTACACATTTTCTAGTAATATCAAAGTTTCTTCTTTTTTTACTTTTTTCCACTCCACTTCAAGTCGTGAGCAAGAATTCTGTCATATTTTATGCTAAGCCCGTGCCAATTGTGGCATCAAAGTTGACAAAGAAGTCAATATTTAAAAAAACGATCGTTTAGTGAAGACAGAAGTGAAAATGTGCATGATGTGTATGTAAACTCTCGCTCGATCTCTGAAGTAACATGAATCCAAAGTACGAACTGAGTGCGTTGAAATGAACTGATTTTTACAAGTGAACAGTCGCGTTTTATATAATGATAACATAATAGTGATAATAGTAATAGTAGTAATAATAATAATAATAATAATAGTAGTAGTAGTAATAAAAATAATAATAGTAGGATATAAAACACTAACAGATATCAATTATGTTTTCAAGTAAGTGCACTATTTATAACAATTAAATAAAGGCTTTAAAATGTGAAGCAGAAAAAGACCAGACGTTATACATAAATTGTCTGTTAGACTGCTTTGCACATTGCCTAGTAACGCAGCAATAAATTACCATGAACTGAACTGAAAATTGCCCTTGAAGCCTTTAAAGGGGGTTTGCTTACACCATCCTAATGTAAACTCTCAAAAGCGAAGTAATTACATGACAGCGTTTTTGTTACATATGTATTTACTGTTTGTTCTTATAAATTAAATTTTAAGTCACCACGTACTTCATACATTGCTTATAAGCTTGCTTTTGAATAAATCTAATTGGATAATTTGAAACATATCAGGCAAGTGTGTGCTTAATAACACATGTTTAATGTTGTTTTATTTGATTATGAGAGACATAGCATTTATTTCCAATTTGAACCATGATGCAATTTAATTTATCGCTGTGATGTCGACTTCTGTTTGGACTTGTTAAAATTCTTCGAAACGTCAAATAAAATGCAGGTCATGCAAGGATACCAATTAGAAAATCATCCCAAGAAAATAGAAAATATCCTGTATCAAAGCGGAGAATAGGAACCTCTGGTATGGATGCATAAAAGTAGTTATAAGCTATTCAATATCAACAAAATATATAAATATATTCCGTCTAAATCTGTTACTGGCTCGGATTACAGCTTTGGTCAAAACATCAAGTTGAAAAAACTGATAACTAATTAATCTTGGTCGAATTAAAGGAAACATAAGTGCGTGTTATTGACCTGGTTTAACATTACTCAGTTCTGTAGTGGGTAAAACTGAGATATGGTCAAATATAATGTTGTTTTTCTGAACAATTTCCATTTTGCAAAATAATATCAGTGAAATGCCGCATTCATACGATTCCACAAAATATATGGAGTTGGGCCACAACATCGCAACAAAACATTAAAAACACCTTAACTGAAGACCAGTTTCAGGGTTTTTAAGGTTTGAAAAGGTTGAAAGGTAATGTCATTGTCAACTTGTCATCTAAACTCTCACACACCTCTACACCCTCTGTTTTTATGATAGCAGGCTATCCTTAAAGGTAGAAGTTTATCCGGTTTCTTACCACAGCGTAACCCGACTCCCCCGCTCCAATTATAAGACGCTCTGGGTGGTCGCTTAGGATGAAGCAGGCGTTATACAGGAGGTACCTTTGGAGAACAAGGGATCATCCATTACACTTATGGACGTCTTGTCATGTGACTGACTTCTAGAATCCAAGTGTAAACTACCTTCCATCTTGGCTCATTAAAATTCTTAACGTGTTCGCGCTTTTAAGGTTGTAACTTTTAAAACAGGTTGCTATATTTAAAATAAGTTTACTAGTTGGTTTTTCTTACATTTTCTGCTGCCAAAACACGATTAACATAAAAAACTAAATGTGATTAACAGATTACTATTGTTCCAGCAACATAGGATGACGCAGAGCAGAAGACGGAGGGTTGGATTATGTAGCTGGATTATGCTATTTACCTTGAGTATTATCACACTCTTTATACACTGCATGCAACCAGTTCAAATTCAATGCATGGAATACAATAATTCTTTCCTCGTTAATAGGTCGCACGCTACCAAAAATCAAAATGTTAGTGTGGGTAGCTTTGTTAGCAAATATTTTATTGACAAAGTACTGATGGAAAACTGTCCGGAAATGCATCGACCGAAAGCTATGAACACGAAAAAATTTAAGAATGTGTATCATTATTTTACCTATAACACAACTGGAAGAGCATATATATTAAATACATATCTTGACAACAGAATTCCAAGTTACGAGAACATCACCATAAGGACAGTTACTGCAGCTAATTTTGATCTGATAAAAACTGGCGTTTATGCAGCTTTTTGGTACTTCGGTTTAACCAAAAGCATAGGCGTGAAATGTGAGGTGTCAAAGGGGCCCGGCCCAACTGGACCTAACGCTGTGCATTATGGGTTTAAGCGATTTTCCCTAACTTGTATAATTCCATGGAATGTGTCCCCTGTGCCACCAGAAAAAGTCACATTGTCAGCAATAAGGTGTGAAGTACCTCAGAACTACATTGATGTTGTAGTTCCTCCTTCAAATCAAAGAAAGGAAGACTCCCATAGGATTGGCGTATGCATGCAAAGCCTGTATGGAAACTTCAGCCAAGATTTTGCATTCATGTTCATCAACTGGCTTGAAATGATTACAATGTATGGAGTATCTGAAGTAACAGTCAATCTTAACAATTTCACTAACAACGCATTTGGAGAGACGATCTTTAAATATTACAAAGACAGAGGTGTTCTAAAAGTTACAACATATCCAGATATCGTACCAGAGGGTACCACACTCCGCGAGCAAACTGTTGGCCGCATACAATCATTTATACAGCTTCCGTTTCAAGACTGCTTCTATAGAAACATACATAGATATTGGTATTTTCTACCTATTGATGTTGATGAAATTTTTGTTTTAAATGACACTTTCAATACTTACCAGGATTACTTAATTACTATCTTAAACAGAGATCCACTTGCTGAAAACAGCATCTTTTTAACTAGTCATGTCGCTGGATATTACTTGAATTACAAACCAGTGAACTTGTCAGAAGAGGTTTATTTACCTTATTACCGATACACAAAGCGGGACGTTCTGCGAAACAAAGGACACAAAAAATCCTTTCAAAATCCTAGAACTTGTGTCAGCATTGATTTTCATGGTTGCAGACCTATGCCACAATTGGATATGATGTGTGGGCAATGTGGATACAGCCCAATAGTTTTGCCGGCAGAAGAGATTGTTCTCAATCATTACAGACATTCTTGCAAAAGAAATGTAGGGTGTCTTAAAGCCGAAGATGCAATACTCGACGACAGTTTGCTGAGAAAAGCATCTTCAGTACTTGTCAGAAAACGCGTTACTAAAACATTAAGAGCTATGGGCTACTTTAATTAAGCAAAACATTTAATTTATACAACGTTAAGCATCGTATATTATCACAAATTTCCTACAGTCATCATGCAATTTGAGTACAAAGGATCTATGTTAGGACACAAGTTTAAAAAAAAGTGAGTTATTCAGTTTTACACTGTCAGCCAAATTACTGTGCCTGATTTCTACACAGGATACGGATATTTTCTGTGTGCCGGTACATGCCAGTTTTCTCATTGGACACTCCCCTTTTACGATTCAACATAACATTATCTCTCCGGTTTTTTTTCTCTTCGATTGTTTTTTCACAGGATGACTATGATACAAACAATATAGTTTCCTAACATTACATTTCTATTTTACTTTCCATTTTTATGATGATTTTGCTTGATTTTGTGAGATATCTTGGAAGATAATTATGCCACTGACAATTTATTCTTTACAGTACCGAGAATATTTCTAATTTGCACGTCCCTCTGTAATTTAAAAAATCAAACAACACAAAATCAGTACCACCAAATGACTCTCACCCTGTATGCAACATATGCCCATTCGGCTACAGCACTTATGTAAAGGCATTGTGGTAAATTTAATATTTTAATATTTGAATTGCATTTAGTTATGAATGACTCTCATTCGCTATCAAACAAATATTCAATGTGCTTCAATCTTCCTTTTGAAAATGCAAACTGTCGCATAGATGACACAAAAAATTCAATGTATCTCTAAATATCGAAACAATGCTGAAGGCGGCTTAGCGCGACGTTTTCTGATAACAGTCAGATCAAATATTTACAACGATGTGTGTGTGTGTGTTTGTGTGTGTTATAGATATATATTTTAAGCGGCTTTGTGGAGTCACTGGTTTCAAACCCGGAAAAAGATCCAGGTCAGAAAAAGATTGTCAGATCCGCTGAAATGTACATCACTGAATATGAGAATCCCTGATTGTGTATCCATGAATATAAGTAATCTTATTGTAAAACTATAATTCATGTTACACATGGAATGCAGTGTGATATTTACAGACATTTTCTTGTTATTTTAGTGGTGACACTGAATTCACCACAGCTGTTAAGAATCTATTACCTGCTTAGTCAGTTTAACTATTCAGTTTGCTTACTGGTACATATGTTAGTTTTATTTAAGTCTAACTGGCTAATGAATAACTGTTTAGAAGTGACGTACTTTCATTCTGTGCAGAGATGTCAAAATTCCCAACCTCTAGGTAATAGATTAATTCAGTAGACTTTATATTTGTGTATTTCGATTATTCCTGGGGCAGAATTTTAGAGCCTTTGAAGCTGGCAAGCGAAACAGAGAAAAACAGAGAATACCAAGCTTGCTACCGCTACACCACGTCTAAAGAAAACTCAATGGAGTGGCAACAAAGTAAGCTTGTCAACTTCACTTGCTCAGATACCCCTCTACTGTTGCTCTAGACAAACACGACAAAGTCTAATTGTCCGAAAAATGACGTTTTGCTTGTTCTGAAGTGTGCTGATTAACTTACCATTATAAAATTGCGATATAGTTAGGTAGCATGCAGTTTTGTTCACTCGGAAGTAAACAAAACTGCATGTCACTAGCCTAACTATATTATTATTTTGTTGCATTTGTTATACCACCAGCTTAAATTAACGAGTCATCCAGTACTTTGTTGGTGCGACCAGCACTACGTCACTGGCTTTCGTACTTACGAACGTCGCTAGAAAATACTCATGTGCCGCTCATGCGTTGTAAACAATGCTTCGTACTTGCAAACTTGTTTTTATATTTTAATTTATTATTTTATTGCGAAATTCACAGCGAAGTTTAAAAAGAGTTAGTTAGTTAGTTACTTATAGTTAGTTATATGATTTGTTTAAAGACACGACCGATCCTTAGCGGGTTACATTGTGTCAGAACTGTCAGTAATCAGTGACTAGAAGACAATAGTAAAAGTTAAAATCCAGGTAAGCTAAAACTGTGTCTATTCTAAAATGATAAAATAAACAGCGACTAGAAATACTGATACAGGTTGATTTCTTTTAAAAATTACATAATTTGGATAGGTTCTACTTCATCAAGGAGCTGCCTCAAACAGTCAACTCTGAAATGACGTGAGCAGGCGTCTTGGAAATCGGTACAGCCTATTAAAATATGTTTCACTGTGTAAAGTTCTTGACACCCGACATAGTCGGGTGCCGGCTCGCAGCTTAAAAGATGCTTGTGGGTGATATATGTAAGTCCTATTCTGGCTCTGTGGTAAGTAAACCATTTCATTTCGTACACTGTTTAGAGGCGGAGGTTTTTGTCCGACTAAGGGGTTAGTTTGATACAGCTTGTTGTTTCTTTGTTGTTCCATCTTTCTTGCTACAGTCTTTTTGTGTATCTTGTGGTATTTAAAATCGAAGGCTTGTATGAGCATATCAGTACAATTGTCATTTAGAGCCTCTTTTGCAGCTATGTCGGCTATCTCGTTTCCTCGGATACCCACGTGACTTGGAATCTAGTAGAGTTTTGGATTCTTAGCCATTCTTGGATGTTGAACCAAACACATTTTAAGGTAACAAGACCGTTAAGTGCCGTCAGAGGAGCAGGACACTGGCTGTCGCTGCGCTTTTTTCTAAAACATGGTGGACAGTTAGCGGAAATTTTATTGCTATTATTAATTATTTCTTGTACTCTCAAGATCAATTTCGTTTTAGACTACAGAACCTAGCTTGTGTTCATTCCGACGTCATCACCGCTAAAAAGGATGCAAAGATACCGAGTGTCTATGCAAAATAAATGTATTTTTACTGTGCAAAGCTTGATAAGTATGTTTGTTTGATGCACAGCGTCCCGTTCACTGACTAATAAGGCTATATTGAAACGCCCTTGCAAAATGAGCAGTTGGGCTAAAAGGAAGAATAATGAAATAGTGTAAGAAGAGGTAGAAAGAAGAAATTCTGATTATTCGTCTATTTATTGCCCGATTAAAAAATGTGACGTTGCTGGTCAGATCACCTATCAAAATTAAAAATTAACACCCACTGACACATCCGGTCATCCCTTTTTTGATTTCTTACAATACGACGTTGCACACATGCATTACACATACCTTCACTGTGTTAAGTTTTAAAAGGCTGGGCGTAATAGTTTCTGTGAACTTGTATGGGCAAAAATGCAAGGTTCGATGCAAAATGTCTACAATTTATCAGCTCTTCCACTTTTGGCCAATAAAAAAGTATCACGACATTGCACATCTGCAATAGATATATATATATATATTTACTGTGTCATTTTAAAAAAGCTGGGCCCCATAGTTTCTGAAAACTTCTCTGCTATGCACCGAACCGCGATCCAAAATGTGTAATGTTTATCACTTGTGCTAGGCACATGCTACCTGGAAAAGTGAAAATATATATATTGAATTTGTGCAACGTCGTGTTCCTTTTCAAATCGGCCAAAAATTGCTAAAATGGCGACTTGTCAAAATTGTGATCTTTTGAGATAACTGCAACATAAGACGACTGTGCTTTCCACTCGAGATCTCCGAAAATATTAATCCTTAGGTACATGCTACCTTGCACAGTGAAAATATATATACAGAAGTTGTGCAACGTCATGTTATTTTTCAAATCGGCCAAAAATTGTCAAAATGGCAACTTGTCAAAATTGTGATCTTTTGAGATAACTGCAACATAAGACGACTGTGCTTTCCACTCGAGATCTCCGAAAATATTAATCCTTAGGTACATGCTACCTTGCACAGTGAAAATATATATACAGAAGTTGTGCAACGTCATGTTATTTTTCAAATCGGCCAAAAATTGCCAAAATGGCAACTTGTCAAAATTGTGATCTTTTGAGAAAACTGCAACATAAGACTTCTGTGCTTTCCACGCGAGATCTCCGAAACTATTAATCCTGGGGATATGCTACCTTGCACAGTGAAAACACACATATTGAAGTTGTGCAATGTCGTGTTGTTTTTCAAATCGGCAACTTGTCAAAAATTGTGATCTCTTGAGATAACTGCAACATAAGACTTCTGCGCTTTCCACGCGAGATTTCCGAAACTTTCAATCCTGGGCACATGCTACTTTGCACACTGAATATTTATATATTGAAGTTGTTCAAAGTCCTATTATTCAAAATACTATTATTATTATTATATTTATTTGTTTATTTATTTATTTTACAGAGAAAATGAAAAGAGTTGAATTTAACATTTATATTTCTTTCTTGCAATGCCTTACACGCGCAATCTTTCTATCCACATGGACGGATCCAGCTTGATTGTTTTAAACTATCTGCACTGTGGTTTTCGGGCATTCAAGCACCATATGGCTGTGTTAAGCCAATGGCATGTCTTGTTACAATCTAATTTGCATAAAGCTGCGACCAACTCGAACTCGATCCAGATCTATCAAATTTATCAACAATGCAAAAGTGAATATTGCGAAAAAAACGCACCAAAATGCCGAAGAACTCGTGAAAATCAAAAATTGGCTCATACTTTTTTGAGCCTTGATTAAAACAACCTTCATGCAAAATTTCGAGCAAATTGAACAAAATTTGTAGGAGGTGTAAGCTTTTTTTTTTCGTAAAGAACAAATTTGATGAAAATTAGCGAATTGCGAGAATGAAATAATGAGCATTTATCCCGCTGAGTGGGCCATACTTTCACAAAATTATACTGCTATCCGATGAAAATTGAAAGACGAGTAGTAAAAAAACAAAAGTTTACGAGCGGACAGACGACACAGGCTCCACGCGATGGGTGGAGCACATGTGGTCAAAGGCCATCTGTGCTAAAAAGAATGTTTATTGGTGTATTTAGCAATGTTTCACGTTTTCTAAAACCTTTTATTGACCAAACAAGTCAATTTCTTCTATATTTATAAATGCAACAAACTGCAATTTAAATTGCGGTTAAATTTTGGCAACTATCACGCGAGACGAATCGAGGAATATCTATAGCAAGAAATTCATAACTTACATAAACACAGTCTGGGTCAGATCTCTAGGCTTGGCTGAGCCACAGTTCTGCTGGATCGCCAAAAATAGTCATGTCGCTAAATCTCACATCACAACTCCAAATTTTATACAATCGTGTGAAAATAACTTGAACAGAAATTGTTTTTTGCAAAAAAAAAAAAAGGATCTCCAGGCAGAGGCGTTAAAATCACCACTACAGTCGGACGCACTTAATATGAACACCGTTAACATGAAGTTCGCGTAATATGAAGTGATCTGCTTGGTCCAAATGTAAATGCCTTAGTTTCTATGGACAGAAATTCACATAACATGAACACGTCTAATATGAAGTTCACGTAATATGAAGCCCAGCATAAGGTCCCCTGGGCCACATTTACTGCATAATCTGTTCGCGTGATATGAACTACATAAAAAGCCAAGAACAAAAACACAAAGAACACAAGTACACAAAAGACTTTGAGTAAGTGTCAACATTGAGTGCTGTTGTTTATAAAAAGCATCATTGTAGGGCGATCACAAAAGGGTCGCAATTGCACTTTGGCAGTCTTTAAGCAGATACAACAGTCGTTTGATTCGAAACTATTCTGTACCATATTGGTAATCAAACACTCGGGTATTGGATGTTGTATTGCATTCCAGCGATTTTGTATCTTACTCCGGCCAGTGATCCATTAATTTCGTTATGGTTAATGGTTAATGGTTATGGAGTAATGGTTAATTGCACTTCGTTTGATTCAAAGCTATTGCGTTTCAATGCTGTGATCAAAATTCAGGATATTGATGAAGTATTGTATTCCAGGGATTTTTCTCTCCTACTCCGGTTATTGATCTATTAATTGCGTTCGGGAGTAATGGTTAATAATTGCGCGTACGAAACCCAATAAAAGGTGCATAAAAGAAATAAACGCAATAATCGTTCCAAAGTTAGCAATAAATCTATGCCTATTGATTGCATGGGTGACTGAAAGTGTAATGTGCAAGAAATCGTGTACTATGAAGTTCGCGTAATATGACGTATTTTGCTTGGTCCTGACAACTTCATATTACGCGGGTCCGACTGTACTTTAACAAGGACGGAACACGGTAACAGTATCTGTAGGGTGTAAAACAAAGAACAACATCGACATTTTGTGAGAACCCATTTTATGTAACAATATATATATATATATATTACATATAATACATCATGAGAAATTTTTTTTTTAGCATTTCATGCAAAAGTGGACTTTTTAAATTGACTAGTGCATTAAAATGCAGTTCCGGTTTACGCATAATTTTGCATGAGTGTAAAAGGACTACAAAAAGCGAGTGTGCGGGACAGTAATCTACCGCATGACATCCCCGACACAGGGTGTGGCAAATCCAATGCCAAGGTCACTGGCCGCTGTACCCCCTGCTATAAAACCAAAAATCCGGGAGGTACACGCATAGTTTTTCGCCTGGTTAAATTTGATGGAGATTTTAGAATTTTCATATTTGTTATGTTTTTTGGCGCAAAGCGCAAGAGTAGCTTGGCTTGGGGAAGGGGCTGTAAGCTCTCCGAAAGCTCTGAGATCTTAGATGACCCAAGAATCTATCGGAGAGACACTGGAAATAACAACTCTCCCCCAGTCCACCCCCCCCCCCTGTTGCCCCCTTTCCCTACTCGACAAAAAAAAAGTGAAACAATTTTATTGCATAATCCAGCTGACTTCAAGGACCACAAATTTGGACGTATTCCGCCAACCGACGGAAGAAAACGATGCCTGGATCTATCGCTTACTCCTGGCAATGTGTGAATAAAGCCAGGGGGGGGGGGGGGGGGGAGGGGCGACGGCAAATAACACAAGAATTGTATGGTCGTAACCAAAAGAACAGCAGTATATTAATACGGTTTTAACAGCACTTCTCTTCTTCCTCCGCCTCCTAAAAATGACGATATCACAGTGCCTTTCTTTTTTTGCAAATACAACGGGCAGTACAACACGTGTTAGCACCCAGTCCCACACGAGAAAAGACGGCGAATTTCCCACAAGTCAGGGCCAGTACAACACGTGTTAGCACCCAGTCCCACACGAGAAAAGACGGCGAATTTCCCACAAGTCAGGGCCAGTACAACACGTGTTAGCACCCAGTCCCACACGAGAAAAGACGGCGAATTTCCCACAAGTCAGGGCCAGTACAGCACGTGTTAGCACTCAGTCCCAGACGAGAAAGGACGGCTAATTTCCCACACGTCCCACAGGACCAGCAGCTTACTACTCCCACGAAAAAAAACCAATCTACAGAATTCCAAGATACGCTTACCAAGTAATTAAAACTACCCACCTTGGTTTGATCCCTACAGTTGTAGCATATTTGTAGGGCTCACGCAAACTTGTCAGGGTTGTGTAAATTTTGATATGACCAAAAAGAGTCCCTCCACCCCCTCCCCCCTCCTCCGCCCACTCCCCCCTTCCCCGCCCCACTCCTATTTTTAAACTGACAGTAAGTTCGAACGGAGAGAATATTGTCTAAGTACAGCACTATAAATTTAACTTTCACAACTACAAACGCCATCCCTGAAGTTGAAGGAAAAATATAACAATATGGCTGGGACAAATGTTTAACTCGCTCGCGGCTAAAATGCGCCAAGGGGTCACTCCATAAGCAGTTAGAACTGGGTCGATTATATATAAAACAGGTCGCGAAAGGCCTGATCAGCTGTACCACGTAATGCCCATAACAATATACGCGCCCACCGCGCGACCCGCTCTTCACGCGTCACACACTGACGGCATTTCGGGAGGGTGGTGGGATGCAGACGACGTCCGAGAAGCGTGCGCCCAGCTGTTCAAGCTCGTGCTTGAAGTGATCTTGCTTGGCGTCAAGTTGCTGCTGCAGCTCCGTCACCTTGGCTTCCAGTGCGCGAATCTCGTCCTGAAAATATATATATATACTCTATCTCGCCCTCTTTCTCTCCCACGTTGCTCTCTCTCTCTCTCTCTCTCTCTCTCTCTCTCTCTCCTTTCCCCTGTTCCTAAGCTTAAGTCTTTACTAAAACCTGCTACTGTAGTTATTATAGTGGCTGCAAGTATTACTCTTATGGCAAAAGGACATCACACAGAGGTGAAATATTTTACATGTTACGCCGTGACTGTGCTTCTCTCAGCAGCTGGCGTAAATGACCTTTTTGCCCAAGGATGAGTGGGTGGGGCGGGGGTTTATGGCTTTGCGTGCGCTTATGATACATGTTCTAGTGAATGGATGACGTCACAAACTTAGCACTTTCCGTCTTACATACCCGGATGTCGGCCACGGCATTGTCCGTTGACTCCGTTGCGCTGCTCGGGGAGTGGGAGGAGCCTGTAGACAGAGACACCGTCCTCCTCCCCGCCCCTCTCTTCTCGTATATGAACCTGCATCAGAACTAGAGCAGTGTGCATAGCCCACATATTCCCCACGGGCCATCAACAGTCAATCAAGAGCTGAAATTTTCCAAGTCCAGTTGGTGCATTTTCCTTGGACGAAACCTGGCCCATTCGCTACACCGATCTGTTTTTGTTCCCTTAGAAGCTACATACCAAGTTTCATTAATATCCCTGCAGTTGTTCTTGAGATATCTTGTTAACAAACTCATTCCGATCCTGAATAATTTTCAGGATTTGGTAAATTTCAAAGTGCATTTGGCTCATTTTCCTTGGGCCAACCTAACCCATTGACAAAACCGATCCTTGTTAGTGCCCACAGAAGATACACACCAAGTTTCACGAAAATCCTTGCAGTTGTTCTTCAGATATCGTGTTAACAAAAGTCAATCAAGAGCTGAAATTTTCTAAGTCCAGCTGGTCCTTTTTCCTTGGACGAACCTGGACCATTTACAATACCGATCTGTGTTTGTTCCCATAGAAGCTACATATCAAGTTTCATGAAAATCCTTACAGGAGTTTTTAAGCTATCGTGTTAACAAGCTCTTGATGACAGACCGACAGACCGACCGACACGCGGTCGATCGCATATATTCCCCCTGTGGGGAATAAAACACACAACACCCTGTTCCAGGTTGTGATGTGAATAAGAGAAGTCTACTCCTGGACATATTCGATAAGGATAACATCGTGAGATTATCCATGAAGACGAATGAAGCTCCAGACCCTGGGTAAAATTTAAAAAAGATGATGCATGAATACAATAACATACACGGGTTCCGGTGGCGAGGTGAGGTACCGCTCGCAGCTGCTTAGTTGTATGGTGGCCCTCTGTATGGACAACTCGAGGTCGATGGCCGATAGCACGCTGTCCAGCTCCTCCTCCGTCACCTCCACCGCCTGCAGTGACGTCATAGGGCCAACGTGTGTAACGTGTCGGTCACAACAAAACCATTTTTATTTTCGCCGGCAAATTTTTTTTTCAATTTTTTCACCAAAAAAAATTATTTCTTACACAACAAAATAAATTGCATTTTTATTTGGGCACTTTGAATTTTCCAGGCTTTCAACCATTTTTTTTTTTTTTTTTTTATTTTCTATCCATTTTCAGTTTTTTTTTTTTTTTTGTTTTTGTTTGTTTTTTTTTTTTTTGGGTGGGGGGCGGAAGAGTTTGCTTTTCTTTTCTTTTTTTTTTGGCAAATCTACGTAATTGAACCAGACAAGTGATCACACCTATGTACGACAACAAAACCCAACAGCCATACCTTGGATTCCCACAGCCTCTCCAGATTCTCCACTATCGTCTCGTATTTGAGGATGGCCTCCTGCAGGTCGTCATGCGACCTCTGCAAACGGCCCACGCTGTAGTGCGGGATGCTCGTGACGTCATCGCTGGAGACTGTCACGTGGGGTGCCTCAGGTCGATTTTTATCCTTTTGTTTCTCGTCCAAAACACTCTCCTGAATTATATCCAATTCAGAACCAATTATATCCAATTTTCATGTCGAGTTTTCACTTTTATTTGATGCCACTTCTCGACTTATTTTCGTTTGGTATATCGATTGTTGTTAATGCACTTTTTTCCTATCTTGAATTTGAGCGGGCGCGGTGGGGGGGGGGGTGCGGGTGCGGGTGCAGTGGAGGGGGTGGGTGGGGGTGAATAGGTATCACTGAAGTCGACCAAATAGAAGAGACCACTCACCATCCACTTCCAAAACACATCCTCACACTCCGTCCACCTGATCAGATTCTGAAGCCTCTCGTTGTCCTTTTCCAGAAGTTCTATATTCTAACACAAACAAGGCACTGTTTTATTGTCTTTTTTTTCTGCACGTTATATATTCTAACACAAACAAGACACTGTTTTATTGTCTTTTTTCTGCACGTTTTATATTCTTACACAAACAAGGCACAGTTTTATTGTCTTTTTTCTGCGCGTTCTATATCTAACATAAAGCACTATTTTATTATCCTTTTCCTGAAGCTCTCCATGCTAGCATAAACAAGGCATTGTTTTGCCCTTTTCAACATAATAATAAGAACAGAATTCAACGCCATGCAGGGTATCCACAAAGAACCCGGATCATTTTTCCTGACTTTTTCCTGACAGTTTTGCCATTTATCAGAGCTTTTCCTGACTTGTCCTACTTAAATTTTTCAGGTTTCTCCTGGCACTGTAGCCATCCTGGATACGAAAATATAACATGTAAATGACCACTGATGACGTAACAGGAAGTACGTCACGCCGCGCCATACCTTCTGTAAGAGATCGGGGTGACGTAAGAGGTGGACCTCAAACATGGTCAAGTGGCTGCGCTCCGGGTCCTGCCTGTTCCCATACGTGGCTTCGTGTATCTGCGCAACAGTGCAATCAAACTCCTTGACTTGCGGTCACGTGTCAAACCACCCCACACCCCCACCCCTCCTCCCGCCCACTGGTATCGCACTCTAATGTACAAGCTGCAGTCTTGCCCGAGCCTTCCCGGAAATGCGGAGGTTTAGCTGCAACTTTCAAAATTAAACAACGTTTCAACACAGAACCAGCGGAGTGTGGGACATCTAGGTTATCTAGTCACGCGCCGCGCCACCAATTAGCTTTGTTTAACCGAGGACTTTCACTGCTTCATTTTTATCACATAACGTGCTGTGACGACACGCTGTGACGTCACAGGACTCACCCTGTGCTTGAGTTTATTCTTCTCATTCTGAATTGCCAGCAAAGTGCGGAGATTCATCTGTAGCCTGTTGTTGAACCAGAGCAGCTGCTTCACCCGCTCCACGGTATCCCCACTGAACTTGGGCACGTCGACATCTTTCTTGGAGCCCTGAACACAGAATAGCGTGAAAAAGCGCTTGCTTTCATGGACGCACTAAAAGATTAAAATACTCACAGGATAAAACTCGCATAAAAGAGACCGTTACAAGGTCATAATTTTACAGAGCAAAGCTTTGGAGCTCAATGCAAAAAGACTGATATAATCAATTATTTACAAGTGTCGATCCAGTGTGTTTTACTGTGCATGGCATTAAACACCAAACATAAAGTGATCAGTTCTATTAGCAACCTTCAAGGAAAACGTGCCAGTATTGCCAGTTGGTTACCATTGAAATCACATCACCTACACATACACCAGTGACGTCACAATCATAATAGGCTCACGCGGTGCAGGGCGGATGTGTCGTCACTGTCCAGGGGCGAGGTGCAGCTAACCATAAACCGCTGCAGGATGTTCTCTTTGCACAGCAGCCAGCCTAAGGCCAGCAGCAGCTCTCGACTACCGCTGGACATGTCCATCGGCAGGGCAGCTAGGTCGGCCGAGAAGAAGCCGCGTTTCTGCATCTCGTGTTTGACGTACACCACTATTTCCTCTGTAGTCAGCACAAGCAGCTTCATTAAAACAACAATATAGAGAAATCCGGATCATTTCTGACAAGCTCCAGAATTTGAGCTTTTTATACTTTATCTGTATGTCACAAGGAATCTGTCCAATGAGAGACCTTATAAAGTCACTGAAATTTTTAGTGAACCTGTCAAATTAGGAGAGCTTATGGGAAATTAAACAAATAGTATTTGTAATAATACACAACAATGACAATCCTCAACACCTTCAAAGTAAAATATCTCACTTACCGAGAAATATACGTTATATGTTTCACAAGCAACAAACTTACAGATAAGCTACTCAACTACGTCTGCGATATAGCAATTTTATTTCAACTATTTATAAAATATTTTTGATAGAAAACAAACGACGTCGTAAATTAACTAAAAGTATATGAAACAGCTTTAAAATCACAAGACCACAACTATCTCAGACCCAATGTTAATGGACTTTGTAGGCTGCAAACAATATTATTACTAAATCATATACAGATTTCACAGATTCACAAAAAATTTTAGAGACTTTGTAAAGTCAGTGCATCTGACAGATTCACTCTGGTATATACCTAAGCTCTTACAGCAAGTATACGAGAACAATGCCTTAAAAAAAAAACACCAAACATTTGGCCTTGACCTTGAGTTGAGATTTTGAGCGGGAAATAAATTTTATGTTCTCGGATTAAGACACTGAAGATGAGAAATGTGAGCATTTCCGAACGAAAAAACACAATAAACTGGTCACGGAAGAACGCCCGAGAATCCTAGTTCTTTGCAAATCCTGGCGGCAACGATTCCACTTTCAAAACTTTGGACATTTGTTAGTGTGCAAGAAAAGCATGCCACTACCTTTTTTCATTTCCATCCACGCTCGCACACTGACGTCTTCTATGCATCCGTATTTGCAGTAATAAAGCAGCTCAAACAGCAAATGCCACAGAGGCTCCACCTGGTTGGGAAAAAAACATACAACTTCTCTGGTCTGCTGATTACTTTCGGTTTAAGGTCCACAAAAACATTTCCGTGATTGTTTGCTAACTTGTAATGGCATATTAAATATGAGTACTTTTATACATTGAAACCGAAAGAAATTTTATGGAGTAAAACGCTCTATTCAAGAATATTTTTCGCGTTTCGTGTTCAAACAACGGAAATAAGAAATAGTGCAACAATTAGCAGATAATGACTCTCGCAAACATAAAGCATTATTGACATGTCAGAAAACTGCTTTATATGTGACTTAATTGGCCCTTTAAGAAACTGCAATACCTATCCATTTTGCGTTCCTCTCAACACTGAAAAATTACTAAAGAAGATTACATCATCTTCCTTCAGCCATGTACCGTAAATTCCAGTAGATTAACCGCTCACCATTTTATGCGCGCCACAAAAATTCACTGTTCGGGTTTCAAAACATTACATTAACCGCACCGCTAGATTAACCGCACTCAAAATTGAAATGCTGCCAAATCAAAATATAATGCAGACTAATTATTGACTTCTGAACATTAAGTTGCTTTCCTACCGGCCTGTAACTTATAACTTTTGCTTCTTCAAGAACACAATTTAAATTCAGTTGAATACTGCTTATCTTATCTAATATGAGTACACATTCCAGGAAGTTATAAATGTAACAGATATCACTGGCGAAAAAAAAAATCCCGACTGTTACTGTAGGGCATCCTTTCACATTTCACTACATTCCCGGTTTGTAGCTGTACTTTATATTTGAAAATTTTGTACAGAAAAATACTTTATTTCCTTTCACAGCAGCACTTCACTGTCAATCCACCTTGTTACACTAGGAAAGTGAAACTAAGTTCACAATTGTGAGCAAAATTTTTCTTTTTATTTGCAAAGCGTTCTCACGAAACTCGTCCAAAATGCGAATAGTCGAAATTTTACAGCGGCGTCGGAAGGTGCTGTGTGAAGTTTTGAAGTAAAAGATGAACTAGCTGTTTTGTTTTATCAACAACTTTATACCGCACATGATAATAAAGCATGACTGGCCTTTGAACCATAGTAAACCTCAAACAGCAAACGGTTGGCTGTTACATAAACAGGCAGTTTTTTGTTCTGTGGCGCTCTGCGTACAATAAGAAAACTCAATGCTGACTGTTTGTTAGCAAGGCAAGAATATCTTATAAAAAGGGCAAGTTGTGGTGATTATATGCTTTAATTGTCATTTTAAATGTAGAACTGTTGAAAATATGTGCAGGCGTTCAAACTTAAAACGAGAGCCTTTTTCCTACTTATAATGATCTCGAAAGCCCGCACTAATTACGCAAAAAATGTAACTGATGAAAACCATCAAATGAGTTACTTGCTACTAGACCCGAAACAAACAATCGGCTGATTACGCATTTCTTTGTGATTATTTATTAAAATGAAACAGAAGAAATTTCTTTTTCCAGCAATGGATATAAAGGATGACCAAATAAATATATTCCTGTCACCCATGAGATGCATCATAACATAGTGTCTGCTCTATTTATATTCAGTTTTCGTCCAGTTTTACCTAGTCCCAGCGCACCCTTACTACCTTCCCAGGACAGAAAGGGTCACAATTCCTGTAACAGAAATGGTCACTGATCTCAACTTTCGAGGCTATACATTTGAGGCCACCGAGGTTCGAACTGGCAGGTTTTTTCTTAAGTACACTGGCGCATTATTTTCGCCCTCGACGAAAACCTAAACTTGAGTAAAGAGTATTTTTACAATGATATTTTTAATGTTGTTGTGGGCGATAATGGGGTTTCCATATCCTGATCTTAAGAAAACATCTATTTTTCTTACAAAAAAATATTTGATTATATTCGTACAAATCCTGCTCCATAGTTTATAATTGGGTAATTTCTAAAACAACGACAATGGCCAAAGTCGTGCGCCAAAACTACCACCAACAGTAAGTTCTATTATAGGAATTGTGACTCTTGCTGTCATAGCCCGTGTTTTATTGGATATCTGAAAAAAAATAATAAATCCAGATAATGTTTCGAAAATGTCCCAATAAAACACTTCAGATAATGTTTCGAGAATAAAAATATCTGCCGGGAGCTTTGGTGCTTTTCTCTCAGTCGATAGCAATCCAAATTGCGAATTGGTAATGTCAATAGTTGTATTTCTACTGTAAGTTGTCATATGTCAGTTCTGAATCGGCGTGAGTAAAGCAAAACTGTTTCACTTTTGGGCGATAATGTCGTGCAGGTGCGCAGAAAAGGATTATGGGAAGATTATCTGAATGTAAAGCTCGATACACTTGAGAATGTTTCGAGACATTATCGAAAAACCAAGAAACATTATCTGGTTTCAGAAACATTTTCGAAACATTATCCTTGCCCAATAAAACGCAGGCATAGGAAGACCGCAAGAACCATTTAGGACTAAGTTTTTCCCTTCACCTGATTTTTTCTAGTCTGACTTCGCAACAATGGATCATGCTTGTGAAATTCTTTCACAATCTTTTTTAAAATTTGTATCTATCAGTCAACTATTTCATTGTTTATTCTTACTGACTTCACCGTAACTGTAAGAGTACAGTGTAAATTCGCTTGCGAGCGACTTATGTACATGAAATTGGGTTGATTGCTAATATCGCTCACCGCCTCATCTTGATTAAACTTTCCCAGACGAAATATCTCTGCTTTTAACTTCAAGGCTCCATTTTCTCGTAGTATTTTCAGCAACAGTTCTATTGTAGATCGCACATTACTCATGATAAGGACTTCTGGATAGAAAGCTACTTTCAACACTGTAACTACTGAACGGCGTCCTTCTGCAACGAGTCGATTGGCGACTTACGAGTCAATTCACCCGCATTGGACATAAAAATTATGGGAGTATTCAGATATATCTGCAAAAGCTACGGGCGTTGTTCCTTTTTTTTTTTTTTAGGAAAGACGATCTCGACACACTTTTGCCCAATCGCTCTTACGCCCCAAATCCGGGCTGTCACTCATTTTTGTTTATTTCTGATCGTATAGGAAAGTGTTGATGACTGTATTATCGGGAACTCTTGGTGATTGTATTATTAGAAACTTTTCTTTATCAAATAACCATTTAGCAACTCAGTAATAACTGGCATCACCGTTATTTTGATGCTGATTAAATCTTAACGATGTCTTTAAATGACGTCACAATAGAATGATGCACCTTTTTGAAGTCACAGAGGCTGTATGTCGTCAGCTTGTTCCTAAGCAATCGTCGCCAGTTTATTTCGACTCTGAGTTGTGGTAAGCTGTTTTTCTGTCTCGAAATGGAAAAGTTTTCAAAACGCGATCAAAGCCAGAGAGTGGCAAAGGAAAATCTCTCAGGTGTTACCGAAAAGGGATTTTCTACTCTTGGTGAAAGATTCATCACTGGCATGGCTGATTATGCAGTTATAATCAGCCATAATGCCAAACATGGTCTAGTAACGGACCTCGGACAGCGTCGAACCGGAGCTGATGGATTCCGCTCTGAGAAGAGCGCTCAAAGCCAGCTTCGGGAGGACAAATCAAGGCCAGGCCAGATAGTGGCAGAGAAAATCCAGACAGGGACTGCCGGACGAGCGTCTCCCTGCCGTGATGAAGACATCATCCAGTCGATCCGCAGCTGCTCTAGTATCCTGCAAGAGATAACGCAGCACTTGCTGGACATGACGGAACCCGAGGAAAGCCTGGTGCAAATTAGAAAGGAGAAAAGGGAGATGAATGCACAGTCAAGGCGTGACTTCCTGAAAGCCAGCAAAGCAGGTATATTAATTTAATGCACCGTTGAAGTTAATTTTTCTTTTCTTAAAAATATGCATATATATATATATATATTATTTATATTTTCCTTTTTCTTAAAAAAAAACAAAACAAAAACAACAAAACTTTGAACACTATTGTAATTATTTTTAAAAAGTGTCTTTCTTGTTTATTGATGCAATGCCTAAAGCATGGGTAAAAAAGATGTAACTGGGCAAGTCTTACTTATTTTTCTTTTTTGTTTTGGCGCGATATAAAATGTTTTCATCTAAATGTATCTCGTTTTTTATGTCTTAATATAGTATTTATTTATTTTCAATTTTATATATCGCACATGACATATTTTGTAAAAGAACAAGAGGCTTTGTTGCGATATCTCATAGAACATATTTTTTTTTATTTTTTTGCTCAAATTTTAATATTAAATCTGTCCATGTGTTGCTAAGCAACGTCCTAGTCTCTTTTCGTTAGCCAATCAGATGTTCGCATTAGACTGATTGTACTTGACGAAGAAACGCGAGAACATGGAATACGATGTAAATCTCGTAAGGGGATCGCGGGTATTTCTTTCAACTTAATGTTTTAAGCCAGATAGGTTTGTTGTACTCTTTTTGAGGTGGAAAACATAACATATGTCAATATTTATGGTTCACTCATCTGCTTATATCTTTGCATGGGATTCGTGTGTGAGATACTATTTCAGACCGCCAACAGCCCCCTCCTCCACCCAAAAATTAACACACATCCAGCCTTTCTTTTGTTTGTGATCTGTAAGTGTTAAAATGCTTTTAATAACTGAATTTAAAGAAGAAGAAGAAGAAGAAGACAAAAAGCAAGAAGCTTGTTGTTGTGAAGAAGAAGCAAAAAACCCTCATTAGGGGCTCCACCATTTTTCTTTCTTTTTATGGAAGAAAAAAATCAACAAACCATTGGCAAGGGCGGTCTTTTTGTTCAAAACTAAATTTGGAGTAGTGCTTATTTTCACACACGTTTTATTAGATAACTTTTCTTATTTAGTAGTGTTTCACATGTAATTTTGTTTTTTAAAATGACACCTACGAAACAGGGTTGAATTGAAATGTGGTATGGTATTATTACTTTTCTCACGATAATCCGAAAAGGTAAAATGCCAGCATTTCCAGTTTTGTTTGGTTTTCTCAAAAAAAACAAAAAAACAAACCCCCCCCCCCCCAAAAAAAAAAGACAAAAAAAAAAAAAAAAAAACATAACAAAAAAAAAAAGTTAGACAGCTTTCATTTTGGTATGAAATGTCAAGGGCAATTGTGTCTAAATAATGCTGACATAATGAGAGAATGCTTCGATTCTTCCCCTAGACATTTAATTCATGGGCTTTCAAATAAAGTAGAATTCCTGAAGAGTTGCTATTTCTGGAAAAAAATGTTTATATTCGAGCGCACAAAAATGAGCAAAACGGCATGATTAGAAGATATTTACAGTTCTCCCTGGAAATTTTTTCTTTATCCTGACTTTTAATTGCGTGCTATAAAATTTGGTATGAATGTTTCTCATTATTATTTTTTCTATTTCTACTTTTTTAACATCCTATCCCTCTCTTCTGGTTTTTTTTTTTTTTTTTTTTTTGCGGTTCACTCACATTTGGCACAATAGCGGTATGTTTTTTTTAAGCGACCCCTTCCCCTCCAAATATCTCTTCTCTCACAATTCACGTCAGTTCCCGGTCATCACCAAGTTTTTCTTTTTTTTTTTAGTTTAAAAAATTGAATTGCTCAAAGTTTGTTTTGACCAGATTATTTTGAAATTCGTTTGGCATATTTAACAGAATGCTCTTTCAGGACGAGAATCTTTGCTTTGATGAAAGCCGATAAAACGGCCACGTTGTAAATTACAAAAAAATCAAACCTTAACTTCTGGGGTAATATTATAAAATTTATTCTTTTTTTTTTTTTTGGAGGGGGGGGGGGGGTTCTGGGCCAAAACTGGCAGTACTCAGAATAAACAAGAGTGAAAAGATATTGGAGGGGACTCATTCAACGTTACACCTTCATGAACTTATAAAAAAACATTACAATTGTATTAAAACAACCGTCCCAGAATGCAGTACGAAAACAGTGCAGTCACTGGCTTGAAATATTTTGAACATACTGAACCTGTAATCGCTGGTCACTTCCATCATTTTTGGAACATATTTAAGAATACTAAATTCTTAGACATGAATGTTGTGAGCAACTGTTTGTTGTCATGCAGATGCTCATGGGTCGCGCAATGATGCCGAAGAGGGAAAAGCCGTTGCCGCCGCAAGGTAAACGCCTGTATTTTACACTTACATTGCTCGCATTAAGGATAAAATGCCTTCGGATTATGACTTCAGAGTGCTTCCATACCAAAACCTGTAAGACAGATCCCCTGTCTCAATTCATTATGACAGTGAAAAGCGAGCTTTCATTACCCGGCTGCACAGAAGTTAAATTTGTTTTGGTTGACGTATGTGGTGAGGAAGACCAAAAGTTACTGGCGGAGAAACTTTGCAATATATTCGATTGAATCATTTTGAACACACATTCCAAGCAGTTCATATCACAATAGTTAAATAATGTTTTAATGTTCAGGTCAACTTGTACCGTGCGTGAGCCTACTGGTACCGCAAACCAGCTGGCCGCGGCCGGGAACCAGCCTGCTGGTGTCAAAAACCAGCCTACTGATGCCGCGAACAAGCTCATTACTGCATGGAACCAGCCCGCTGGTGCCACGAACAAGCTTGTTACTGCATGGAACCAGCCTCATGATGCCGCGAACAAGCTCTTTACTGCAGGGAATTATCCCGCTGGTGCTGCACACAAGCTCGTTACCGCATTGAACCAGCTCGCTGGTGCCGCGAACAAGCTTGTTACTGCAGGGAACCAGCCCGCTGGTGCCGCGAACAAGCTTGTTACTGCAGGGAACCAGCCTGCTAGAGCCGCGAACAAGCTCGTTACTGCAGGGAACCAGCCTCCTGATGCCGCGAGCAAGCTTGTTACTGCATGGAACCAGCCTGCTGGAGCCGCGAACAAGCTCGTTACTGCAGGGAACCAGCCCATTGGTTCCCGGAACAAGCTCGTTACTGCATGGAACCAACCTGCTAGAGCCGCGAATAAGCTCGTTACTGCATGGAACCAGCCCGCTGGAGCCGCGAACAAGCTCGTTACTGCAGGGAACCAGCCTCCTGATTCCGCGAACAAGCTTGTTACTGCATGGAACCAGCCTGCTGGAACCGCGAACAAGCTCGTTACTGCAGGGAACCAGCCCATTGGTGCCGCGAACAAGCTCGTTACTGCAGGGAACCGGACTCCTGATGCCGCAAACCAGCTCGCCACTATGGCGAGTTGGCCAGCTATGGCCGCCAGCAAGCCGGCTATAGACAGGAGCCAGTCCTCTGCAACCGCAGAACAGCGCGCTAGGGCTGAGACGGGAGAAGATGCGCATGCGCAGACGCGAGAAGATGCGCATGCGGAGACAGTGCGCAGATCAAGGCCAATTTCCTTGGCACGATCTGTTGCGAAAGGCACAGCAAACATCTTCTGCTTCAGGTGAGAAATAAATCCTCAGTCTGAGATTTTTGATTTTTTTTGAGGAATTTGTTTCATCTTACTTGAAAAAAAAAGAAAAACAAAAAAAAAAAAAAAAAAAAAAAACATATGAATGCGAATCGATACGACAAAGATGTTTAGTAGGGCAAAGTCAAGAAATTCGACAGTAATACGAGAGAGGGAATTCAATAAACTGTTGGCATTTCCTTTTGATTTCTGAAGAAAAAGTGCACAGATCTCACACCTTTCTCCTCGCCCGCACCTCCAGCCCGAATATACATAAAACGCAAAAAACTAGTGTCCATACTATTTATAATCAAGAAACAGCAATACAGTGTATGTGAACTTTTTTTCTTTGTTTGCGCAGCTGTCGCAGTGTGGAACCTCGTTCTGGCTTGTCCAGACAGGAAGAGCCTGTGACGTCACCAGAAGGCAAGCTGGAATCGGTCTCCACGGACAAGTCCACTGGTACTGAGAACCAGTCCACTTGTGCTGGAAACCAGGTGAATGGTACGGACCGAGAGCCCTCTAGTGCCGTGGGTCAGCCAGCTGGGGCAGAGAGCCGTCTCGCTAGCGACGGTGACGAAGGGATGGGGGAGATAGGTGCCAGAAGCAGCCGCAGATGGAGATCCATTTCATGGGCTCGTTCTGCCGCCAAAGGCACGGCAAACGCCCTCGGGCTCAGGTATGTCAGAATTGACTTCAGTTTTTCTATAGAAAAATATAATCATAAAATATCAAAAGTCAGTGATTAATTGGGTCATTTTTCAACATTTTATTAAAGTAAAGGAAGAAGCGAACACTTATTCCTAACGGACAACATCTAAATTTAGGTCAAGGGCGATGAACGCCATTTTGGTTTCGAATGGGGAACGAGTGGGAAAAATTGTTGGCAAACAGAACAAGTAAAAAATTCGTGCAATAAAAAAATCCTTAAATCTTTTGGTAGGTTCAATACGCAGGACCCCAGCCAGTAATTTATCAAAAATAAATAAATAAATAAATAAGTAAAAATACGCAGAGAGAATAACAATGCTTCATGTTTGCACAGACGCCGCAGCGTCGAGCCCCGTTGTGACTTGGCCAGAGAGCCGCAGGATACGGATGTGTTGCCACAGGCAACCAGGAGCCGTAACCTGTTGAGATCAGTCGCCAAGGGAGCTGTTAGCATGCTTCACTTCCGGCAGCACAGGTATACACCACGCGTCTCTTCTTGTGCTGTCTTCTGTTAAGACAAAGCTCACTTATTTGTGTTGAGATTGAAAAGAAAAATCAGCATTTTGACCAGCCCCACCCCTTCCGAGAAAAACAGCTGTACTTAAAGTTGGCTTCCTATACGAAACAACTTTGGTAGCCTATTAAACAAATCAATTCGAAATCTAAAAGCTTGTCTGATCTCATGTGGATGACTTGAATTGTTTTTAGGTCTACGACCACAGAACTTGAACGGGGTCAGTCTGATTGGTCAGCGCCTGATGCGCAGGTCTCACAGACCGGAAGTATGTCGCTCGAGTCCCCGAGACGTACTCGAAGCGTGTCGCTGGGTGTGGTGAAGGCCAACGGCGCACACAGCGCCTCATCAGCTGCGATTGAATCAGCTGGTGCATCTGGCGCCAGCCCGGATGTGGACACAGGAATGCGCACGCAAGCCCGCTCGCGAAGCGTCACGCCGTACGCCACCAGGCTTCGGTCGGCGGCTAGAAGTGCTACTTATGCCCTGGGATTACGTAAGCCGCAGAACCGGGTATCCTCCGTGTCTGCACGTATTGAGAGTGAAGGCATCGAAAACGATGAGGAAGACACCTCTGGTCGTAGCAAGTCGTTGCTCCGCTCTGCGCTCAAAGGGACAGCAAACGCTCTTTGCCTGCGAATACCCAGATCCCGTACCAGGTATATGGCAGTAACGTACCTTTTACCCAAAATCACTCAAGCTCTGATAAAAGCGTTACCAGTAAAAGCTCCCATTTACAGAAGTAATGTAGTTGCAAATGTGGTTATGAATGCCAACGAATAAATATTTACACAATAAATATAATAACAGTTTAAATAATTCAAAATAAATTATGCAAGTATTAATACTAATTTTTTGTTTTATTAGGAGTCCATCCAACACACGCCAGTCAGCCAGTGTTGACAGGGCCAACAGGTCAGCCAGTGTTGATAAGACGGGTCAGCCAGGCAGGGATGATAAGATCCGTCCGTCGGCGGGTTGTGTGAAGGCAAATCAACCAATCACTGAAGATCAGACTAATCTACCTGACAGTGATGATAAGATAAGCCAACCAGCCAATGACGTCAAGGCCTGTCAGTCTGTGAGTGGTCATAACAGTGAATCAAACGACTCAGCCACTGATACCACCGGGCAATCACCAGTGTGTGACAGCGCCGACACTGACGAACCTGGCAACGGAAGTGACGAAGCTCTTGAAACTGAAGAAGCCGACGGCATAGTTGGAGAACCAATGATGATAAAGCGTGTGAACAACGAAATGAATGCCGTTTTCAAGTCAGTTCTGAGCTGCCTCAAGGAAGAGGACGAGGAAATAAAGCGCGAAAGAATAGAAGAAGCGGCAGAGGAGAAGGTAGAGAACAAAGCAGTGAATAAGGGAGGAGAAGAACAACAGGACGAGGAGGAGAAGCAGGTTGATGATGTTGATGATGACGATGGGGAGGAGGAGGAGGCGAATCAGGGTGATGATCATGACGAGGAGGTGGAAGAAGAGGCGAATCAGGGTGATGAAGAGAAGGTGGAAGAGGAGGCGAACCAGGGTGATGATGACGAGGAGGTGCAAGAGGAGGCGAATCAGGGTGATGAGGAGGAGAAGGTGGAAGAGGAGGCGAACCAGGTTGATGAGGAGAAGAAGGTAGAAGAGGAGGCGAACCAGGGTGATGACGAGGAGAAGGTTGAAGAGGAGGCGAACCAGGGTGATGATGATAACGAGGAGGTGGAGGAGGAGGCGAACCAGGGTGATGATGATGACGAGGAGGTGGAAGAGGAGGCGAATCAGGGTGATGAGGAGAAGAAGGCGGAAGAGGAGGCGAATCAGGGTGATGATGATGACGAGGAAGTGGAAGAGGAGGTGAACCAGAGTGATGATGATGACGAGGAGGTGGAAGAGGAGGCGAACCAGGGTGATGAGAAGGAGCAGAAGGTGGAAGAGGAGGCGAACCAGAGCGATGAGAAGGTGGAAGAGAAGGCGAACCAGGGTGATGATGATAATGACGGGGAGGTGGAAGAGGAAGCGAACCAGGGTGATGAGGAGAAGAAGGTGGAAAAGGTGAATGAGCGTGATGATGATGACGAGAAGGTGGAAGAGGAGGTGAATCATGGTGATGATGATGACGAGGAGGAAGAGGAGGCGAATCAGGGTGATGAGGAGAAGGTGGAAGAGGAGGCGAATCAGGGTGATGATGATGATGACGAGGAGGTGGAGGAGGCGAATCAGGGTGATGAGGAGAAGGTGAAAGAGGAGGTGAACCAGGGTGATGATGATAATGACGAGGAAGACGATGAGGCGAACCAGGGTGATGATGACGACGAGGACGTGGAAGAGGAGGCGAATCAGGGTGATGAGGAAAAGAAGGTGGAAGAGGCGAATCAGGGTGATGATGATGAGGTGGAGGAGGAGTCGAACCAGGGTGATGATGATGACGAGGAGGTGGAAGAGGAGGCGAACCAGGGTGATGACGACGAGGTGGAAGAGGAGGCGAATCAGAGTGATGAAGAAGAGGAAGAGGAGGCGAATCAGGGTGATGAGGAGGAGAAGGTGGAAGAGGAGAACCAGGGTGATGATGATGATGATGATGATGGCGACAAGGAGAAAGAAGATGAGGCGAGAAAGGGTGATGATGATGACGACAAGGAGAAAGAAGATGAGGCGAAAGAGGGTGATGATGGTGATGACGAGAAGGAAGAAGATGAGGTGAACCGGGGTGATGATGATGACGAGGAGGTGGAAGAGGAGGAAAATCAGGGTGATGAGGAGGAAGAAGGGGCGAACCAGGGTGATGATGATGATGACGAGGAAGACGATGAGACGAACCAGGGTGATGATGACGACGAGGAGGTGGAAGAGGAGGTGAACCAGGGTGATGATGACGAAGAGGCGGAAGAAGAAGCGAATCAGGGTGATGAGAAGGCGGAAGAGGAGGCGAACCAGGGTGGTGATGATGATAAGGAGAAAGAAGATCAGGCGAAAGAGGGTGATGATGATGATGATGATGAGAAGGAAGAGGAGACGAACCAGGGTAATGAGGAGGAGGAGAAGGTGGAAGAGGAGGCGAACCAGGGTGATGATGATGACGAGGAAGTGGAAGAGGAGAATCAGGGTGATGAGGAGAAGGTGGAAGAGGACAATCAGAGTGAGGAGGAGAAGGTGGAAGAGGCGAGCCAGGGTGATGATGATGACGAGGATAAAGAGGCGAATCAGGGTGATGATGATGACGAGGAGGTGGAAGAGGAGGCAAATCAGGGTGATGATGATGACGAGGAAGTGAAAGAGGAAGCGAATCAGGGTGATGAGGAGAAGGTGGAAGAGGAAGCGAACCAGGGTGATGATGATGATGACGAGGAGGAAGAGGACCAGAATCAGAGTGATGAGGAAGAGCAGGCGAATAAGGGCGAGGAGAAGGTGGAAGAGGAAGCCAACCAGGATGATGATGATGATGATGATGATGATGATGATGATGACGAGGAGGTGGAAGAGGAGGCGAATCAGAGTGATGATGATGACGAGGAGAAAGAAGATGAGGCGAAAGAGGGTGATGATGATGATGATGATGACGAGAAGGAAGATGAGGCGAACCGGGGTGATGATGATGATGAGGTGGAAGAGGAGGCTAATCAGGGTGATGAGGAAGAAGAGGAAGAGAATAAGGGTGATGAGGAGGAAGAAGAGGAGGCGAATCAGAGTGATGAGGAGAATTTGGAAGATGAGTCGAACCAGGGTGATGATGACGAGGATGTGAAAGAGGAGGAGAATCAGGGTGATGAGGAAGAAGAGGAGGCGAACCAGGGTGATGATGATGGCGAGGAGGTGGAAGAGGCGGAGAATCAGGGTGATGCTGATGAAGAGGTGGAAGAAAGGGCCAATCAGGGTGAGGAGGAGGAGGAGAAGGTGGAAGAGGAGGCGAGCCAGGGTGATGATGATGAGGAGGAAGAAGATGAGGCGAACCAGAGTGATGATGATGACGAGGAGGTAGAGGAAGCGGACCAGGGTGATGAGGAAGATAAGGTGGAAGAGGAGGCGCACCAGGGTGATGATGACGAGGAGGCGGAAGACGAGGTGAATCAGGGTGATGCTGATGATGATGAAGAGATGGAAGAGGAGGCGAATCAGGGTGATGATGACGAGGAGGAAGAGGACGAGAATCAGGGTGATGAAGAGGAACAGGAGGCGAATGAGGGTGATGAGGAGGAGAAGGTGGAAGAGGAGGCGAACCAGGGTGATGATGATGAAGATGACGAGGAGGGGGAAGAGAAACCGAATCAGGGTGATGGTGACGAAGAGGAGGTGGAAGAGGACAAAGCAGATGATGGAAAAAAGGAAGAGAATGCAGTGCAGGAATCATGCGAAAACCAACAAAAGATTAACGAAAAAGACGAGAACAAGGGCGAGAAGATAGAAGATTGTGAGCAAAATGCAGAACATCGCGAGGTGAAGAAACAGGACGTAGAGATCTTGAAAGAGGAAAAAGTCAATGAAGAGGAAAATGAACAGACCAAAGAAGATTACCCAGAAGACAAAGAAACAAAAACGGGTGAACAGGAGAAGAGTGAAGAGAAAGAGAAAAAACTGTCACCAAACGATTTATTTCGACGCATGTTGGAGGCCAGCAAGGCAGAGAAAGCAGAAGAAACACCTGAAAATGCCGCGGAGGAATTGAAACGGAAAGAGCGGGTGTTGCTGGCAGAAAAAGCACTGAATGTCCTCAACAGACTGGAAGGAAAGGGAGTGGAGCAGACTGAAATTGCTGCCAACCAGGCTTCCCATATCACCAGAGAGAGAGACATATCGCAGGTCGACAATAACTCGCCGAATGCGCTATTCCGACGCATGCTGGAGGCAAGCAAGGACTCCAGTAGACCCCAGCAGGCAGAGGCGTCCGGGGAAGAGGACAGTAATGAATCCGAGCGTAAAGAACGTGCGCTGTTGGCAGAAAAAGTGCTGGGTATTCTCAACAAAATGGAAAGGAAGGGAATGGAGCAGACCGGAACACTGCAAAAAGAAAACACCGTTGAGCAATTACATGACGTCAACAACATGGCAGTGGCATCTGGTGACGATGACAAAGACAAACCACGCACAGTTCAGATCAAAGAATCAAATGCATGCGTTGCTGGAAAGACTTCGCCGAACGATGCGTTCAGGCGGATGTTAGAAGCCAACAAAGCTGGTCCAGCAGAGAGCGGGGAGGAGGAATCGACACGCAAAGAACGTGCCTTGGCGGCACAAAAGACGTTGGGAATCCTCAACAAAATGGAAGCAAGACAAACGGAAAACAGCGCGTCAAAGACGAACTATCCAAACAATGGCACGGGCTCTTCTATTTATGGACCACAGCAACACCAGTATAACTACAATAGCGGTACTTCATTCAGAAACATGCCGGGGCCACAGCAATACCAGTACAGCCACAATAGCGGTACTTCATTCAGAAACATGCCGGCAGCACCAAACGTCTACGGATCCGTGAGGGGGAGAGCAGATCGTAACACAGCGGAAATGTATGGCCACGGGCTACCAGCATCATTCGGCGGACCAAGGTTCACACAGGGTCCCGCCTACAGACCACATACACCATTCACAAAGCCAGGCAATGCACAGCACCAAAACCAAGCGATTCCACCATTCCATTCAGCCGGTTACAACAACGGCATCTACCGGCACAATGGGCAATATCCTAATGGTCCGAACGCTACGAGGCGACACGTCGGTACACAGGGCATACCCATGAGGAATGGCTACCCCGGTGGAAATCAGCATAGACACCCTGATCATACAGTGATGATGCCTGCTCGTCACATAAGCACCAAACCAGGCTTCCATCATTGAACTCTTCCTGCTTTTTGTAAAGTTTTTAATTTGTTATTTTCATTTTTTTAAAATTTTTTTCTAGTACTTTCTTTTCTTTTCTTTTTTTTTTTTTTTGAAGGGATTACACAACAAAATAAATCATCGGCATGTTTATAAATAATAGCTGAGTGTAGCAGTCAAATAATGCTATTTTGGTTCCTTAAGCTCAGTGTGTTTTGCCTTAGGTCAATTAAATATGGTGTCAATAGGCATATCTCATATGGGTTTTGTAAAGTAACAGAGTAATTAGTTTTGTCCTGTTTTGGCCACACAATTCTGAAACTTCCATAGAGTTAAAACAACCTAATGATGTGATTAATGGCTAATATGCACAAAAAGGGTAAATTGATTAAGATCTGCGCAGTGTCGATACAAGGCAAAAAAAACAAAACAAAAAAAAAAAAACAAAAACAAAAACAAAAAAAAAAAAAAAGAAAAAGAAAAAAAAAACAAAACAAGTAATAACAAAAACAAACAAGAAAGCAAGCAAGCAAACAAAAGAAAAGCAAAAAAAAAAAAAAAAACAAAAAACAAAAAACAAACAAACAAACAAAAAACAAACAAAAAAGGCATTGCTTCCGAAAGTAGCGTTACGCCGCGCATAACGGGTTAACAATGCCGAGTGAATGTGTTACTCTGAGTGGTTGTATCGACAATTGAATATTATTTCGCTTGTCAGTTATCCAGATGCCACAAAAAATAGGTAGCACGCAGGGATATTGTTTCTTAGCAAGCAGGAGGTAATGGGTACATCCCGGACACTAGGCACGAAACAGTCCCTTCTACCTTGCATGAAGGTCAATAAGTTAAAGTCTAGTAAGTGTAGATCTTGTCATTGTCTACCAGTTTAAGGAGAGTTGAAGTTTGTGAAGTATTTGAAAAATTTTATTAAAGTGGGAATTATTATCCTGTTTTGGCATCACCAATCTAAACTTTCTATAGTGTTCTATTACGAAACAAAATAAATCATCGCTATGTTCATAAAGAGTAGTTGAGCCTAGCAGTCAAACAGCGCTAGTTTGGTTCCTTACGCTCAGTGTGTTTGGCGTCAAGTCAATTAAATATGGTGCCAATAGGCATGATCTGATTTGGGTTTTGTAAAGTAACAGAGTAATTAGTTTTTGTTCTGTTGTGGCTACACAATTCTGGAACTGCCATAGTGTTGAAACAACCTAATAATGTGATAAGTGGCTAATATGCACAAAAAGGATCAAGTGATTAAGTTCTGCGCATTGTCGATACAAGGCAAAAAAAAAAAAAAACCTAAAAAAAGAAAAAAAAACTGAATACTGACATGTTCTGACACAATGTAACCCGCTAAGGGTCGGTCGTGTCGTTAAACAAATCATTTCACTAACTAACTAACTAATAACAAAAACAAACAAAGAAGCAAGCAAGCAAACAAAAGAAAAAAAAAAAAAAAGAAACAAAAAAATAAAATAAAATAAGGCATTGCTTGCGAAAGTAGCGTTACACCGCGCATAACGGGTTAACAATTCCGAGTGAATGTGTTACTCTGAGTGGTTGTATCGACAATTGAATATTATTTCGCTTGTCAGTTATCCAGATGCCACAAAAAAAGGTAGCACGCAGGGATATTGTTTCTTAGCAAGCAGGAGGTCATGGGTACATCCCGGACACTAGGCACGAAACAGTCCCTTCTACCTTGTATAAAAGGTCAATAAGTTAAAGTCTAGTGAGTGTAGATGGTGTCATTGTCTACCAGTTTTAGGAGAGTTGAAGTTTGTAAAGTATTTGAAAAATTTTATTAAAGTAGGAATTATTATCCTGTTTTGGCATCCCAAATCTAAAATTTCTATAGTGTTCAAAATTTAATATGATAAATGCATTATTTGAAAAAAAATGTCATGGTAATAAATTATGCGTGGGGTAAATGACTATGATAACAAAAAAAAGGAAACAAAAAAAATGAAAAAAAAAGGAAAAAAAAAAAGAACACAAGGAATAACAAAACAGAAACAAGCAAGCAAGCAAATAAAAAAGAGAAAAAAACAAAACAAACAAAAACAAAAAAAAAAAGGGCATTGCTTGCGAAAATAGCGTTACACCACGCATAGCAGGTTAGCAATGCCGAGTGAAAGTGCTACGCCCAGTGGTTTTACCAGACTGGACGTTGTTCCGTCTGTTATTGTGATGCCACAAAAAAATAGGTAGCACGTAGCGATATTGTTTCGTAGCAAGCAGGAGGTCATGGGTACATCCCGGACACAGGGCTCGAAACGATTCCCTATACCTCGCACAACAGGTCAACAATGTAAGACAGACTGAGTGTTTGGTTCGTGTTGTTACTGATTATTATTCATTTGGTTCGTGAAATTTTTTATTAAAATGGGATTTATCAAACCTGTTTTGGTCTCACAAATCTAAAATTGCAATAGCGCTCAAAATTTAATATGATAAATGCACAATTTGAACAAAACTATTACGGTGATAAATTATGCATGGTGTTATTGAATATGATGCTCTTTAGTAGACCAGAGGTCCCAGATTAACTCAGGCACTTGTTACGAAAGTAGCGTTACACCGCGCATAACGGGTTAACAATGCCGAGTGAATGTGTTACTCTGAGTGGTTTTATCGACAACTGAATATTATTTCGCTTGTCAGTTATCCAGATACCACAAAAAAGGTAGCACGCAGGGATATTGTTTCTTAGCAAGCAGGAGGTCATGGGTACATCCCGGACACTAGGCACGAAACAGTCCCTTCTGCCTTGCATAAAAGGTCAATAAGTTAAAGTCTAGTGAGTGTAGATCTTGTCATTGTCTACCAGTTTAAGGAGAGTTGAAGTTTGTGAAGTATTTGAAAATTTTTTATTAAAGTGGAAATTATTATCCTGTTTTGGCATCACCAATCTAAACTTTCTATAGTGTTCTATTACGAAACAAAATAAATCATCGCTATGTTCATAAATAGTAGTTGAGCCTAGCAGTCAAACAACGCTAGTTTGGTTCCTTACGCTCAGTGTGTTTGGCGTCAGGTCAATTAAATATGGTGCCAATAGGCATGATCTGATTTGGGTTTTGTAAAGTAACAGAGTAATTAGTTTTTGTTCTGTTGTGGCTACACAATTCTGAAACTGCCATAGTGTTGAAACAACCTAATGATGTGATAAGTGGCTAATATGCACAAAAAGGATCAAGTGATTAAGTTCTGCGCATTGTCGATACAAGGCAAAAAAAAAAAAAAACCTAAAAAAAGAAAAAAAAAACTGAATACTGACATGTTCTGACACAATGTAACCCGCTAAGGGTCGGTCGTGTCGTTAAACAAATCATTTCACTAACTAACTAACTAATAACAAAAACAAACAAAGAAGCAAGCAAGCAAAAAAAATTAAAAAAAATAAAAACAAACAAAAAAAAATAAAATAAGGCACTGCTTGCGAAAGTAGCGTTACACCGCGCATAACGGGTTAACAATGCCGAGTGAATGTGTTACTCTGAGTGGTTTTATCGACAACTGAATATTATTTCGCTTGTCAGTTATCCAGATACCACAAAAAAGGTAGCACGCAGGGATATTGTTTCTTAGCAAGCAGGAGGTCATGGGTACATCCCGGACACTAGGCACGAAACAGTCCCTTCTACCTTGTATAAAAGGTCAATAAGTTAAAGTCGAGTGAGTGTAGATGGTGTCATTGTCTACCAGTTTTAGTAGAGGTGAAGTTTGTAAAGTAATTGAAATATTTTATCAAAATGGGAATTATTATCCTGTTTTGGCATCACCCATCTAAAATTTCTATAGTGTTAAAAACTAAATATGATAAATGCATTATTTAAAAAAAAATGTTACGGTAATAAATTATGCGTGGGGTAAATGACTATGATGAAAAAAGGAAAACACAATAAAGATAAAAAAAAACAAAAAACAAAAAAAAAAAAAAGAAAAAAAAACAAAACAAGGAATAACAAAACAGAAACAAGCAAGCAAGCAAATAAAAGAGAGAGAGAAAAAAAAAACACAAACAAAAACAAAAAAGGCATTGCTTGCGAAAATAGCGTTACACCGCGCATAACAGGTTAACAATGCCGAGTGAATGTGTTACGCTGAGTGGTTTTACCAGACTGGACGTTGTTCCGTCTGTTATTGTGATGCCACAAAAAAAAAAAAAAAAAAATAGGTAGCACGTAGGGATATTGTTTCGTAGCAAGCAGGAGGTCATGGGCACATCCCGGACACAGGGCACGAAACGATTCTCTATATCTCGCACAACAGGTCAACAATGTAAGGTAGACTGAGTGTCTAGTTCGTGTTGTTATTGATTATTCATTTGGTTCGTGAAATTTTTTATTAAAGTGGGATTTATTAAACCTGTTTTGGTCTCACAAATCTAAAATTTCATAGCGCTCAAAATTTAATATGATAAATGAATAACTTGAACAAAACTATAACGGTGATAAATTATGCATGGTGTAATTGCATATGATGCTCTTTAGTAGACCAGAGGTCCCAGATTTAACTCAGGCACTTGTTACGAAAGTAGCGTTACACCACGCATAACGGGTTAACAATGCCGAGTGAATGTGTTGCGCTGAGTGGTTTTATCGACAACTGAATGTTATTTCGTTTGTCAGTTATCCAGATGCCACATAAAAAAATAGGTAGCACACAGTGATATTGTTTCTTAGCAAGCAGGTGGTCATGGGTATATCCCAGACACATGGCATAAAACAATCCCTTATACCTCGCATTAGGTCAACAATGTAAAGTCGAGCGAATGCAAATGGTGTTATTGTCTGCAAGTTTTAGCAGATTTGAAGTTTGTAAAGTAATTGAAACTGTTTATTAAAGTGAGATTCGTTGTCCTGTTTGGCATCACAAATCTAAAATTTCTACAGTGTTCAAAATTTAATATGATAGGTGCATAAATTGAAAAAGAAGTGTTGTGGAAAGAAATTATTCACGAGGTAAATGTCTATGACGAAAAAAAAAAACAAAACAAGAAAAAAAACCTAAAAAAAAAGAAAAAAAAAAAAAAAAAAAAAACAAGTAATAACAAAAACAAACAAAGAAGCAAGCAAGCAAAGAAAAGAAGAAAAAAAAGAAAAAAAAAGGCATTGCTTGCGAAAGTAGCGTTACACCGCGCACAACGGGTTAACAATGCCGAGTGAAAGTGTTACTCTGAGTGGTTTTATCGACAATTGAATATTATTTCGCTTGTCAGTTATCCAGATGCCACAAAAAATAGGTAGCACGCAGGGATATTGTTTCTTAGCAAGCAGGAGGTCATGGGTACATCCCGGACACTAGGCACGAAACAGTCCCTTCAGGTCAATAAGTTAAAGTCGAGTGAGCGTGGAATTTCTCGCTCTTAGCGGACAAGAGCTCCCAGATTTATCTCAGGCACTTGTTACGAAAGTGGCGTTACACCGCGAATAACGGGTTAACAATGCCGAGTGAATGTGTTGCGCTGAGTGGTTTTATCGACAACTGAATGTTATTTCGTTTGTCAGTTATCCAGATGCCACATAAAAATAGGTGGCACAGGGGGATATTGTTTCTTGGCAAGCAGGAGGTCATGGGTATATCCCGGACACTTAGCACGAAACAATCGCTTATACCTCGCATTAGAGGTCAACAATGTAAGGTCGATTCAGAGTGTGGTTGGTGTTAATATTTGTAATATTTATAATGTTTAATATTATGAGGGTTTAAGCTTGTAAAGTAACAGAAAAATCGATGGAACCAGATTAAGCTTATTGTTCTTGTTTTTGACTGCGCAAGAACTAAAATTTGCAACATGCCGATATAGGTTTATTACGAAGCACATATAAAGTTGATTGTATGTTTAAACGTAGATTGAAATGTACGTTAAATTTGCCAGAGAATTCCTGTTATAATTTTTTTGGTCTGTTTCTTTTTTTTCTCGAGGGGGTGGGGGGGAGGGGAATGGGTGGAGGAGGATTGTCACAAAACTGTACATTTGAATGAAATTGACACTGTAGATTGGAAAGAAAATGAAAACAAAAAATAATAAATATAACATCTAAACAACTCCTTGTCTGTTTGTTGTGTTTTGTCAAGACACCGTCAAATCTGCTCGCCTTTTGTATATATTCAGAATCCATAACATCACTGCAAACGATCACATTCCGAGTCAGAAGTTAATCAAAGAATTTTCGGATAAACTTCTTCAAAGGCTTAAAGAGAATTCTCCTAGAGACAAAACAGAAAATTCCATAAATTTCCGCCGATGCTCTCAAGAACTCCCAACCAACTCCTACACTTTCGCCGATACTCTCGAGAACTCCAAACCAAGTCGTACACTTCCGTCAATACTTTCGGAAATTCCCAATCAAGTCCTACACTTCAATACTCTCAAGAACTCCCAACCAAGTCCTACCCTTCCGTCAATACTTTCGGAAACTCCCAACCAAGTCCTACACTTTCGCCGATACTCTCAAGCACTCCAAACCAACTCATACACTTCCGTCAATACTCTCGAGAACTCCCAACAAAGTTCTACACTTCCGCGATACTCTCAAGAACTCCCAACCAACTCCTACACTTCCGTTGAGACTGAAGAACTCCTAACCAAGTCCTACACTTCCACCGATACTCTCAAGAACTCCCACTTGTCCCCTCACTTTTTTCACGAAGGTGCTGCATATTATAAACCACAATTTCAAATACCACTGCTAATTTTTCAAGACAGAACAAGCTAGTAGAGAGGACTACCCAGTAAATATTCGTACAAAATTTGAAAGGAATACGATCCAAATTACTGGAGCAGAAGCATTTTGAAAATTGGCTCCCCAAAAAAATTTTAAATCCCCCCATTTAGCAAATTCCTTTTTGTATCGTCAAAAAGGTAACTTTTCAAGATGAGAACGCCTGTCGAACATTTATGTAAAACTGAAATGTAATTCGATCAAAAGTGCGGAAGAAGAAGCATTTTGAAAACTGGCCACCAAAAAGTAATTGTTCAAGAGAGGCCTTCCTTTGACCATTTGTCCAGTTTTAAAGACAATCCCATCATGATTGTGGGAGAAGAAGTATTTTGAAAATTGACAAGCAAAAAAATGTAAATGATCATCATTTTGCCAATTATTAGCGGACTGCCAAAATAAAAAGCAAGTTTTCAAGAGATGCCTAATCAGAGAATATTCGTACAAACTTTGAAAGGAATCCGATCAAAACGGGAGAAGCATTTTAAGTAAAAGTCTACACACGTACATACGTAGCTTAAGACGACAGATACCCCCTGTATGTATGCGATAAGACCAGCCCGACAGTCAGCTGCTCTAATAAGGACTAATTTTGTTTTATACCAACTATTTACACCATAAAACATCACACACGGACTAACTTTTAGTCAAAGAAGAACCAGCGGTTTTTTTGTTTTTTTTTTTTACTAACCAAGATTCACATGACAAGGTCACCGTTTTCATTTTAATTAAAACACTCAGTCTTACGCAGTTCATTTAATAGATAGTTTATAGCTCACAGATTCCAAATAAAATCAACTTGACTTAATAACAACGGAAGTGAAATGATTACCGGCCTTGGATATCAGTCGTTTCTTCGCCAGTTTCGGGATAGTCACAGTACATGCGTACCACGACACCAAATCACAACTTAAGACAGCTTTGGTGTTTTACTATTTCTGCCCTTCCCGCCATCCATCGCCTCTTTTACACAGTGAATAATCGTGTCCACCTCAGCCATCGCCCCGATGCCCTTATCGCCGCAAACTAACATTTTTTCGATCACTGGGATATAGCCGTACCCAAACGCTTTTAATTGGTCGATCTGTACTGACGTCAACGGGTGTTTCCACATGTGTGTGTTCATAGCGGGAGCAAAGAGCAATGGTTTTTCCACGTCCCACGCCCGAACAACACACGTGAGCAGGTTATCACAAATGCCGTGCGTCATTTTGGCGAGCGTATTCGCATCCACGGGCGCAATGACGAAGACATCGGCCCAGCGCCGAAGCTCAATGTGTAGCACCGGGTCGGAGCGCTTCCGCCATAGCGACCACTCGTCTTCGTCTGTGTACATTTCAGCCGCAACATCTTCACGGCTGAAGAAGTGCGTGGCGTGATCCGTGGCCACGACCTTGACATTGGCAAACTGGCTCAGTGCTGCCACCAGCGGCGGAATCTTTATGGAGGCCACACTTCCTGTGCAGCCGACTAACACGTTTTTCTTACACGAATGCTGCCCCGATTCTTCTTCTGTGTCAGAATTGGACCTCTTTCCCGTCTGATAATCTTGTGAGCTTTTTTCAACACTCATCTTTTCTCTTTTTTTTTTTTACCTTATAACTCTAACGTCCACAAAGCCCTTCCGCTCGTATAGATTTTGGAAGACTCGCTGCAGTTCTAACACTGCACTCACGGAGTGACGAGAATAAGTCAAAGAAACCGGTTAAAATACTATGAATTCCTCGGCAATCCAGTCTTGTGATCAACCTTGTTATCTTCTACGTCTTTTTTGAATTTCAAAAACATTCTCCTCCTCTCGAAGGCTTCAACCTGTAACAACATGAAGGAACGCACGCTTCAGTATTTCAAGTGTACATTTTCAGTATTTCAAGTGTATATTTTCAGTATTTCAGCCCCCATATCCTTCCTTTAGACCAGGAAGTAAAAGTCTGTTGTCTCATTCAAATTGTTAAGAAAATTTACTGGAACTATATATATATATATATATATATATATATATATATATATATATATATGCGTTATTTTTTTCATCAAGGCACCGCTGTTGGGTGCCAGATTGAGTGCCAGGCTGAACTGAGTGCACGCATTTCGGACTGCACCTGGTGCAGTTCGTATTGAGTCCCAGGCCAGAATGATTTCTCTAAATCCTTTGTATACAAAACTGTAAACGTCACATTTTATTTATCTGACAGCTCATACATATAATTGCAGTAAAACAGGAATTTTTTCTCACGTTTTTTTTTTTCAAGAATGAAGAATCTCAAGCTGACTATGCCACAGTAACCGTGTTTTATGTTAACCGCTGTTGAAAAAAATCGTTCCACCCAGCCGCAACAGCTACTTTTGAACTACTTTTGAACTAATTTGCAAGTTTCCCAGAGAACCCCCCCTCCCCCACTAAACACAATTCTTGATTTAATTCACGTATTATTTGATACACGTATAAGTAATTAAAAAACAGCGCTAATTTTCTCTTTAATGGCTGACATGAATGAGCGATTAACAATGTCTTGATAAGTTGTCTAAGTTACCCTTTTTTCACAACCCCACTCTTAAGTAAACATCCCTTGAGAAAACATTTCGCATTTTCACGCGAATGTTCCCCGGGCCCAATTAAGTGCGTCCCCTTTCCGAATGGGTTGCCTCATTATAAAGGAATGTATAGTAAATCGACTCGAATTCAGCCTGGACTCAATCTGTCCCGCAACACCGGCGCAACATTTTCGGATAGTTTTGCCTTCCGAAAGGCAAATTCCCTCACGTTTGAAAGCTCCCAGGTGGCAATTATTTTTATTTTCTTTTTTTTTCACTCAGCCGGCCGATTTCTACTCCCTCCTTTTTTGTTTTTTTCTCTGAAATTCTTAGGGTCCAGGCGGGTCACGTCTTTTGTACGATTTTTATGACTCGACGAGATGAGAAACAATGTTATTGATCTTCCTGGCCTTAGATTAATTCTCTATTAAAAACCTTAACCTTTTCACGCTAGCCTCCATATAAAATCTTCAATACAGACACTGATATTCAGACATCGCGTCAACGCTGGATTTGGCATCAAATGGCAAGAAAACAGCTTGACGCAAAAGAAGTAGAAATGAACATTTAGTGTTTTCGTCTTTCGCAGATCGTGTGGAAAAGTGTGAAGAGAAGAATGCGATATGAAAGGAATCGAACCCAGAAATGGAAATATCCTGGAACACTGACCAGCTTCCACCACCACCAGCACCACCATCCCACCACCCAGCCGGTACAACATTAATATCCAACAATAATCACACCAAAATTCTATCAAGGCAAAACCGGCACAAAGTATAACCACAGCAGTATGTTCACTAGGGGTGTGACGGTGTGCCATTCCCACGGTCCAGTTCGGTATACTACGGTCGGTTTTTCGGTTACGGTGGGAACCGTAACACCGCTACTGTTCACCATGTCCACATACCCATTTTGACTTGCAGTTTGAAACCATTTCTGCTCTGAGGTCTTTGCATTTTTCTTTATCTTCGCCGTTTTTTTCAAGGCAATCAAAATAAGAATCTCTGGCAGCGTAACAAATGTCTCGTTCCTTTTTAGAAGGCACGCCACTCATTTTAAGACGGTAATCTGAAAGCAAAGTCAATCCATACAGATCAATGTCATTACTCGAATCACTGAACTCGGTGAGCTAATGCGTTTCCAAATTTTGGCACTATTACCCCCCGCAGGAAACATCATCAGACTAATATAAATAACCCCCCCCCCCCATCTTTAATTATATAAGGCCAGAAAAAAAAACGTTTTGTTTTCATCGAAAACATTAATCTGACCCGGCCAGCCAAAACGACAGAAGATATTTTGCGCACCAGATCTTGTTCAAAATATACACATATTTTACGTGATAACGTCATACGCCGCACTCGTTTGTTCTACTCGTGACAAAATTTGACAAACTTTCGGACCTAGCCAGCAACAATCCCACACAGTTTTAACTTTCACCAATGTTTAGCAGCTGAGAAATTTCGCAAACAAGATTTTTACGTAGCGATGTCATGCGTCTTCCAAAGTGACGTAACACGCGTCTAAAGTGATGGAACCCTCCGACCTATCCCAGGCATAAACAGCCCAAATTTGGAGTCGATCTGACCTTCCGTTTTCGAGATATCTTGCACACAATATTTTGTTTACAAGACTCACGCATACACGCACACACACATAGAACGTAAAAACCCTGCATGTCCCCCCGTGGGTGACGAGATCTAATTAGAAGATCAGTTAAAAAAATAACTGCAAATTGGTCTTTCATTTCGAAAATTGCAATCAAGTATGAACAGGACTATATAGTTTGCAATCGGGCGTCAGTCCCGGTTTAGAATTGTAATTCACAGTTCGCTCGAAAAATAATTACAATTCAGTCTTTCATTTGAGTGAATCCAGTTGAATTACAATTAACTGGATCTACCGGATTTGCTGGAGTACCTGTAGAAGTGCGAGTCGACTGAAGATTGGGCGGTAAAACTTGTTTTACTTAAAATATGATGGTGCATGATATTAAAATCGATCAACCGCGGGAAAACATCACACAGGAGAAAATGTCTCAGGAAGAGGGGAGGGAGGGGGCGCTCAAAGCGCCTGTCCCCTCAAAAGCTCTGGAGTTTTAGACGTTCAGAGAAGCGATCTGAGTGGTTTTCGCTCTTACTTACCACCTTCATTGGCTACACAATCGCGCATGTGAAACCTTAAAGTTGGCTGCGGGAGCATAGAACATTTCAATTTTGGAGACACTTCTCTCCGTTCTCTGGGGGCTCAGGCGTACGAGCACGTGTAAAGCAACACACACACATTCACTGTGTGAAATAACAGCTGACAGTGACTGGCCGTTACTTAGACATGCTGGCGGCGAACGGACAGACAGACAAGTCACATACAAAGCCAGCTGGGGGTTTGCAGGCGATGAAACCCCTCCCCCCATCCCCCTCCCCTCCAACCCACAGCGATTGGCCGTTACTGAGACATGCTGGCGACAAAAATGCTGGTCAGGAGTAAAACGAACAGACAGGCAAGTCACATACAAAGCCAGCTGGGGGTTTGCAGGCGATGAAACCCCTCCCCCCACCCCCCCCCCCTCCCCTCCAATCCACAGCGATTGGCCGTTAGTGAGACATGCTGGCGGCGAACGGACAGACAGACGAGTTACACACACAGTACGTCCACTCTACTGGTGAAAAAGAGGATATACATGGGCGAAAAAAAGAATCATTTTGTTTAAAAAAAGGATAAGAAAACGATGTGAAATAAAACCACACATGTAAGAACGTAAAAACGTATATAAAAAGAAAACAAGAAGATTCATACAGAACTTTTCAAAAGAGGGCCGCCTAGTGAACATTCACGCATAGGCAATCCTATCCAAATTGTGGGAGAAGAAGCAGTTTGAAAACTGGCTACCGAAAAATACCCCCATTTAGCCAATTTTTACGAGCCTTAGCGCGTTCTACTGCGTCAGTGTTGGATACCATCGAATAACATGCACAAAATCCCGCGCGTTGACTGCCAAAAAAAAAAAAAGCAAAAAAAAAAAAACAAAAACAAAAAAAAAACAAACAAAAAAAACAGTCAGATAACATAAGAAACCTGAATGAGGGAACTCAGAAACTGCTAAAGTTATTTTTTTTACAAGCAATCGGGTAGACTGACAGACAAGTGAATATTTCTATATAATATCGTTGGATTTGTTTGGTCTCCCCTCTAAATAACAATCACAGGAGTGCAAAGCGCGCGAACCTCTGCGTCGGAGATCTCTATGTTTTTCGTCGGGCCCGTCCGTAGATTTCAGTACGTTTAGTTTTTTTTTTCAGGCGGACTCCTCCACAAAGCACCCCTTCCCCTAAACATAACATTACATCCTTTTAACCACTTCAGTGTATTTTAAAGATGACCGCTATCTTTCACCTACAGCTGTAATTAGATTTCACGTGTACTTGAGTGACAAAAGCAAAAACAATGACATCTGATCATTGGCACTTTCATTTAACAATTGCATTCTGGTTATATGTTTAGCTGTGAGTTTAAAAGCGTAGAGGCAAAACTTACAACTGACCCCCCCCCCCCCACCTAGAACTACGTTCCCACTTACAACTGCAATCCGATGTTAAACTTAATCTGTAATTTACACGTGGTAGAGGAACAGCACCTTCAATCGACTATTCCGAATGGATTCCGATCAACAAAGGAATTTCACCTGAGTGTGCCAACAGAGCTTAATCTTTAACAACGCAAATAAAAAATCCGATCTATATTGAGGGAGAGGCATGTTTAAAACTGGCTAAGAAACAAGCATGTCCAAGCACATGACCCAGCCGAGTTACCAAACAAGGACATGCAAAAAAAAATGATAAACTTTGTTTCTGAACGTAACTTTTTCACAATTTTAATGAGCAAAAACGAGTTTTCCCGGGTGGAAGCTACCCGAAAAGGGATGTTGGAGAGGTTGGGTTTTGACGATTCACGTATTTACGCTACGCACATACATTCAAGGCCCCTATAGTGATACGACTAACCCAGTCCGACAAAGTTGGCTGGGTTAAAAACTTCACAATGCCACCATTTGGTCAATATTTGGCGAATCACCAAAATATTAAACATCTACGAGGTAAAGTACAAAACTTGAAACGAATCCAATCAAAGTTGGCGTCATTTGGTCAATTTTTGCCGAGTCGCAAAAATAAATAAATGAATCAATAAAAGCAAATTTTCTAGAGAAGATCACTTAGGAAACAGTCGCACAAAATTTCAAAGGAATCCGGTCAAAAGATAATGCATTTTGACATTGACTCACAAAAAATTCAAAATCGCACCATTTGGTTAATTCTTGGCGAATCGCCAAAAAAATTAAATATTTACGAGGGAAAAACCTAGAGAACAGTCATATAAAACTTGAAAGGGATCCAATCAAAATTGCGGGAGATGAATTACAGCCACTTGACCCTTTTTTTTTTTTTTTTGGCGAATCGCAAAAAAAAGCAATTTTTCTACAGGGGACCATCTAGGAAACATTCGTACAAAATGTGAAAACAAAACCCATCAAAATTGAGGTAGAGCAAGAGCAATCAGTAATTGCCATATCCCCCGCCGTGGGTGTAATTAGCAAACTAAGTAGATAAAACAACTACACTATATTGTTGTTACGCATACGAAATGAGAACCGAATCCGGCAAATATTTTAGAGTTATCGTCTAGAAAACAAAGTACACATTGAGATCTGGATTTTGGGATTCTAAGTCCAATTACAGCTCCAGATGGGCTTCGATCCCATCAAAACCCCCAAAAGGCACATCTAGATGTCTTGGTTGTTACGTATATCAAATATGAACCGGATCCGCTCACTAGTTTCGGAGATATCGCCTGGAAACCACAGTACACGTTGAAATCCGGATTTTGGGATTCAAAGTCTAAATACAGATCCAGATGGGCTTCGATCCGACCAAAACCTCCAAAAGGCATACCAAATATGAACTAGATCCGCCCAGTAGTTCGGGAGATATCGTCTCGAAACAAAACTGGCGACTGACCGACGGACGGACACAGTGCGTTTCTATATCCCCCGCCTCAGTCAGGACGGCGGGGGATAACAAGCACTTTAAAAATTGCCAAAAAAATAAATACATAAATAAACAAATAAAATAAATGGCACCATTTGGCCTGTAACCCCAATCACAGTTTCGCTGCCATACTGAAAAATTACCCCAAATCCAGTGGTATGAACGGGTTTGAGATCGTGATTTCTGGGTAAAACAACAGGGAACATCCGCTCCGTTACGGGATATAAGTGCAAAATTCTTACCAATTGCCAGTCTGCTCAATTATTACAAATTCAATTAAATCAACCTTAATTTAAACGTTGCACCAGTAACCTAATACCATTTTCAAATTTTCAGTGTGTTTTTTTTTCTATTATTTTTTTCATTATTTAAACGGAGGATTTTGCTGCTTTGCATATCAAAAGTACACACAATTAGACATTGCCGTGTTTTACAACAAGTTGTATTCATCGTGAAGAAGCAAATTATGAGCTGAATATTTTTTTCGGGCAGGAATTCTTCATGCAGCCAATGGTCGCCACTTCTTTATCATCACTAAAATCGGTAGCGCAGTTATAAAAAAAGAGGCTTTTTAAAATTTACTTTCGAAAGATATGGAGAGAAAGCCTATTTATTTATTTATTGTTATGCTATATTCACAAAGCATGACCTGCACACGCGGTTCCAGGGTAACGCGCGCCACAAATCTGGATGAATTTGATCACTTAAAGCTAAATGGTAGCGATAGAAAACATGCAAATCATTTTGTATTGAATTTGTTTTTTTATTAACTCCGTAGAGGGGGTTGGAATCGAGAAATAAAATCAAAATCGCGCTTTATACGTTGGAATCGAAAAACAAGATCAAAATGGCTCTTTATCGATTACCGAAATGACCCATGGTCAAGGCCAGAATTTTATGTTCCTAAATTATATATAAACCAAACACTGTTACGGAAGAGGGGATGGAGTCTGAAAACAAGGCCAAAATAGCTCTATTTATGCATTAGAAAATGTAGGTCAAAGTTCAGATCTCCAAGTTACCACTCTTGTAACTCCGTGGAGACAGTGGAATCCTTAAATAAAGCAGGAATGTGGCCACTTTCTCTAACGGTTTCCAAGATAACACAGGTCATGTTACACTGAAAATGTGGGTCAAAGGTCAGATCACGAAGTTACCCTTATGTAACTCTGTTGAAGGGGTGGAATCCAAAAATGAGGTCAAACCTGCTCTTTCTCTAACTACATAACAAAGGTCATATGACCTTGACAATGTAGGTCAAAGTTCAGATCACGCAGTAACCCTTTATGTTACTGTGCAGAGTGGGTGGAATCCCAAAATGAGGACAAATCACTCTTTCTCTAACCTTTTTTCCGTAATAACACAGGTATAAAATAACACATATATAAAATCCTGAATTCCTATCCTACATCACATATTGCTAGTTTCCCCGGAATATCCATCTATTTTATTTACAGTCAACGCTTCCGCAGGCCGTGGATTTTCCATAACTGCACTGAATTTTTAAAAACAGACTTCGCCTATTATCTGGCAACAACAACCACAAAAAATGTCTGTGATTGTGTTTTGTTCGTAAGTCATATAACCACGAGGTCTTGGGAATTCCCTTGGTATTATTATAAGTGGACCGGGTTCTAAAAATAAACTTGCACTATTCCGCCACTTGGATATCTACAGATACTTTTTACCATTTTTTTACAACTTAACCATTGCTCTCCGCGACACTTTTCTAATATTTTATTGCTTTGTAAAGAGGCAGCAAAACGTGACAACATAGCCCGTATTACTTACGCAATCCTGAAACAATATACTTGCACTATATTCACTATCCCACAATTAAACAACACCGTAACAGCGGCCCGGGTGTCTACAAATATTTTTCAAGTCTCATCATTACTCTCTACGACACTTTTCCAATATTTCAAGGTTCTGTAAAGAGGTACCTTTCACTTCCGTAGAGTAAAAATGAACCATAATCCTAGTGAAAAATATGTTTTTTTAATTAATTAAAAAAAATATGGTGAGAAATGTATGTGTCAACCAAAGTTTATTGATTAAGTGTCATGTAATGTTCACAAAACATGACTTGCACGGGCCAATCCAGGCTATCTCTAATCAGCTACGAAAATAGGAGGAATATACTTTCCCAGATAAATGTTGTTTTCAGGATATTGCAAAGGGTATAGGTGTTGCAGTCTTAGGTTACAGGTGTCATGCGTGTCATAACACATCATGTTATCGGGCGCGCATGCCCAGTGAAGGAATTCACAGGACCCAGTACGAAAAAAAAACATAACAAAGCAAATCAGAAAAATGTATTAAAAGTTGTTTTTCGCTGCCAGAGCTGATCCACAAAGTGTCATAGTTTTATTAGGACGTATTAAAATTTATTACACTATTACAATGGATTTTACAATGGATTTCTGTCAGTTCGATCTCTATTTCAAAGTGAGTTGTTTTCCATTGACTCCTTACGTATGTTTATTCCAAGAAGTGGAGTGCTGTTATTTACCTAAAGCCTGTAGATGAATAAGTGGATTCTTACTTAGAATTTTCCAGACAATTTTGGCCTTTCGACCTTAGTGGGTTCCGATATACGTATTAATACACGACAGAAGAAAGCGAGAAGCAGCTGAACAATGAATAAAAATTGGTTAAAATGTATATGCATTAGGATGCTTAATGGCTAACATTATGGGTGAACGGCCACTTCGTCCCTTAGGCACTTCGTCCCCTTTTGGTCACCTCATCCCTTTTTTGACATACGCACTCGTCTCTTGCTAGAGTCACCTCGGCCTTTAAAAAGTTACCTTGTCCCTAATTTTTTGTTTGTGATTTTTAGGCTTTAAAGTCACCTCGACCTTTGCGCAAATCGTATATTTTAGATATCATTTACTTGATATAAGGAAAAAAACGTTTTGATTGCAACTGTGCAATTATATGTACGGTTTAGTGAGCGCGATATAGCTCGGAGAGTAACTGTAGTGAGTTGTCATGAGCCACTCTGGAGAAGATTGCCTGCCTAGGAACATTTCTACTCCGGAATTGAATTTTTACTCACGAGTACTACTGCCATTGGCTGTCACTAATGCTCAGTTGAGTAGAGTTGAGTACAAGAAGGGTGAAATTGTCAGTCTTTCAAATCACTTCTCAACTGTGGTGGATAGCAACAGTCAGTTATTGTTATATCAAGATAGAAATGTCTATTGATATTTGTTCATCACGTAAGGAGGGCCTACGCCCTGGAAAACAAATAACTACAGCGGCCAGTGCACACAATACATAAGGCTTATATTATACACTTTCAATCGATATCCACTTAGTTTCTTGCTTTTGTAAACAAAAACAAATGTCTCCCAAAACCTGTACCCCCCCCCCCCAAAAAAAAACATTTTCTTTTTTATCCGAGTCTGGAAGGTGGTCGTTGAAACGGGTTTTACTGTAGGCCCTTCTTATCCAGGTCTGAAGTTGGTCACTACAGTATTTTTACTGTACGTTACATATTTATCCAGGTCTGGAAATATGTCAAGACAGGCAGGTTTTACCGTACGTCTTTTTAAGCAAATCTGAAAGGGGTCAAGACAAACGGGCCTTACTTTACATCTTTTTATCCAGGTTTTGAAGGTGGTCTGGATTTTGTTTTTGCTAACCATCATCCTCCACCCCACCACCCTTCCCTAGCTATCTAATGTAGGTACGACTGTTAACGCAACTCTAGCCCTTTTATCCAAGGTAACGGTCTGTACCCTAAGTGTGGTTATAGCTATGATATACTGCCTTGTCTTCGTACATTTCCATCGGCCAAAAAGCACTACAAAGGCATACTTCATAACTGCGCATCAGATGGCGCACCTCGGTGGGAGAAGGGGGGGCATTTTGGTGCCAAAATGGTGAGTTGCTTCTCATAACACAAGATATCAGATGACTCACTTTAATAGCGAAAAATGCTTCCCGGTACTGCAAACAATGCTAACCGATACAAAATAGTTCCCATATATGGAAACGCGTGGCAACTGAATCAATTATGCGGCGAAAAAATCAATACCTAGACCTGCTTAGACCTATAAATAGCATTCCATGACCTCGTAGATAACGTCTTCATCATGCACAACAACTGACACTGACCCCTGACTGAGTGGCATGTTGCGTAATAGCCGTAGATGTGAAACACACAAAAAGCTCAATTTCAGGCAATAAAAAATAGTAATGGACCGACAGTAATGCTGTTACTGTTTTGAAGCACTCTAAAGAACGCAGAAACACTCGAAAATCTTCTGGAAAACGCTGAAATCCCCAGCGTAGTTAACAACTATCCTTAGTCAATTGGAAGAAAGGGAGGAGTGGGGGTGTTAATGTTATGCACCTTTCTTGATTTTCTATACAAGTTTAATAGTGTTTAATCAAAACAATGTGACTTATTCGAGGAATAATTTACAGCCGATCTGACTTTCCGCTATCGAGATCGAGATTTTGCTCAACTACAGATAATTTTTTACGTAATAATGGTTTTCTTAATTTCACCACACGCGTCAAAAGTTTAAATAGTAGTCTGACTGAACCAATGAATACCCATATAAAATTTTAAGTTGACATGACTTTTCGTTATCGAGATATTGCGCATACAAGATCTGGTTCAAAATATATACATATTTTACGTGATGACGTCATACGCCGCACTCGTTCGTTCTTTTTGCGAAAAACAGAATCTTTCGGACCTACCAAGCATCAGTCTCGCCAAGTTGCAACTTTCTTCGATGTTCAGCGGCTGAGAAATTTCGCACACAAATTTTTTACGCTACAACATCATACGCCTGCCCATCTCATGTGACATGCGTGAAAAGTTGACAGAACCGTCCCACCGACACATGGAATACCCATATAAAATTTGAAATCGATACGACTGTCCCTTATCGAGATATTTTGCACAAAAGATCTGGTTCAAAATATATTCATATCTTACGCGATGACGTCACACGCCCCATTCGTTCGTTCCACTCGCGAAAAAAATTTATAGAATCTTTCGGACCTACCAAGCAACAATCCAATCAAGTTTAGCGGCTGAGAAATTTCACACACAAGGTTTTGACGCAATGACGCCATACACCTGCCCCAATCACGTTACATGAGTGAAAAGTTGAAAAAATCGTCCGACTGATCTAACGAATACCCATATGAAATTTGAAGTCAATCGGACTTTCCGTCATCGAGATATTTTGCACACAAGATCTTGTTCAAAATATATTCGTTCGACTCACACAAGGAATACCCACAAAAAATTTGAACTCAATAGGTTTTTCCAGCATCGAGATATTTTGCACACAAGATCTTGTTCATTATATATATATATTTTACGTGATGACGTCATACGCCGCATTCGTTCGTTCTATTCGCGAAAAAATTTTACAGAATCTTTCGGACCAATCAAACATTCCCACCAAGTTTCAACTTTCTCCGATGTTCAGAGGCTGAGAAATTTCGCACACAAGATTTTTACGTAAAGACATCATACATCTGCCCTGAGCATGTGACATGCGTCAAAAGTTGATAGAACCGTCCGACCTAACCAAAGAATAAATCGATCAACTTTGAAGTCGATCCGACGTTTCGTTCTAGAGATATCTTGCACACAACACTCTGTTCACAACAGACTGACACACACACACACACACACACATACATATATATATATATATATATATATATATATATATATATATATATATATATATATATATATATATATATACAGAACGCAGAAACACTATAGGGCCGATTTCACAACTTAAGTCTAGACCTGGTCTGAAACCATGTTTCAAACCCAATCTAGACCGGGTTTTGTCAGTTTACACAGACATAGTTCCTCTCTCTGTTTCTCTTTGTTATGTTTCAAAACATGCATGATGTGCGATCCGATTTCACAACCTGGGTTTCAAAATTGTACTAGACCATTATGATCATTAAAACCGCGCGTAGATACAAACCATATTAGAGTAGGTTTCAGTATTTGATGACAGCATTTTAAATGATGATAACACCTTGAATATCAGGTCAACATATATTTTTCAAACAGGTGCTCGGAATCACATTCTTCCTGCAAAGATCTGTACTTGCAAATATGTTTCAATAGTGGCTTATTTAACTTTTAATCAAAATTATAAATGAGGAATTAGCCGAAAAATAAAGGAATATGAACGTTCTTGGACCGATGCGTTTTTGAAATTATCAAAGAGCTTTAAGAAGAGAACGTGTATTTAGAGACCGTTCAAACCCCTTGGATAAATACAATGACGTTGAATTTAGGCAGCGGTACCGACTTTCACCGCACATTGCATTTTAAATAATCGATGAACTGAAAGAGGATTTTGATGGCCCCGTTTCAAAACATTTGGATATAACTCAGGAGCTACAAGTTTTAATCGGTCTCAGATTTTTCGCCAATGGTAGTTTTCAACGGACGGCCGGTGTTGCATGGCGTGAGTATATCGACCGCTCATCGCATCATTCATAGAGTTGCTCGTGTGTTAGCCGCGCGAAAAACAATAAGATATAGAAAACTAAGATATTCGACCGTGCCTCTATAACAGATATTAACAAGTTTGTCCAAGGACAAAGTCCCAGCTTACGAAAAACAATAAGACCAATTCCAGCGTGCATGAGCCAGGGAATTTCTTGAAAAAATGAGCTTCAAAAGATGAGACGGTAAAGAGCTAGCTCAATAATTAATTTAGCACCGGACCAGAACATAGACCAATAAATGTATACAAAGATTTCTTTCCCAGAAGAATGGGAAACAGATTTTTTGTATCTCTGGTAGACTGGATACTCTGCTATAGATACCTTTAAACAACGCTCGCATTTCGGACCAGTGCGCATATTTATGTAACTTGCTTCGATGCGCGGTTCTTATTCAGACAAGTGCGCATGTTTATTTAATTTGCGTTGATGCGCGGCTCTCATTTTGGAACAGTGCACATGTTTATTTAACTTGCGTTGATGTGCGATTCGCATTTCGGACCAGCGCCCATGTTTTTTTTTTACCTTGTGTTGATGTGCGGGTTCTTATTTCGGATCAGTGCGCATGTTTATTTACCTTGTGTAGATGTGCGGTTCTTATTTCGGATCAGTGCGCATGTTTATTTACCTTGTGTAGATGTGCGGTTCTTATTTCGGATCAGTGCGCATGTTTATTTAACTTGCATCGATGCGCGGTTCTCATTCCAGACCAATGCGCATGTTTATTTAACTTGCATCGATGCGCGGTTCTCATTCCAGACCAATGCCCATGTTTATTTAACTCGCATTGATAGCGGTACTTATTTTGGACAAGTGCACAAGTTTCCTTAGGTTGCCTTGATGCGCAGTTCGCATTTCGGACCAGTTTGCATGTTTATTTTACTTGCGTTAATGGGTGGTGTTTATTGGAACTGTGCATATGTTTATTTAACTTGCGTTGGTGCGCGGTGTGCATTCTGGACCAGTGCGCATGTTTATTCAACTTGCGCTGATGAGCAGTTCAAATTCCGGACCAGTGCGCATGTTTATTTAACTTGCGTTGATGCGCGGTTCGCATTTCGAAATACTGCGCATGTTTATTTAACTTGCGTTGATGCGCGGTTCGAATTTCGGACCACTGCGCATGTTTATTTAACTTGCGTTGATGCGCTGTGCTTATTTTGGACCAGTGCAAATGTTTATTTAACTTGCGTTGGCGCGTTGTTCGCATTTCGAACCACTGCTCTTGTTTATATAACGTGCGTCGATGCGCGGTTCTTATTTCAGGCCAATGCGCATATTTCTTTAACTTGCGTTGATGCGCGGTTCGCATTTCGAAATACTGCGCATGTTTATTTAACTTGCGTTGATGCGCGGTTCGCATTTCGAAATACTGCGAATGTTTATTTAACTTGCGTTGATGCGCGGTTCGAATTTCGGACCACTGCGCATGTTTATTTAACTTGCGTTGATGCGCTGTGCTTATTTTGGACCAGTGCAAATGTTTATTTAACTTGCGTTGGCGCGTTGTTCGCATTTCGAACCACTGCTCTTGTTTATATAACGTGCGTCGATGCGCGGTTCTTATTTCAGGCCAATGCGCATATTTCTTTAACTTGCGTTGATGCGCGGTTCGAATTTCGGACCAGTGCGCATGTTTATTTAACTTGCGTTGATGCGCGTTTCTTATTCTGGACCAGTGCGCATATTTCTTTAACTTGCGTTGATGCGCGGTTCGAATTTCGGACCAGTGCGCATGTTTATTTAACTTGCGTTGATGCGCGTTTCTTATTCTGGACCAGTGCGCATGTTTATTTAACTTGCGTTGATGCGCAGTTCTTATTTTGAATAGTGCGCATGTTATTTAAGTTGCGTTGATGCACGGTGCTTATTTTGGTAAAGTGTGTTTGCTTATTTAGCTTGTGTTGATGTGCGGTTCGCATTTCGGACCAGTGCGCATGTTTTTTTTAACTTGCGTTAATGCGTGGTTCGCATTTTGAACCCCTGGAAATATTTATTTAACTTGTGTTGTTGCTCGGTACTTATTTTGGACCAGTGCAAATGTTTATTTAACTTGCGCTGATGTGCGGTTCGTAATTCGGACCAGTGTGCATGTTTATTTAATTTGCGTTGATATCCGGTTCACATTTCGGACCAGTGTACTTGTTTCTTTAGGTTGCGTTGATGTGCGGTTCGCATTTCGGACCAGTGCGCAGGTTCATTTAACTTGAGTTGACACGCGATTTGCATTTCAGACCAGAACTCATGTTTATTTAAGTCCCGTCGATGCCCGACTCTTTCTTTCTTCGGATTACTGCGCATGTTTATTTTAACTTGCGTTGATGCGCGGTTCTCATTTCAGACCACTGCGCATGTCTATTCAACTTGCGTCGATGTGTGGTTCTTTTTGTCGGACCAGTGCGCATGTTTATTTAACTTTGCGTTGATGCGCGGTGCTTATTTTGGACCAGTTCGCATGTTTATTTTTTTTTATCTTCCGTCGATGCGCGGTTCGCATATCCGGCCATTGTCTTTGTTTATTTAACTTGTGTTGATGCGCGGTTCTTATTTCAGACCAGTGTGCATGTTTCTTTGGGTTGCGTTGATTCGCGGTTCTTTTTTCGGACCAGTGCGCATGTTTATTTAACTTGCTTCGATGTGCGGTTCGAATTTCGGACCAGTGCGCATGTTTCTTTAGGTTGCGTTGATGCGCGGTTTGCATTTTGGACCAGTGCGCAGGTTTCTTTAGGTTGCGTTGATGCGCGGTTGCATTTCGGACCACTGCGCATGTCAATTCAACTTGCGTCGATGCGCGGTTCTTTTTTTCGGACCAGTGCGCATGTTTATTTAACTTGTGTTGATGCGCGGTGCTTATTTTGGACCAGTTCGCATGATTATTTATCTTCCGTCGATGCGCGGTTCGCATTTCCAGCCATTGCCCATGTTTATTTAACTTGTGTTGATGCGTGGTTCTCATTTCAGACCAGTGCGTATGTTTCTTTGGGTTTTCAAACACTAACTAAAAATACAAAAAAAATTGTCCGATCGACTAAAAGGCACAAGCCGTATGCACGACCCTTCAGGGTGCCTCATACCCAAAAAAAAAAAAAAAAAAAAAAAAAAAAAAAAAATCTTTAAAAAATCCCCAAAAATTCAAAAATCACCCGATCGACTAAAAAAGCACAAGCCGTATACACGACCGCTTAGGAATGCCTCATACCAAAAATAAATGACATCGAATCAAAATTGTAGAAGTAGATGCATTTTTTTCAAAAATTTTGCTTAAAAAAATCCCCAAAAATACAAAAATTGTCCGATCGACTAAAAAAGCACAAGCCGTATGCACGACCCTTTAGGGGTGCCTCATACCAAAAATAAATGACATCGGGTCAAAAATGTAGGAGGAGATACATTTTAAATTTTTTTCTTTAAAAATTCGCCAAAAATTCAAAAATCACCCGATCGACCAGAAAAGCACAAGCCGTATGCACGACCCCTTAGGAATGCCTCACACCAAAAATAAATGACATCGGATCAAAATTGTAGGAGGAGATGCATTTTGAAACAAAGTTTACAGCGAACTAACTAACTAACTAACTAACTAACTAACTAACTAACTAACTAACTAACTAACTAACTAACTAACGGACGCCATACGCAGACGGATAGGAATACCCCAACTTACGTGTAACGTAAGCTGGACTAAAAAGCTTCAGCAGTAAGCAGAGCCCGAAATTAACGCTTGCTCTCTTGCCCGGGCCAAGTAAAAATACTTCCGAACAAGTAAAATTTTGGTGCACTTGCCGTAAGACCAAGTGAAATTTTGGCGCACTTGGCCGACGGTCATGTGAAATTTTGGTTTATGGCTTTTCATCGGGCAAGTAGAATATTTTTGCGGGCATGTAGAAATATAATAGATTTGCCCGCCTGGAAAGTGCGAAAACATCTTGATTTCGGTCCCTGGCTAAGTGAAATTCACAAATTCTTCAATTGTATTAGTTTACTAGAACCCATACCAAAATATACTCTGGTCATAAGCGAACCGTTTTTGTAGTCTGTATCACTAGAATTCAGTCGATGGTCGTCCTGAAACGGGTGCATTATGAGGTATGGCCCAATCAAACCAGGTCTAGACTGAAGTTGTGAAATTCTGCTTCAAACTTGGTTTGGTGAAATCATGGTTTAGCCGGGTTTCAACTTTGTTTTGAGCTAAAATTCAAAATGTAAATGCTAACTGGCTTTAAGAAATACGCAACATGGCTAAAAAAGCATTAGTTACTGGCAAATGTCCTTCTGGTCCCCTAAAATTTTTGATTGACTCCACCGGATGTCTACCAAAATTTATCAACTTTGGTACATATGGTTTCTGAGGTGATCCACCGCATTTGAGTGCGGTCCAGTAAATTTAGTGAATCACTGGACGGGGTGCCAAACGAGAAAAAATATCTTTTTCCAGCCCTGCACAATAAACCAAAAATTGAAATGAGACATCTGTTGACAGAAAAATGCAATAGACATAAAATCACGCGGCCAGCTTATCAAAACTTAGCAATAATTTTTCTGATCATTGATAAAAAATAAATGCGTGACTGTTTATTGTCTTATCAATAACGTCCATGTAATATCTTTCAATGCAAAACTCGGGGAAAGAGAAGGTTGATTATGAATGTGGTTTGCACCGAGGCTGTGAAATTCACTATGGTCTGAAACCCAGTCTAGACCGCGGTCTAGACTGAGTTTGCTCCCAAGTAGGTCTTGACTTAAGTTGTGAAATCGGCCCTATATATCTGCCCTTGGTCGGGGAGACATAAAAAAATGTAGAGGCGTTTTGAAAGACATTTAAACCTGCCTTTAGGCTATGAAATAACGTTATGTTATTTGAGGGTTTTTCATTGGAAAATAAAATTTTGAAGTTGTCGATGTTATATGTCTTGGATTGCCACTCAATCCATGAGAAAAAAAACTCCGAAAAGGCATTTTAAATTACTAAAGTTTTTTCTTATTTGTTTTCCATAACAGTTAATTACCGTGACAAAAATGAAGTTTTCAGTGCTATAACACACATTAAAAAAAGCACGAAAATAGACTAAAACTAGAGCAGTGTGTAAGGTATTTCATTAAATACCTTACAGCAGTTTTTAAGTTATCGTGTTAGCAAGCTCAAGATGACAGACCGACCGACACGCGGTCGATCGCATATATTCCCCACAAGTTCTGCCTGTGGGGAATAAATCAACATGTTTTTTTTTTGAAAACTTTTTCAAAAACGCATTTTAGCAACACCTTTTTCATTAAAACCAACGTTCAAAAGCCTAAAAATCACAAACAAAAAATAAGGGACGAGGTGATTTTTTAAAGGGCTGAGGTGGCTGTTGCGAGGGCTGAGTGGGCACCGAGTTAAGAAGCGAGGTGACTTCTGTCAAGGGACGAGACCTGAGGGACGAAGTGACCAAAAACCACAATATGAACCATCTTCAAAATATATATGGTGAAAGTAAACGATAATTTGATATTTTTCCTTCTCATTTCTTTGTGAATTATCCCAATAAATTTGCAGTTGAAATGGAAATACGATTCAGTTTCATATGTGAAAACAGGACTCCAGCTACTGGGGGGATAAACACAGATGCCAATGGAGATTTTACATCTAAATCATTTTGAAATAGACAGACCGCCCTTTTGGCGTTAGAAACCCATTATAATGATGTCATGCATATAATTTCCCACATTCCAATAAGGTTTTGACACATACAGATGCCCTATGGCACAGAAAGTACACTTTAATGAATTTTCCTTGTTTATGTTTCCCCTGGAATCCTGCGAGTTTCTTCTACTGAAAAACACAAAACCATGAACTGGATTATAAGCGAATTCGTATTTAGTATTTCTGCAGAAAGTTTTTGTGCGTCGACAGAATTCAGTTGGGATACAGGTATAAAGAAATGATAGACAAGTAAGTATTTGGGAAACACAAGCAGGCCCCAACCGTCCCCAAATTCATAGGGGTATAAAGCGATGGCGGACAGACGGACGGACCGACACCCAAACCTATAGGCCCCAATCCGAAGGGTTGGGGCCTAAAAAAACTGGTAAAAACAACAAAATTCTATTTTGCCAGAAATATATTCAGAAGTTGGTTATTAAAGGGGCTGAATACTATGCGAAATAATTTTTAAAAGATTATATACGAGTAATGGCTTTTTGGATTCGAAAGTGTATACTTTAAAAAAAATAGCATTTTTATTTTTCTATTCCTTTCACTTCTCACAACTTCGAATTTAAAAGGCCATCATGTGATCTTTTAAAATCTATTTAAATATTATTAAGTCCCTTTAATAGCGAACTTGTGAATATGTTTCTGGCAAAATGGGATTTCAGTGATTTTTGCCATTTTTTATATTATTTCTTTATACCTTTATCCTAACCGAATTCCGTCGAAATTCAAAAACTTTTCGGTTAAAGTCTACTCGTAAGTACGAATCCGTTTATAAGCCAATTCGCACTTTCGGGTCTTTCCGGTGGAGGTGTTATTTCGACTGCAAATATTTTGGAATAAATTATAAAGAAATGATAAGGGAAAACATCAAGATTCCAATTTTCTTTCAACATGCACCCTTTCAAATTTATAAAATCATTATATATATATATAACTATTTTACATGTTATTCAGTCCCTTTAATAGCAAATATGTGAATATGTTTGTGGCAAAATGGAATTTTGTTGATTTTTGCCAGTTTTTTTTATATCATTTCTTTATATCTTTATCCCAACTGAATTCAGCCGAAACGCAAAAACTTTTGGGCAAAAATCAAAGTGTGATTTGGCTTAGTCGTATTACGTGCAGGGCTGGTATGATTTACGTAATTTAGGTGGTGCATAAATAAATATAAATCACCAAATTAATCCAGCAATTTTACAACATGGTGGCGAGACTGAGTCCTTGAGTATTTACGATTGGTCCCAGGATATCTTCCTAGGACAGAAAGGGTCAAAGTTCCTGTAATAGAAATGGCCATTGATCTCAATTTTCGAGGCGCTGGATCTTTCGGCGCACGTTCAAGGACATCGCACTGGCAGGCTTTTTCTTTAAAAGCACACTGAGAAGTACCCTGGCGCATTATTTCACCTCAGAGAAACTTCCAAACTAGAGTAAAGCGTGGTTTTGCAACTGTGCATTCGCTGTTGTGGGCGATAATGAGGGATTCGATATCCTGATCTCAAGAAAATACATATTTTTCTCAGTAAAAAAATGTTATCCGACCATAAAACTTGAGCGCCATAATTTATAATTGGGCCATTTATGTTATGTACCCTTGCTAAAACAACGCCGTTGGCCCCAGTCGTGCGCCGAGATTTGAAAATTGACATCAATGACATTTCCTATTGTAGGAACTATGACTCTTGCTGTCATAGGAAGACCGCAAGCGTCATCTATGACTAATTTACGATATGAAAAGTGTGATTTGGCTTGTCTGGGCGTTGGAATTCAACGATTTTATTTCAACAATCCTTGTCAAGCAAGGACACGGTGAACAAGCAAGGACACGGTGAACATAACATAGTATGTACAAGATGTTGTCTCAAAATTTCGCAGACAGTTTCAAACACTATAGCAGTTATGTATAAATGGAGATAATTAAGGGTACATTTGGTTTCAGAATAAGGCCATAATCATACACATAAATCTACACAAATTGAAAAGCTTTTTAGGAGATTTTGGATTCATGACACCCGAAAAAACTTCACAATTGATGGGTCTAAATGTGCGTTTGCCCAGAAATTTTAAACTTTCATTTGTTAAAAAATTACATTCCAATAACAGGTGCAGTTCATCACAAACAGTGTTAGAAGAGCGTAATTTGCAGTCAGTATCTACGATCGGTTCATATTTAACCTTCGAGACAGGAAGCATATTACTTCTAACCCTGAATTTGGCCATTTTAATAGCCATATTATTTGGCAGTATTCTAAGATAGTTTTCTTGAGTAAATACATTTTTAAACATCCTATATACAACACTGGAGCCAGAATTAACGACTTTGCTTGCCCAGTTAGATTGAAACTGATCTGTAATTCGCAGTTTGACTGCATTTTTGAACCAGAACTTGTCACATTTAGACAAGCGTTGGGACTGCAGGCCAAGATGTGAGCGATAATAAGCCATAACTGTCCTTAGTTTAAATGAATGAACACCGCAAGAATTCTTTTAAGCAACAACTCTCGTGTTTTAAATTAATATTATAAATATTTTAATATTAATATCGAACATTACACGTGATAAGGATAACTGGAAGGAAACGGCAGTAAAAACCCCCCTCAAAAAACGTCCTTCTACAACGAGTCAATCGGCAGCCTGCGAGTCTGTTCACCTACAATAAATAGTGGAAAATATAAAATATGGTTAGTAGTCAGGACAATGCTTTAAGATGTTATACAATTTTAAGAGTTTTCCGTATTTTCGGTGAAAGTCGCAGATAGACCTATAAATTGAGTGTATTTATTCACAATCCCAGTTTCTGCTAGGAGCATTCGTTATCCCGAATCTGATTTAATTATGAAGCAGGGAAAGTGTTGGTGATTGCAATGAGAAAATTCTTTTTATAATAAAAAAAACCTCGAAAACAAGTATAATGCTCATAACATAAGAGCTAATACACTAAACTGGCAAATAAAGTCAGTCTGAGGCTCTGCAAATTCTTAACGATGATCTTGAAATGACGTCACAATAGAATGATGAACCAATTCGAAGTCACAGAAGCTGTATGTCGTCAGCTTGTTCCTAAGCAATCGTCGCCAGTTTATTTCGACTCTGAGTTGTGGTAAGCTGTTTTTCCGTCTCGAAATGGAAAAGTTTTCAAAAAGCGATCAAAGCCAGAGAGTGGCAAAGGAAAATCCCTCAGGTGTTACCGAAAAGGGATTTTCTACTCTTGGTGAAAGATTCATCACTGGCATGGCTGATTATGCAGTTATAATCAGCCATAATGCCAAACACGGTCTAGTAACGGACCTCGGACAGCGTCGAACCGGTGCTGATGGATTCCGTTCTGAGAAGAGCGCTCAAAGCCAGCTTCGGGAGGACAAATCAACGCCAGGCCAGATAGTGGCAGAGAAGATCCAGACAGGGACTGCCGGACGAGCGTCTCCCTGCCGTGATGAAGACATCATACAGTCGATCCGCAGCTGCTCTAGTATCCTGCAAGAGATAACGCAGCACTTGCTGGACATGACGGAACCCGAGGAAAGCCTGGTGCAAATTAGAAAGGAGAAAAGGGAGATGAATGCACAGGCAAGGCGTAACTTCCTGAAAGCCAGCAAAGCAGGTTTATTAATTTAATGTACCATTGAAGTTAATTTTTCTTTTCTTAAAAATATATGTATATATAGCATATTATTTATATTTTCCTTTTTCTTAAAAAAAAACAAAACAAAAACAAAAACAACAAAACTTTGAACACTATTGTAATTATTTTTAAAAAGTGTCTTTCTTGTTTATTGATACAATGCCTAAAGCATGGGTAAAAAAGATGTAACTGGGCAAGTCTTATTTATTTATTTTTCTTTTTTGTTTTCATCTGTATCTCGTTTTTTATGTCTGGATATAGTATTTATTTATTTTCAATTTTACATATCGCACATGACATATTTTGTGAAAGAACAAGAGCCTTTGTTGCGATTTCTCATAGAATACATTTTTTTTATATTTTTTGCTCAAATTCTAAAAATAAATCTGCCCATGTGTTGCTAATCAATATCCTAGTCTCTTTTCGTTAGCCAATCATATGTTTGCATTAGACTGATTGTACTTGACGAAGAAACGCGAGAACAGGGAATAAGATGCAAATCTCGAAAGGGGATCACGGGCATATCTTTCGACTTCATGTTTTAAGCCAGATAGGTTAATTGTACTCTTTTTGGGGTGAAAAACATAACATATGGATGTCAATATTTATCGTTCACCCATCTACTTGCATTATATTCGTGTGTGAGATACTATTTCAGACCTCCCAACACCCCCTTCTCCACCCAAAAATTAACACACATCCAACCTTTCTTTTGTTTGTGATCTGTAAGTGTTACAATGCTTTTAATAACTAAATTTGAAGAAGAAGAAGAAGAAGAAGAAGAAGAAGAAGAAGAAGAAGAAGAAGAAGAAGAAGAAGAAGAAGAAGAAAAAGAAACAGACGAGGAAGAAGACAAAAAGCAAGAAGCTTCTTGTTGTAACGAAGAAGCAAAAAACTTTGATTAGGGGCTCCACCAGTTTTCTTTTTATGGAAGAAAAAATCAACAAACCATTGGCAATTACGGTGTTTTTGTTCACAACTAAATTTGGAGTAGTGCTTATTTTTACATACGTTTTATTAGATAACTGTTCTTATTTAGTAGTGTTTCACGTGTAATTTTCTTTTTAAAAAATGACGCCTACGAAACAGGGTTGAATTGAAATGTGGTATGGAACGGTTGCTTTTTCTCGACAATTGAAAAAAACAAAATGCCAGCATTTCCAGTTTTGTTTGGATTTCTCAAAAAAAAACAACAACAAACAAAAAAAGCTAGACAGCTTTCATTTTGGTATGAAATGTCAAGGGTAATTGTGTCTAAAAAATTCTGGCATAATAACAGGCTGCTTCGATTCTTCCCCTAGATATTTAATTCATGGGCTTTCAAATAAAGTAGAATTCTTAAAGAGTTGCTATTTCTGGATAAAAATTGTTTATATTCGAGCCCAGATAAATGAGCAAAACGGCACGATTAGAACATATTTACAGTTCTCCCTGAACATTTTTTCTTTATCCTGACTTTTGATTGCGTGCTATAAAATTTGGCATGAATGTTTATAATTATTTTTTGTCTACTTCTACTTTTTTAACATCCTATCCCTCTCTTGTTTTTTTGTTGCGGTTCACTCACATTTGGCACAATAGCGGTATGTTTTTTTTTGGTTTTTAAGCGACCCTCCTCCAATTATCTCTCCTCTCACAATTCACGTCAGTTTCCGGCCAGCACAAAGTTTTTTCTTTTTTCAGTTTAAAAAGAATTTTTAAACTGAAGTTTAAAAGAATGTTTTTGTTTTGTCCAGATTATTTTGAAATTCGTTTGGCATATTTAAGAGAATGCTCTTTCAGGACGAGAATCTTTGTTTTGATGAAAGCTGATAAAACGGCCACGTTGTAAATTAAAAAACATCAAACCTTAACTTATGGGGTAATATTTTAAAATTTATACTATTTTTTTTTTGGGAGGGAGGGGGGGGGGCGGGTTCTGCCCAAAAACTGTCAGTACTCAAAATAAACAAGAGTGAAAAGATATTGGAGGGAATCATTCAACGTTACACCTTCATAAACTTATAAAAAAAATTACAATTGTATTAAAACAACCGTCCCAGAATGCAGTACGAAAACAGTGCAGTCACTGGCTTGAAATATTTTGAACATACTGAGCCTGTAATCGCTGGTCACTTCCATCATTTTTGGAACATATTTAAGAATACTAAATTCTTAGACATGAATGTTGTGAGCAACTGTTTGTTGTCATGCAGATGCTCATGGATCGCGCAATGATGCCGAAGAGGGAAAAGCCGTGGCCGCCGCAAGGTAAACGCCTGTATTTTACACTTACATTACTCGCATTAAGGATAAAATGCCTTCGGATTATGACTTCAGAGTGCTTCCATACCAAAACCTGTAAGACAGATCCCCTGTCTCAATTCATTATGACAGTGAGAAGCGAGCTTTCATTACCCGGCTGCACAGAAGTTAAATTTGTTTTGGTTGACGTATGTGGTGAGGAAGACCAAAAGTTACTGGCGGAGAAACTTTGCAATATATTCGATTGAATTATTTTGAAAACACATTCCAAGCAGTTCATATCACAATAGTTAAATAATGTTTTAATGTTCAGGTCAACTTGTACCGTGCGTGAGCCTACTGCTTCCGCAAACCAGCTGGCCGCGGCCGGGAACCAGCCTGCTGGTGTCAAAAACCAGCCTACTGATGCCGCGAACCAGCCCGCTGGTGCCGCGAACAAGCTCATTACTGCATGGAACCAGCCCGATGGTTCCACGAACAAGCTTGTTACTGCATGGAACCAGCCTCATGATGCCGCGAACAAGCTCTTTACTGCAGGGAATTATCCCGCTGGTGCTGCACACAAGCTCGTTACCGCATTGAACCAGCTCGCTGGTGCCGCGAACAAGCTTGTTACTGCAGGGAACCAGCCCGCTGGTGCCGCGAACAAGCTCGTTACTGCATGGAACCAGCCTGCTAGAGCCGCGAACAAGCTCGTTACTGCAGGGAACCAGCCTCCTGATGCCGCGAGCAAGCTTGTTACTGCATGGAACCAGCCTGCTGGAGCCGCGAACAAGCTCGTTACTGCAGAGAACCAGCCCATTGGTTCACGGAACAAGCTCGTTACTGCATGGAACCAACCTGCTAGAGCCGCGAATAAGCTCGTTACTGCATGGAACCAGCCCGCTGGAGCCGCGAACAAGCTCGTTACTGCAGGGAACCAGCCTCCTGATTCCGCGAACAAGCTTGTTACTGCATGGAACCAGCCTGCTGGAACCGCGAACAAGCTCGTTACTGCAGGGAACCAGCCCATTGGTGCCGCGAACAAGCTCGTTACTGCAGGGAACCGGACTCCTGATGCCGCAAACCAGCTCGCCACTATGGCGAGTTGGCCAGCTATGGCCGCCAGCAAGCCGGCTATAGACAGGAGCCAGTCCTCTGCAACCGCAGAACAGCGCGCTAGGGCTGAGACGGGAGAAGATGCGCATGCGCAGACGCGAGAAGATGCGCATGCGGAGACAGTGCGTAGATCAAGGCCAATTTCCTTGGCACGATCTGTTGCGAAAGGCACAGCAAACATCTTCTGCTTCAGGTGAGAAATAAATCCTCATTCTGAGATTTTTGATTTTTTTTGAGGAATTTGTTTCATCTTACTTGAAAAAAAAGAAAAAAAAAAACAAAAAAAAACACAAAAACATATGAATGCGAATCGATACGACAAAGATGTTTAGTAGGGCAAAGTCAAGAAATTCGACAGTAATACGAGAGAGGGAATTCAATAAACTGTTGGCATTTCCTTTTGATTTCTGAAGAAAAAGTGCACAGATCGCCCGCACCTCCAGCCCGAATATACATAAAACGCAAAAAACTAGTGTCCATACTATTTATAATCAAGAAACAGCAATACAGTGTATGTGAACTTTTTTTCTTTGTTTGCGCAGCTGTCGCAGTGTGGAACCTCGTTCTGGCTTGTCCAGACAGGAAGAGCCTGTGACGTCACCAGAAGGCAAGCTGGAATCGGTCTCCACGGACAAGTCCACTGGTACTGAGAACCAGTCCACTTGTGCTGGAAACCAGGTGAATGGTACGGACCGAGAGCCCTCTAGTGCCGTGGGTCAGCCAGCTGGGGCAGAGAGCCGTCTCGCTAGCGACGGTGACGAAGGGATGGGGGAGATAGGTGCCAGAAGCAGCCGCAGATGGAGATCCATTTCATGGGCTCGTTCTGCCGCCAAAGGCACGGCAAACGCCCTCGGGCTCAGGTATGTCAGAATTGACTTCAGTTTTTCTATAGAAAAATATAATCATAAAATATCAAAAGTCAGTGATTAATTGGGTCATTTTTCAACATTTTATTAAAGTAAAGGAAGAAGCGAACACTTATTCCTAACGGACAACATCTAAATTAAGGTCAAGGGCGATGAACGCCATTTTGGTTTCGAATGGGGAACGAGTGGGAAAAATTGTTGGCAAACAGAACAAGTCAAAAATCCGTGCAATAAAAAAATCCTTAAATCTTTTGGTAGGTTCAATACGCAGGACCCCAGCCAGTAATTTATCAAAAATAAATAAATAAATAAATAAGTAAAAATACGCAGAGAGAATAACAATGCTTCATGTTTGCACAGACGCCGCAGCGTCGAGCCCCGTTGTGACTTGGCCAGAGAGCCGCAGGATACGGATGTGTTGCCACAGGCAACCAGGAGCCGTAACCTGTTGAGATCAGTCGCCAAGGGAGCTGTTAGCATGCTTCACTTCCGGCAGCACAGGTATACACCACGCGTCTCTTCTTGTGCTGTCTTCTGTTAAGACAAAGCTCACTTATTTGTGTTGAGATTGAAAAGAAAAATCAGCATTTTGACCAGCCCCACCCCTTCCGAGAAAAACAGCTGTACTTAAAGTTGGCTTCCTATACGAAACAACTTTGGTAGCCTATTAAACAAATCAATTCGAAATCTAAAAGCTTGTCTGATCTCATGTGGATGACTTGAATTGTTTTTAGGTCTACGACCACAGAACTTGAACGGGGTCAGTCTGATTGGTCAGCGCCTGATGCGCAGGTCTCACCGACCGGAAGTATGTCGCTCGAGTCCCCGAGACGTACTCGAAGCGTGTCGCTGGGTGTGGTGAAGGCCAACGGCGCACACAGCGCCTCATCAGCTGTGATTGAATCAGCTGGTGCATCTGGCGCCAGCCCGGATGTGGACACAGGAATGCGCACGCAAGCCCGCTCGCGAAGCGTCACGCCGTACGCCACCAGGCTTCGGTCGGCGGCTAGAAGTGCTACTTATGCCCTGGGATTACGTAAGCCGCAGAACCGGGTATCCTCCGTGTCTGCACGTATTGAGAGTGAAGGCATCGAAAACGATGAGGAAGACACCTCTGGTCGTAGCAAGTCGTTGCTCCGCTCTGCGCTCAAAGGGACAGCAAACGCTCTTTGCCTGCGAATACCCAGATCCCGTACCAGGTATATGGCAGTAACGTACCTTTTACCCAAAATCACTCAAGCTCTGATAAAAGCGTTACCAGTAAAAGCTCCCATTTACAGAAGTAATGTAGTTGCAAATGTGGTTATGAATGCCAACGAATAAATATTTACACAATAAATATAATAACAGTTTAAATAATTCAAAATAAATTATGCAAGTATTAATACTAATTTTTTGTTTTATTAGGAGTCCATCCAACACACGCCAGTCAGCCAGTGTTGACAGGGCCAACAGGTCAGCCAGTGTTGATAAGACGGGTCAGCCAGGCAGGAATGATAAGATCCGTCCGTCGGCGGGTTGTGTGAAGGCAAATCAACCAATCACTGAAGATCAGACTAATCTACCTGACAGTGATGATAAGATAAGCCAACCAGCCAATGACGTCCAGGCCTGTCAGTCTGTGAGTGGTCATAACAGTGAATCAAACGACTCAGCCACTGATACCACCGGGCAATCACCAGTGTGTGACAGCGCCGACACTGACGAACCTGGCAACGGAAGTGACGAAGCTCTTGAAACTGAAGAAGCCGACGGCATAGTTGGAGAACCAATGATGATAAAGCGTGTGAACAACGAAATGAATGCCGTTTTCAAGTCAGTTCTGAGCTGCCTCAAGGAAGAGGACGAGGAAATAAAGCGCGAAAAAATAGAAGAAGCGGCAGAGGAGAAGGTAGAGAACAAAGCAGTGAATAAGGGAGGAGAAGAACAACAGGACGAGGAGGAGAAGCAGGTTGATGATGTTGATGATGACGATGGGGAGGAGGAGGCGAATCAGGGTGATGATCATGACGAGGAGGTGGAAGAAGAGGCGAATCAGGGTGATGAAGAGAAGGTGGAAGAGGAGGCGAACCAGGGTGATGATGACGAGGAGGTGGAAGAGGAGGCGAATCAGGGTGATGAGGAGGAGAAGGTGGAAGAGGAGGCGAACCAGGTTGATGAGGAGCAGAAGGTAGAAGAGGAGGCGAACCAGGGGGATGACGAGGAGAAGGTTGAAGAGGAGGCGAACCAGGGTGATGATGATTACGAGGAGGTGGAGGAGGAGGCGAACCAGGGTGATGATGATGACGAGGAGGTGGAAGAGGAGGCGAATCAGGGTGATGAGGAGAAGAAGGCGGAAGAGGAGGCGAATCAGGGTGATGATGATGACGAGGAAGTGGAAGAGGAGGTGAACCAGAGTGATGATGATGACGAGGAGGTGGAAGAGGAGGCGAACCAGGGTGATGAGAAGGAGCAGAAGGTGGAAGAGGAGGCGAACCAGAGCGATGAGAAGGTGGAAGAGGAGGCGAACCAGGGTGATGATGATAATGACGGGGAGGTGGAAGAGGAAGCGAATCAGGGTGATGAGGAGAAGAAGGTGGAAAAGGTGAATGAGCGTGATGATGATGACGAGAAGGTGGAAGAGGAGGTGAATCATGGTGATGATGATGACGAGGAGGAAGAGGAGGCGAATCAGGGTGATGATGATGATGACGAGGAGGTGGAGGAGGCGAATCAGGGTGATGAGGAGAAGGTGAAAGAGGAGGTGAACCAGGGTGATGATGATAATGACGAGGAAGACGATGAGGCGAACCAGGGTGATGATGACGACGAGGACGTGGAACAGGAGGCGAATCAGGGTGATGAGGAAAAGAAGGTGGAAGAGGCGAATCAGGGTGATGATGATGAGGTGGAGGAGGAGTCGAACCAGGGTGATGATGATGACGAGGAGGTGGAAGAGGAGGCGAACCAGGGTGATGACGACGAGGTGGAAGAGGAGGCGAATCAGAGTGATGAAGAAGAGGAAGAGGAGGCGAATCAGGGTGATGAGGAGGAGAAGGTGGAAGAGGAGAACCAGGGTGATGATGATGATGATGATGATGATGATGATGATGGCGACAAGGAGAAAGAAGATGAGGCGAGAAAGGGTGATGATGATGACGACAAGGAGAAAGATGAGGCGAAAGAGGGTGATGATGGTGATGACGAGAAGGAAGAAGATGAGGTGAACCGGGGTGATGATGATGACGAGGAGGTGGAAGAGGAGGAAAATCAGGGTGATGAGGAGGAAGAAGGGGCGAACCAGGGTGATGATGATGATGACGAGGAAGACGATGAGACGAACCAGGGTGATGATGACGACGAGGAGGTGGAAGAGGAGGTGAACCAGGGTGATGATGACGAAGAGGCGGAAGAAGAAGCGAATCAGGGTGAAGAGAAGGTGGAAGAGGAGGCGAACCAGGGTGGTGATGATGATAAGGAGAAAGAAGATCAGGCGAAAGAGGGTGATGATGATGATGATGATGAGAAGGAAGAGGAGGCGAACCAGGGTAATGAGGAGGAGGAGAAGGTGGAAGAGGAGGCGAACCAGGGTGATGATGATGACGAGGAAGTGGAAGAGGAGAATCAGGGTGATGAGGAGAAGGTGGAAGAGGCCAATCAGAGTGAGGAGGAGGAGAAGGTGGAAGAGGCGAGCCAGGGTGATGATGATGACGAGGATAAAGAGGCGAATCAGGGTGATGATGATGACGAGGAGGTGGAAGAGGAGGCAAATCAGGGTGATGATGATGACGAGGAAGTGAAAGAGGAAGCGAATCAGGGTGATGAGGAGAAGGTGGAAGAGGAAGCGAACCAGGGTGATGATGATGATGACGAGGAGGAAGAGGACGAGAATCAGAGTGATGAGGAAGAGCAGGCGAATAAGGGCGATGACAAGGTGGAAGAGGAAGCCAACCAGGATGATGATGATGATGATGACGAGGAGGTGGAAGAGGAGGCGAATCAGAGTGATGATGATGACGAGGAGAAAGAAGATGAGGCGAAAGAGGGTGATGATGATGATGATGACGAGAAGGAAGATGAGGCGAACCGGGGTGATGATGATGAGGTGGAAGAGGAGGCTAATCAGGGTGATGAGGAGGAAGAAGAGGAAGAGAATAAGGGTGATGAGGAGGAAGAAGAGGAGGCGAATCAGAGTGATGAGGAGGAGAATTTGGAAGATGAGTCGAACCAGGGTGATGATGACGAGGATGTGAAAGAGGAGGAGAATCAGGGTGATGAGGAAGAAGAGGAGGCGAACCAGGGTGATGATGATGGCGAGGAGGTGGAAGAGGCGGAGAATCAGGGTGATGCTGATGAAGAGGTGGAAGAAAGGGCCAATCAGGGTGAGGAGGACGAGAAGGTGGAAGAGGAGGCGAGCCAGGGTGATGATGATGAGGAGGAAGAAGATGAGGCGAACCAGAGTGATGATGATGACGAGGAGGTAGAGGAAGCGGACCAGGGTGATGAGGAAGATAAGGTGGAAGAGGAGGCGCACCAGGGTGATGATGACGAGGAGGCGGAAGACGAGGTGAATCAGGGTGATGCTGATGATGATGAAGAGTTGGAAGAGGAGGCGAATCAGGGTGATGATGACGAGGAGGAAGAGGACGAGAATCAGGGTGATGAAGAGGAACAGGAGGCGAATGAGGGTGATGAGGAGGAGAAGGTGGAAGAGGAGGCGAACCAGGGTGATGATGATGAAGATGACGAGGAGGGGGAAGAGAAACCGAATCAGGGTGATGGTGACGAAGAGGAGGTGGAAGAGGACAAAGCAGATGATGGAAAAAAGGAAGAGAATGCAGTGCAGGAATCATGCGAAAACCAACAAAAGATTAACGAAAAAGACGAGAACAAGGGCGAGAAGATAGAAGATTGTGAGCAAAATGCAGAACATCGCGAGGTGAAGAAACAGGACGTAGAGATCTTGAAAGAGGAAAAAGTCAATGAAGAGGAAAATGAACAGACCAAAGAAGATTACCCAGAAGACAAAGAAACAAAAACGGGTGAACAGGAGAAGAGTGAAGAGAAAGAGAAAAAACTGTCACCAAACGATTTATTTCGACGCATGTTGGAGGCCAGCAAGGCAGAGAAAGCAGAAGAAACACCTGAAAATGCCGCGGAGGAATTGAAACGGAAAGAGCGGGTGTTGCTGGCAGAAAAAGCACTGAATGTCCTCAACAGACTGGAAGTAAAGGGAGTGGAGCAGACTGAAATTGCTGCCAACCAGGCTTCCCATATCACCAGAGAGAGAGACATATCGCAGGTCGACAATAACTCGCCGAATGCGCTATTCCGACGCATGCTGGAGGCAAGCAAGGACTCCAGTAGACCCCAGCAGGCAGAGGCGTCCGGGGAAGAGGACAGTAATGAATCCGAGCGTAAAGAACGTGCGCTGTTGGCAGAAAAAGTGCTGGGTATTCTCAACAAAATGGAAAGGAAGGGAATGGAGCAGACCGGAACACTGCAAAAAGAAAACACCGTTGAGCAATTACATGACGTCAACAACATGGCAGTGGCATCTGGTGACGATGACAAAGACAAACCACGCACAGTTCAGATCAAAGAATCAAATGCATGCGTTGCTGGAAAGACTTCGCCGAACGATGCGTTCAGGCGGATGTTAGAAGCCAACAAAGCTGGTCCAGCAGAGAGCGGGGAGGAGGAATCGACACGCAAAGAACGTGCCTTGGCGGCACAAAAGACGTTGGGAATCCTCAACAAAATGGAAGCAAGACAAACGGAAAACAGCGCGTCAAGGACGAACTATCCAAACAATGGCACGGGCTCTTCTATTTATGGACCACAGCAACACCAGTATAACTACAATAGCGGTACTTCATTCAGAAACATGCCGGGGCCACAGCAATACCAGTACAGCCACAATAGCGGTACTTCATTCAGAAACATGCCGGCAGCACCAAACGTCTACGGATCCGTGAGGGGGAGAGCAGATCGTAACACAGCGGAAATGTATGGCCACGGGCTACCAGCATCATTCGGCGGACCAAGGTTCACACAGGGTCCCGCCTACAGACCACATACACCATTCACAAAGCCAGGCAATGCACAGCACCAAAACCAAGCGATTCCACCATTCCATTCAGCCGGTTACAACAACGGCATCTACCGGCACAATGGGCAATATCCTAATGGTCCGAACGCTACGAGGCGACACGTCGGTACACAGGGCATACCCATGAGGAATGGCTACCCCGGTGGAAATCAGCATAGACACCCTGATCATACAGTGATGATGCCTGCTCGTCACATAAGCACCAAACCAGGCTTCCATCATTGAACTCTTCCTGCTTTTTGTAAAGTTTTTAATTTGTTATTTTCATTTTTTTTAAATTTTTTCTAGTACTTTCTTTTCTTTTCTTTTTTTTTTTTTTTTTTTTTTGAAGGGATTACACAACAAAATAAATCATCGGCATGTTTATAAATAATAGCTGAGTGTAGCAGTCAAATAATGCTATTTTGGTTCCTTAAGCTCAGTGTGTTTTGCCTTAGGTCAATTAAATATGGTGTCAATAGGCATATCTCATATGGGTTTTGTAAAGTAACAGAGTAATTAGTTTTGTCCTGTTTTGGCCACACAATTCTGAAACTTCCATAGAGTTAAAACAACCTAATGATGTGATTAATGGCTAATATGCACAAAAAGGGTAAAGTGATTAAGATCTGCGCAGTGTCGATACAAAAAAAACAAAAACAAAAAAAAACAAAAACAAAAACAAAAAAAAAAAAGAAAAAGAAAAAAAACAAAACAAGTAATAACAAAAACAAACAAGAAAGCAAGCAAGCAAACAAAAGAAAAGCAAAAAAAAAAAACAAAAACAAAAAACAAACAAACAAACAAAAAACAAACAAAAAAGGCATTGCTTGCGAAAGTAGCGTTACGCCGTGCATAACGGGTTAACAATGCCGAGTGAATGTGTTACTCTGAGTGGTTGTATCGACAATTGAATATTATTTCGCTTGTCAGTTATCCAGATGCCACAAAAAATAGGTAGCACGCAGGGATATTGTTTCTTAGCAAGCAGGAGGTAATGGGTACATCCCGGACACTAGGCACGAAACAGTCCCTTCTACCTTGCATGAAGGTCAATAAGTTAAAGTCTAGTAAGTGTAGATCTTGTCATTGTCTACCAGTTTAAGGAGAGTTGAAGTTTGTGAAGTATTTGAAAAATTTTATTAAAGTGGGAATTATTATCCTGTTTTGGCATCACCAATCTAAACTTTCTATAGTGTTCTATTACGAAACAAAATAAATCATCGCTATGTTCATAAATAGTAGTTGAGCCTAGCAGTCAAACAGCGCTAGTTTGGTTCCTTACGCTCAGTGTGTTTGGCGTCAAGTCAATTAAATATGGTGCCAATAGGCATGATCTGATTTGGGTTTTGTAAAGTAACAGAGTAATTAGTTTTTGTTCTGTTGTGGCTACACAATTCTGAAACTGCCATAGTGTTGAAACAACCTAATAATGTGATAAGTGGCTAATATGCACAAAAAGGATCAAGTGATTAAGTTCTGCGCATTGTCGATACAAGGCAAAAAAAAAAACCTAAAAAAAGAAAAAAAAACTGAATACTGACATGTTCTGACACACTGTAACCCGCTAAGGGTCGGTCGTGTCGTTAAACAAATCATTTCACTAACTAACTAACTAATAACAAAAACAAACAAAGAAGCAAGCAAGCAAACAAAAGAAAAAAAAATAAAAAGAAACAAAAAATAAAAATAAAATAAGGCATTGCTTGCGAAAGTAGCGTTACACCGCGCACAACGGGTTAACAATTCCGAGTGAATGTGTTACTCTGAGTGGTTGTATCGACAATTGAATATTATTTCGCTTGTCAGTTATCCAGATGCCACAAAAAAAGGTAGCACGCAGGGATATTGTTTCTTAGCAAGCAGGAGGTCATGGGTACATCCCGGACACTAGGCACGAAACAGTCCCTTCTACCTTGTATAAAAGGTCAATAAGTTAAAGTCGAGTGAGTTTAGATGGTGTCATTGTCTACCAGTTTTAGGAGAGTTGAAGTTTGTAAAGTATTTGAAAAATTTTATTAAAGTAGGAATTATTATCCTGTTTTGGCAACCCAAATCTAAAATTTCTATAGTGTTCAAAATTTAATATGATAAATGCATTATTTGAAAAAAAATGTCATGGTAATAAATTATGCGTGGGGTAAATGACTATGATAAAAAAAAAGGAAACAAAAAAAAGAAAAAAAAAGGAAAAAAAAAGAACACAAGGAATAACAAAACAGAAACAAGCAAGCAAGCAAATAAAAAAGAGAAAAAAAAACAAACAAAAACAAAAAAAGGGCATTGCTTGCGAAAATAGCGTTACACCACGCATAGCAGGTTAGCAATGCCGAGTGAAAGTGCTACGCCCAGTGGTTTTACCAGACTGAAGGTTGTTTCGTCTGTTATTGTGATGCCACAAAAAAATAGGTAGCACGTAGCGATATTGTTTCGTAGCAAGCAGGAGGTCATGGGTACATCCCGGACACAGGGCTCGAAACGATTCCCTATACCTCGCACAACAGGTCAACAATGTAACACAGACTGAGTGTTTGGTTCGTGTTGTTACTGATTATTATTCATTTGGTTCGTGAAATTTTTTATTAAAATGGGATTTATCAAACCTGTTTTGGTCTCACAAATCTAAAATTGCAATAGCGCTCAAAATTTAATATGATAAATGCACAATTTGAACAAAACTATTACGGTGATAAATTATGCATGGTGTTATTGAATATGATGCTCTTTAGTAGACCAGAGGTCCCAGATTGAACTCAGGCACTTGTTACGAAAGTAGTGTTACACCGCGCATAACGGGTTAACAATGCCGAGTGAATGTGTTACTCTGAGTGGTTGTATCGATAATTGAATATTATTTCGCTTGTCAGTTATCCAGATGCCACAAAAAATAGGTAGCACGCAGGGATATTGTTTCTTAGCAAGCAGGAGGTCATGGGTACATCCCGGACACTAGGCACGAAACAGTCCCTTCTGCCTTGCATAAAAGGTCAATAAGTTAAAGTCTAGTGAGTGTAGATCTTGTCATTGTCTACCAGTTTAAGGAGAGTTGAAGTTTGTGAAGTATTTGAAAAATTTTTATTAAAGTGGAAATTATTATCCTGTTTTGGCATCACCAATCTAAACTTTCTATAGTGTTCTATTACGAAACAAAATAAATCATCGCTATGTTAATAAATAGTAGTTGAGCCTAGCAGTCAAACAACGCTAGTTTGGTTCCTTACGCTCAGTGTGTTTGGCGTCAGGTCAATTAAATATGGTGCCAATAGGCATGATCTGATTTGGGTTTTGTAAAGTAACAGAGTAATTAGTTTTTGTTCTGTTGTGGCTACACAATTCTGAAACTGCCATAGTGTTGAAACAACCTAATGATGTGATAAGTGGCTAATATGCACAAAAAGGATCAAGTGATTAAGTTCTGCGCATTGTCGATACAAGGCAAAAAAAAAAACCTAAAAAAAGAAAAAAAAACTGAATACTGACATGTTCTGACACAATGTAACCCGCTAAGGGTCGGTCGTGTCGTTAAACAAATCATTTCACTAACTAACTAACTAATAACAAAAACAAACAAAGAAGCAAGCAAGCAAACAAAAGAAAAAAAAATAAAAACAAACAAAAAAAATAAAATAAATAAGGCACTGCTTGCGAAAGTAGCGTTACACCGCGCATAACGGGTTAACAATGCCGAGTGAATGTGTTACTCTGAGTGGTTTTATCGACAATTGAATATTATTTCGCTTGTCAGTTATCCAGATACCACAAAAAAGGTAGCACGCAGGGATATTGTTTCTTAGCAAGCAGGAGGTCATGGGTACATCCCGGACACTAGGCACGAAACAGTCCCTTCTACCTTGTATAAAAGGTCAATAAGTTAAAGTCGAGTGAGTGTAGATGGTGTCATTGTCTACCAGTTTTAGTAGAGGTGAAGTTTGTAAAGTAATTGAAATATTTTATCAAAATGGGAATTATTATCCTGTTTTGGCATCACCCATCTAAAATTTCTATAGTGTTAAAAACTAAATATGATAAATGCATTATTTAAAAAAAATGTTACGGTAATAAATTATGCGTGGGGTAAATGACTATGATGAAAAAAGGAAAAAACAATAAAGATAAAAAAAAAAAAAAAAACAAAAAAAAAAAGAAAAAAAAAACAAGGAATAACAAAACAGAAACAAGCAAGCAAGCAAATAAAAGAGAGAGAGAAAAAAAAACACAAACAAAAACAAAAAAGGCATTGCTTGCGAAAATAGCGTTACACCGCGCATAACAGGTTAACAATGCTGAGTGAATGTGTTACGCTGAGTGGTTTTACCAGACTGGACGTTGTTCCGTCTGTTATTGTGATGCCACAAAAAAAAAAAATAGGTAGCACGTAGGGATATTGTTTCGTAGCAAGCAGGAGGTCATGGGCACATCCCGGACACAGGGCACGAAACGATTCTCTATACCTCGCACAACAGGTCAACAATGTAAGGTAGACTGAGTGTCTAGTTCGTGTTGTTATTGATTATTCATTTGGTTCGTGAAATTTTTTATTAAAGTGGGATTTATTAAACCTGTTTTGGTCTCACAAATCTAAAATTTCATAGCGCTCAAAATTTAATATGATAAATGAATAACTTGAACAAAACTATAACGGTGATAAATTATGCATGGTGTAATTGCATATGATGCTCTTTAGTAGACCAGAGGTCCCAGATTTAACTCAGGCACTTGTTACGAAAGTAGCGTTACACCGCGCATAACGGGTTAACAATGCCGAGTGAATGTGTTACGCTGAGTGGTTTTATCGACAACTGAATGTTGTTTCGTCAGTTATCCAGATGCCACATAAAAATAGGTAGTAAAAATAGGTAGCACGCAGGGATATTGTTTCTTAGCAAGCCGGTGGTCATGGGTATATCCCAGTCACAGGGCATAAAACAATCCCTTATACCTCGCATTAGGTCAACAATGTAAAGTCGAGCGAATGCAAATGGTGTTATTGTCTGCAAGTTTTAGCAGATTTGAAGTTTGTAAAGTAATTGAAACTGTTTATTAAAGTGAGATTCGTTGTCCTGTTTGGCATCACAAATCTAAAATTTCTACAGTGTTCAAAATTTAATATGATAGGTGCATAAATTGAAAAAGAAGTGTTGTGGAAAGAAATTATTCACGAGGTAAATGTCTATGACGAAAAAAAAACAAAACAAGAAAAAAACCTAAAAAAAAAGAAAAATAAAAAAAACAAAACAAGTAATAACAAAAACAAACAAAGAAGCAAGCAAGCAAAGAAAAGAAAAAAAAAGAAAAAAAAGGCATTGCTTGCGAAAGTAGCGTTACACCGCGTACAACGGGTTAACAATGCCGAGTGAATGTGTTACTCTGAGTGGTTTTATCGACAATTGAATATTATTTCGCTTGTCAGTTATCCAGATGCCACAAAAAATAGGTAGCACGCAGGGATATTGTTTCTTAGCAAGCAGGAGGTCATGGGTACATCCCGGACACTAGGCACGAAACAGTCCCTTCAGGTCAATAAGTTAAAGTCGAGTGAGCGTGGAATTTCTCGCTCTTAGCGGACAAGAGCTCCCAGATTTATCTCAGGCACTTGTTACGAAAGTGGCGTTACACCGCGAATAACGGGTTAACAATGCCGAGTGAATGTGTTGCGCTGAGTGGTTTTATCGACAACTGAATGTTATTTCGTTTGTCAGTTATCCAGATGCCACATAAAAATAGGTGGCACAGGGGGATATTGTTTCTTGGCAAGCAGGAGGTCATGGGTATATCCCGGACACTAAGCACGAAACAATCGCTTATACCTCACATTAGAGGTCAACAATGTAAGGTCGATTCAGAGTGTGGTTGGTGTTAATATTTGTAATATTTATAATGTTTAATATTATGAGGTTTTAAGCTTGTAAAGTAACAGAAAAATCGATGGAACCAGATTAAGCTTATTGTTCTTGTTTTTGACTGCGCAAGAACTAGAATTTGCAACATGCCGATATAGGTTTATTACGAAGCACATATAAAGTTGATTGTATGTTTAAACGTAGATTGAAATGTACGTTAAATTTGCCAGAGAATTCCTGTTATAATTTTTTTGGTCTGTTTCTTTTTTTCTCCAGGGGGTGGGGGGGAGGGGAATGGGTGGAGGAGGATTGTCACAAAAACTGTACATTTGAATGAAATTGACACTGTAGATTGGAAAGAAAATGAAAACAAAAAATAATAAATATAACATCTAAACAACTCCTTGTCTGTTTGTTGTGTTTTGTCAAGACACCGTCAAATCTGCTCGCCTTTTGTATATATTCAGAATCCATAACATCACTGCAAACGATCACATTCCGAGTCAAAAGTTAATCAAAGAATTTTCGGATAAACTTCTTCAAAGGCTTAAAGAGAATTCTTCTAGAGACAAAACAGAAAATTCCATAAATTTCCGCCGATGCTCTCAAGAACTCCCAACCAACTCCTACACTTTCGCCGATACTCTCGAGAACTCCAAACCAAGTCGCACACTTCCGTCAATACTTTCGGAAATTCCCAATCAAGTCCTACACTTCAATACTCTCAAGAACTCCCAACCAAGTCCTACCCTTCCGTCAATACTTTCGGAAACTCCCAACCAAGTCCTACACTTTCGCCGATACTCTCAAGCACTCCAAACCAACTCATACACTTCCGTCAATACTCTCGAGAACTCCCAACCAACTCCTACACTTCCGTTGAGACTGAAGAACTCCTAACCAAGTCCTACACTTCCACCGATACTCTCAAGAACTCCCATTTGTCCCCTCACTTTTTTCACGAAGGTGCTGCATATTATAAACCACAATTTCAAATACCACTGCTAATTTTTCAAGAGAGAACAAGCTAGTAGAGAGGACTACCCAGTAAATATTCGTACAAAATTTGAAAGGAATGCGATCCAAATTACTGGAGCAGAAGCATTTTGAAAATTGGCTCCCCAAAAAAATTTTAAATCCCCCCATTTAGCCAATTCCTTTTTGTATCGTCAAAAAGGTAACTTTTCAAGATGAGAACGCCTGGTGAACATTTATGTAAAACTGAAATGTAATTCGATCGAAACTGCGGAAGAAGAAGCATTTTGAAAACTGGCCACCAAAAAGTAATTGTTCAAGAGAGGCCTTCCTTTGACCATTTGTCCAGTTTTAAAGACAATCCCATCATGATTGTGGGAGAAGAAGTATTTTGAAAATTGACAAGCAAAAAAATGTAAATGATCATCATTTTGCCAATTATTAGCGGACTGCCAAAATAAAAAGCACGTTTTCAAGAGATGCCTAATCAGAGAATATTCGTACAAACTTTGAAAGGAATCCGATCAAAACGGGAGAAGCATTTTAAGTAAAAGTCTACACACGTACATACGTAGCTTAAGACGACAGATACCCCCTGTATTTATGCGATAAGACCAGCCCGACAGTCAGCTGCTCTAATAAGGACTAATTTTGTTTTATACCAACTATTTACACCATAAAACATCACACACGGACTAACTTTTAGTCAAAGAAGAACCAGCGGTTTTTTTGTTTGTTTTTTTACTAACCAAGATTCACATGACAAGGGCACCGTTTTCATTTTAATTAAAACACTCAGTCTTACGCAGTTCATTTAATAGATAGTTTATAGCTCACAGATTCCAAATAAAATCAACTTGACTTAATAACAATGGAAGTGAAATGATTACCGGGCTTGGATATCAGTCGTTTCTTCGCCAGTTTCGGGGATAGTCACAGTACATGCGTACCACGACACCAAATCACAACTTAAGACAGCTTTGGTGTTTTAATGTTTCTGTCTTTCTCGCCATCCATTGCTTCTTTTACACAGTGAATAATCGTGTCCACTTCAGCCATCGCCCCGATGCCCTTATCGCCACAAATTAACATTTTTTCGATCACTGGGATATAGCCATACCCAAACGCTTTTAATTGGTCGATCTGTACTGACGTCAGCGGGTGTTTCCACATGTGTGTGTTCATAGCGGGAGCAAAGAGCAGTGGTTTTTGCACGTCCCACGCCCGAACAACACACGTGAGCAGGTTATCACAAATGCCGTGCGTCATTTTGGCGAGCGTATTCGCATCCACGGGCGCAATGACGAAGACATCGGCCCAGCGCCGAAGCTCAATGTGTAGCACCGGGTCGGAGCGCTTCTGCCACAGCGACCACTCGTCTTCGTCTGTGTACATTTCAGCCGCAACATCTTCACGGCTGAAGAAGTGCGTGGCGTGGTCCGTGGCCACGACCTTGACATTGGCAAACTGGCTCAGTGCTGCCACCAGCGGCGGAATCTTTATGGAGGCCACACTTCCTGTGCAGCCGACTAACACGTTTTTCTTACACGAATGCTGCCCCGATTCTTCTTCTGTGTCAGAATTGGACCTCTTTCCCGTCTGATAATCTTGTGAGCTTTTTTCAACACTCATCTTTTCTCTTTTTTTTTTTACCTTATAACTCTAACGTCCACAAAGCCCTTCCGCTCGTATAGATTTTGGAAGACTCGCTGCAGTTCTAACACTGCACTCACGGAGTGACGAGAATAAGTCAAAGAAACTGGTTAAAATACTATGAATTCCTCGGCAATCCAGTCTTGTGATCAACCTTGTTATCTTCTACGTCTTTTTTGAATTTCAAAAACATTCTCCTCCTCTCGAAGGCTTCAACCTGTAACAACATGAAGGAACGCACGCTTCAGTATTTCAAGTGTACATTTTCAGTATTTCAAGTGTATATTTTCAGTATTTCAGCCCCCATATCCTTCCTTTAGACCAGGAAGTAAAAGTCTGTTGTCTCATTCAAATTGTTAAGAAAATTTACTGGACCTATATATATATATATATATATATATATATATATATATATATATATATATATATATATATATATATATATATATATATATATATATATATGCGTTATTTTTTTCATCAAGGCACCGCTGTTGGGTGCCAGATTGAGTGCCAGGCTGAACTGAGTGCACGCATTTCGGACTGCACCTGGTGCAGTTCGTATTGAGTCCCAGGCCAGAATGATTTCTCTAAATCCTTTGTATACAAAACTGTAAACGTCACATTTTATTTATCTGACAGCTCATACATATAATTGCAGTAAAACAGGAATTTTTTCTCACGTTTTTTTTTTTTCAAGAATGAAGAATCTCAAGCTGACTATGCCACAGAAACCGTGTTTTATGTTAACCGCTGTTGAAAAAAATCGTTCCACCCAGCCGCAATAGCTACTTTTGAACTACTTTTGAACTAATTTGCAAGTTTCCCAGAGAACCCCCCCTCCCCCACTAAACACAATTCTTGATTTAATTCACGTATTATTTGATACACGTATAAGTAATTAAAAAACAACGCTAATTTTCTCTTTAATGGCTGACATGAATGAGCGATTAACAATGTCTTGATAAGTTGTCTAAGTTACCCTTTTTTCACAACCCCACTCTTAAGTAAACATCCCTTGAGAAAACATTTCGCATTTTCACGCGAATGTTCCCCGGGCCCAATTAAGTGCGTCCCCTTTCCGAATGGGTTGCCTCATTATAAAGGAATGTATAGTAAATCGACTCGAATTCAGCCTGGACTCAATCTGTCCCGCAACACCGGCGCAACATTTTCGGATAGTTTTGCCTTCCGAAAGGCAAATTCCCTCACGTTTGAAAGCTCCCAGGTGGCAATTATTTTTATTTTCTTTTTTTTTCACTCAGCCGGCCGATTTCTACTCCCTCCTTTTTTGTTTTTTTCTCTGAAATTCTTAGGGTCCAGGCGGGTCACGTCTTTTGTACGATTTTTATGACTCGACGAGATGAGAAACAATGTTATTGATCTTCCTGGCCTTAGATTAATTCTCTATTAAAAACCTTAACCTTTTCACGCTAGCCTCCATATAAAATCTTCAATACAGACACTGATATTCAGACATCGCGTCAACGCTGGATTTGGCATCAAATGGCAAGAAAACAGCTTGACGCAAAAGAAGTAGAAATGAACATTTAGTGTTTTCGTCTTTCGCAGATCGTGTGGAAAAGTGTGAAGAGAAGAATGCGATATGAAAGGAATCGAACCCAGAAATGGAAATATCCTGGAACACTGACCAGCTTCCACCACCACCAGCACCACCATCCCACCACCCAGCCGGTACAACATTAATATCCAACAATAATCACACCAAAATTCTATCAAGGCAAAACCGGCACAAAGTATAACCACAGCAGTATGTTCACTAGGGGTGTGACGGTGTGCCATTCCCACGGTCCAGTTCGGTATACTACGGTCGGTTTTTCGGTTCCGGTGGGAACCGTAACACCGCTACTGTTCACCATGTCCACATACCCATTTTGACTTGCAGTTTGAAACCATTTCTGCTCTGAGGTCTTTGCATTTTTCTTTATCTTCGCCGTTTTTTTCAAGGCAATCAAAATAAGAATCTCTGGCAGCGTAACAAATGTCTCGTTCCTTTTTAGAAGGCACGCCACTCATTTTAAGACGGTGATCTGAAAGCAAAGTCAATCCATACAGATCAATGTCATTACTCGAATCACTGAACTCGGTGAGCTAATGCGTTTCCAAATTTTGACACTATTACCCCCCGCAGGAAACATCATCAGACTAATATAAATAACCCCCCCCATCTTTAATTATATAAGGCCAGAAAAAAAAAACGTTTTGTTTTCATCGAAAACATTAATCTGACCCGGCCAGCCAAAACGACAGAAGATATTTTGCGCACCAGATCTTGTTCAAAATATACACATATTTTACGTGATAACGTCATACGCCGCACTCGTTTGTTCTACTCGTGACAAAATTTGACAAACTTTCGGACCTAGCCAGCAACAATCCCACACAGTTTTAACTTTCACCAATGTTTAGCAGCTGAGAAATTTCGCAAACAAGATTTTTACGTAGCGATGTCATGCGTCTTCCAAAGTGACGTAACACGCGTCTAAAGTGATGGAACCCTCCGACCTATCCCAGGCATAAACAGCCCAAATTTGGAGTCGATCTGACCTTCCGTTTTCGAGATATCTTGCACACAATATTTTGTTTACAAGACTCACGCATACACGCACACACACATAGAACGTAAAAACCCTGCATGTCCCCCCGTGGGTGACGAGATCTAATTAGAAGATCAGTTAAAAAAATAACTGCAAATTGGTCTTTCATTTCGAAAATTGCAATCAAGTATGAACAGGACTATATAGATTGCAATCGGGCGTCAGTCCCGGTTTAGAATTGTAATTCACAGTTCGCTCGAAAAATAATTACAATTCAGTCTTTCATTTGAGTGAATCCAGTTGAATTACAATTAACTGGATCTACCGGATTTGCTGGAGTACCTGTAGAAGTGCGAGTCGACTGAAGATTGGGCGGTAAAACTTGTTTTACTTAAAATATGATGGTGCATGATATTAAAATCGATCAACCGCGGGAAAACATCACACAGGAGAAAATGTCTCAGGAAGAGGGGAGGGAGGGGGCGCTCAAAGCGCCTGTCCCCTCAAAAGCTCTGGAGTTTTAGACGTTCAGAGAAGCGATCTGAGTGGTTTTCGCTCTTACTTACCACCTTCATTGGCTACACAATCGCGCATGTGAAACCTTAAAGTTGGCTGCGGGAGCATAGAACATTTCAATTTTGGAGACACTTCTCTCCGTTCTCTGGGGGCTCAGGCGTACGAGCACGTGTAAAGCAACACACACACATTCACTGTGTGAAATAACAGCTGACAGTGACTGGCCGTTACTTAGACATGCTGGCGGCGAACGGACAGACAGACAAGTCACATACAAAGCCAGCTGGGGGTTTGCAGGCGATGAAACCCCTCCCCCCATCCCCCTCCCCTCCAACCCACAGCGATTGGCCGTTACTGAGACATGCTGGCGACAAAAATGCTGGTCAGGAGTAAAACGAACAGACAGGCAAGTCACATACAAAGCCAGCTGGGGGTTTGCAGGCGATGAAACCCCTCCCCCCACCCCCCCTCCCCTCCAATCCACAGCGATTGGCCGTTAGTGAGACATGCTGGCGGCGAACGGACAGACAGACGAGTTACACACACAGTACGTCCACTCTACTGGTGAAAAAGAGGATATACATGGGCGAAAAAAAGAATCATTTTGTTTAAAAAAAGGATAAGAAAACGATGTGAAATAAAACCACACATGTAAGAACGTAAAAACGTATATAAAAAGAAAACAAGAAGATTCATACAGAACTTTTCAAAAGAGGGCCGCCTAGTGAACATTCACGCATAGGCAATCCTATCCAAATTGTGGGAGAAGAAGCAGTTTGAAAACTGGCTACCGAAAAATACCCCCATTTAGCCAATTTTTACGAGCCTTAGCGCGTTCTACTGCGTCAGTGTTGGATACCATCGAATAACATGCACAAAATCCCGCGCGTTGACTGCCAAAAAAAAAGCAAAAAAAAAAAAAACAAAAAAAAAAACAAAAAAAAAAAACAGTCAGATAACATAAGAAACCTGAATGAGGGAACTCAGAAACTGCTAAAGTTATTTTTTTACAAGCAATCGGGTAGACTGACAGACAAGTGAATATTTCTATATAATATCGTTGGATTTGTTTGGTCTCCCCTCTAAATAACAATCACAGGAGTGCAAAGCGCGCGAACCTCTGCGTCGGAGATCTCTATGTTTTTCGTCGGGCCCGTCCGTAGATTTCAGTACGTTTAGTTTTTTTTTTCAGGCGGACTCCTCCACAAAGCACCCCTTCCCCTAAACATAACATTACATCCTTTTAACCACTTCAGTGTATTTTAAAGATGACCGCTATCTTTCACCTACAGCTGTAATTAGATTTCACGTGTACTTGAGTGACAAAAGCAAAAACAATGACATCTGATCATTGGCACTTTCATTTAACAATTGCATTCTGGTTATATGTTTAGCTGTGAGTTTAAAAGCGTAGAGGCAAAACTTACAACTGACCCCCCCCCCCCACCTAGAACTACGTCCCCACTTACAACTGCAATCCGATGTTAAACTTAATCTGTAATTTACACGTGGTAGAGGAACAGCACCTTCAATCGACTATTCCGAATGGATTCCGATCAACAAAGGAATTTCACCTGAGTGTGCCAACAGAGCTTAATCTTTAACAACGCAAATAAAAAATCCGATCTATATTGAGGGAGAGGCATGTTTAAAACTGGCTAAGAAACAAGCATGTCCAAGCACATGACCCAGCCGAGTTACCAAACAAGGACATGCAAAAAAAAAATGATAAACTTTGTTTCTGAACGTAACTTTTTCACAATTTTAATAAGCAAAAACGAGTTTTCCCGGGTGGAAGCTACCCGAAAAGGGATGTTGGAGAGGTTGGGTTTTGACGATTCACGTATTTACGCTACGCACATACATTCAAGGCCCCTATAGTGATACGACTAACCCAGTCCGACAAAGTTGGCTGGGTTAAAAACTTCACAATGCCACCATTTGGTCAATATTTGGCGAATCACCAAAATATTAAACATCTACGAGGTAAAGTACAAAACTTGAAACGAATCCAATCAAAGTTGGCGTCATTTGGTCAATTTTTGCCGAGTCGCAAAAATAAATAAATGAATCAATAAAAGCAAATTTTCTAGAGAAGATCACTTAGGAAACAGTCGCACAAAATTTCAAAGGAATCCGGTCAAAAGATAATGCATTTTGACATTGACTCACAAAAAATTCAAAATCGCACCATTTGGTTAATTCTTGGCGAATCGCCAAAAAAATTAAATATTTACGAGGGAAAAACCTAGAGAACAGTCATATAAAACTTGAAAGGGATCCAATCAAAATTGCGGGAGATGAATTACAGCCACTTGACCCTTTTTTTTTTTTTTGGCGAATCGCAAAAAAAAGCAATTTTTCTACAGGGGACCATCTAGGAAACATTCGTACAAAATGTGAAAACAAAACCCATCAAAATTGAGGTAGAGCAAGAGCAATCAGTAATTGCCATATCCCCCGCCGTGGGTGTAATTAGCAAACTAAGTAGATAAAACAACTACACTATATTGTTGTTACGCATACGAAATGAGAACCGAATCCGGCAAATATTTTAGAGTTATCGTCTAGAAAACAAAGTACACATTGAGATCTGGATTTTGGGATTCTAAGTCCAATTACAGCTCCAGATGGGCTTCGATCCCATCAAAACCCCCAAAAGGCACATCTAGATGTCTTGGTTGTTACGTATATCAAATATGAACCGGATCCGCTCACTAGTTTCGGAGATATCGCCTGGAAACCACAGTACACGTTGAAATCCGGACTTTGGGATTCAAAGTCCAAATACAGATCCAGATGGGCTTCGATCCGACCAAAACCTCCAAAAGGCATACCAAATATGAACTAGATCCGCCCAGTAGTTCGGGAGATATCGTCTCGAAACAAAACTGGCGACTGACCGACGGACGGACACAGTGCGTTTCTATATCCCCCGCCTCAGTCAGGACGGCGGGGGATAACAAGCACTTTAAAAATTGCCAAAAAAATAAATACATAAATAAACAAATAAAATAAATGGCACCATTTGGCCTGTAACCCCAATCACAGTTTCGCTGCCATACTGAAAAATTACCCCAAATCCAGTGGTATGAACGGGTTTGAGATCGTGATTTCTGGGTAAAACAACAGGGAACATCCGCTCCGTTACGGGATATAAGTGCAAAATTCTTACCAATTGCCAGTCTGCTCAATTATTACAAATTCAATTAAATCAACCTTAATTTAAACGTTGCACCAGTAACCTAATACCATTTTCAAATTTTCAGTGTGTTTTTTTTTCTATTATTTTTTTCATTATTTAAACGGAGGATTTTGCTGCTTTGCATATCAAAAGTACACACAATTAGACATTGCCGTGTTTTACAACAAGTTGTATTCATCGTGAAGAAGCAAATTATGAGCTGAATATTTTTTTCGAGCAGGAATTCTTCATGCAGCCAATGGTCGCCACTTCTTTATCATCACTAAAATCGGTAGCGCAGTTATAAAAAAGAGGCTTTTTAAAATTTACTTTCGAAAGATATGGAGAGAAAGCCTATTTATTTATTTATTGTTATGCTATATTCACAAAGCATGACCTGCACACGCGGTTCCAGGGTAACGCGCGCCACAAATCTGGATGAATTTGATCACTTAAAGCTAAATGGTAGCGATAGAAAACATGCAAATCATTTTGTATTGAATTTGTTTTTTTATTAACTCCATAGAGGGGGTTGGAATCGAGAAATAAAATCAAAATCGTGCTTTATACGTTGGAATCGAAAAACAAGATCAAAATGGCTCTTTATCGATTACCGAAATGACCCATGGTCAAGGCCAGAATTTTATGTTCCTAAATTATATATAAACCAAACACTGTTACGGAAGAGGGGATGGAGTCTGAAAACAAGGCCAAAATAGCTCTATTTATGCATTAGAAAATGTAGGTCAAAGTTCAGATCTCCAAGTTACCACTCTTGTAACTCCGTGGAGACAGTGGAATCCTTAAATAAAGCAGGAATGTGGCCACTTTCTCTAACGGTTTCCAAGATAACACAGGTCATGTTACACTGAAAATGTGGGTCAAAGGTCAGATCACGAAGTTACCCTTATGTAACTCTGTTGAAGGGGTGGAATCCAAAAATGAGGTCAAACCTGCTCTTTCTCTAACTACATAACAAAGGTCATATGACCTTGACAATGTAGGTCAAAGTTCAGATCACGCAGTAACCCTTTATGTTACTGTGCAGAGTGGGTGGAATCCCAAAATGAGGACAAATCACTCTTTCTCTAACCTTTTTTCCGTAATAACACAGGTATAAAATAACACATATATAAAATCCTGAATTCCTATCCTACATCACATATTGCTAGTTTCCCCGGAATATCCATCTATTTTATTTACAGTCAACGCTTCCGCAGGCCGTGGATTTTCCATAACTGCACTGAATTTTTAAAAACAGACTTCGCCTATTATCTGGCAACAACAACCACAAAAAATGTCTGTGATTGTGTTTTGTTCGTAAGTCATATAACCACGAGGTCTTGGGAATTCCCTTGGTATTATTATAAGTGGACCGGGTTCTAAAAATAAACTTGCACTATTCCGCCACTTGGATATCTACAGATACTTTTTACCATTTTTTTACAACTTAACCATTGCTCTCCGCGACACTTTTCTAATATTTTATTGCTTTGTAAAGAGGCAGCAAAACGTGACAACATAGCCCGTATTACTTACGCAATCCTGAAACAATATACTTGCACTATATTCACTATCCCACAATTAAACAACACCGTAACAGCGGCCCGGGTGTCTACAAATATTTTTCAAGTCTCATCATTACTCTCTACGACACTTTTCCAATATTTCAAGGTTCTGTAAAGAGGTACCTTTCACTTCCGTAGAGTAAAAATGAACCATAATCCTAGTGAAAAATATGTTTTTTTAATTAATTAAAATAAATATGGTGAGAAATGTATGTGTCAACCAAAGTTTATTGATTAAGTGTCATGTAATGTTCACAAAACATGACTTGCACGGGCCAATCCAGGCTATCTCTAATCAGCTACGAAAATAGGAGGAATATACTTTCCCAGATAAATGTTGTTTTCAGGATATTGCAAAGGGTATAGGTGTTGCAGTCTTAGGTTACAGGTGTCATGCGTGTCATAACATATCATGTTATCGGGCGCGCATGCCCAGTGAAGGAATTCACAGGACCCAGTACGAAAAAAAAACATAACAAAGCAAATCAGAAAAATGTATTAAAAGTTGTTTTTCGCTGCCAGAGCTGATCCACAAAGTGTCATAGTTTTATTAGGACGTATTAAAATTTATTACACTATTACAATGGATTTTACAATGGATTTCTGTCAGTTCGATCTCTATTTCAAAGTGAGTTGTTTTCCATTGACTCCTTACGTATGTTTATTCCAAGAAGTGGAGTGCTGTTATTTACCTAAAGCCTGTAGATGAATAAGTGGATTCTTACTTAGAATTTTCCAGACAATTTTGGCCTTTCGACCTTAGTGGGTTCCGATATACGTATTAATACACGACAGAAGAAAGCGAGAAGCAGCTGAACAATGAATAAAAATTGGTTAAAATGTATATGCATTAGGATGCTTAATGGCTAACATTATGGGTGAACGGCCACTTCGTCCCTTAGGCACTTCGTCCCCTTTTGGTCACCTCATCCCTTTTTTGACATACGCACTCGTCTCTTGCTAGAGTCACCTCGGCCTTTAAAAAGTTACCTTGTCCCTAATTTTTTGTTTGTGATTTTTAGGCTTTAAAGTCACCTCGACCTTTGCGCAAATCGTATATTTTAGATATCATTTACTTGATATAAGGAAAAAAACGTTTTGATTGCAACTGTGCAATTATATGTACGGTTTAGTGAGCGCGATATAGCTCGGAGAGTAACTGTAGTGAGTTGTCATGAGCCACTCTGGAGAAGATTGCCTGCCTAGGAACATTTCTACTCCGGAATTGAATTTTTACTCACGAGTACTACTGCCATTGGCTGTCACTAATGCTCAGTTGAGTAGAGTTGAGTACAAGAAGGGTGAAATTGTCAGTCTTTCAAATCACTTCTCAACTGTGGTGGATAGCAACAGTCAGTTATTGTTATATCAAGATAGAAATGTCTATTGATATTTGTTCATCACGTAAGGAGGGCCTACGCCCTGGAAAACAAATAACTACGGCGGCCAGTGCACACAATACATAAGGCTTATATTATACACTTTCAATCGATATCCACTTAGTTTCTTGCTTTTGTAAACAAAAACAAATGTCTCCCAAAACCTGTACCCCCCCCAAAAAAAAACATTTTCTTTTTTATCCGAGTCTGGAAGGTGGTCGTTGAAACGGGTTTTACTGTAGGCCCTTCTTATCCAGGTCTGAAGTTGGTCACTACAGTATTTTTACTGTACGTTACATATTTATCCAGGTCTGGAAATATGTCAAGACAGGCAGGTTTTACCGTACGTCTTTTTAAGCAAATCTGAAAGGGGTCAAGACAAACGGGCCTTACTTTACATCTTTTTATCCAGGTTTTGAAGGTGGTCTGGATTTTGTTTTTGCTAACCATCATCCTCCACCCCACCACCCTTCCCTAGCTATCTAATGTAGGTACGACTGTTAACGCAACTCTAGCCCTTTTATCCAAGGTAACGGTCTGTACCCTAAGTGTGGTTATAGCTATGATATACTGCCTTGTCTTCGTACATTTCCATCGGCCAAAAAGCACTACAAAGGCATACTTCATAACTGCGCATCAGATGGCGCACCTCGGTGGGAGAAGGGGGGGCATTTTGGTGCCAAAATGGTGAGTTGCTTCTCATAACACAAGATATCAGATGACTCACTTTAATAGCGAAAAATGCTTCCCGGTACTGCAAACAATGCTAACCGATACAAAATAGTTCCCATATATGGAAACGCGTGGCAACTGAATCAATTATGCGGCGAAAAAATCAATACCTAGACCTGCTTAGACCTATAAATAGCATTCCATGACCTCGTAGATAACGTCTTCATCATGCACAACAACTGACACTGACCCCTGACTGAGTGGCATGTTGCGTAATAGCCGTAGATGTGAAACACACAAAAAGCTCAATTTCAGGCAATAAAAAATAGTAATGGACCGACAGTAATGCTGTTACTGTTTTGAAGCACTCTAAAGAACGCAGAAACACTCGAAAATCTTCTGGAAAACGCTGAAATCCCCAGCGTAGTTAACAACTATCCTTAGTCAATTGGAAGAAAGGGAGGAGTGGGGGTGTTAATGTTATGCACCTTTCTTGATTTTCTATACAAGTTTAATAGTGTTTAATCAAAACAATGTGACTTATTCGAGGAATAATTTACAGCCGATCTGACTTTCCGCTATCGAGATCGAGATTTTGCTCAACTACAGATAATTTTTTACGTAATAATGGTTTTCTTAATTTCACCACACGCGTCAAAAGTTTAAATAGTAGTCTGACTGAACCAATGAATACCCATATAAAATTTTAAGTTGACATGACTTTTCGTTATCGAGATATTGCGCATACAAGATCTGGTTCAAAATATATACATATTTTACGTGATGACGTCATACGCCGCACTCGTTCGTTCTTTTTGCGAAAAACAGAATCTTTCGGACCTACCAAGCATCAGTCTCGCCAAGTTGCAACTTTCTTCGATGTTCAGCGGCTGAGAAATTTCGCACACAAATTTTTTACGCTACAACATCATACGCCTGCCCATCTCATGTGACATGCGTGAAAAGTTGACAGAACCGTCCCACCGACACATGGAATACCCATATAAAATTTGAAATCGATACGACTGTCCCTTATCGAGATATTTTGCACAAAAGATCTGGTTCAAAATATATTCATATCTTACGCGATGACGTCACACGCCCCATTCGTTCGTTCCACTCGCGAAAAAAATTTATAGAATCTTTCGGACCTACCAAGCAACAATCCAATCAAGTTTAGCGGCTGAGAAATTTCACACACAAGGTTTTGACGCAATGACGCCATACACCTGCCCCAATCACGTTACATGAGTGAAAAGTTGAAAAAATCGTCCGACTGATCTAACGAATACCCATATGAAATTTGAAGTCAATCGGACTTTCCGTCATCGAGATATTTTGCACACAAGATCTTGTTCAAAATATATTCGTTCGACTCACACAAGGAATACCCACAAAAAATTTGAACTCAATAGGTTTTTCCAGCATCGAGATATTTTGCACACAAGATCTTGTTCATTATATATATATATTTTACGTGATGACGTCATACGCCGCATTCGTTCGTTCTATTCGCGAAAAAATTTTACAGAATCTTTCGGACCAATCAAACATTCCCACCAAGTTTCAACTTTCTCCGATGTTCAGAGGCTGAGAAATTTCGCACACAAGATTTTTACGTAAAGACATCATACATCTGCCCTGAGCATGTGACATGCGTCAAAAGTTGATAGAACCGTCCGACCTAACCAAAGAATAAATCGATCAACTTTGAAGTCGATCCGACGTTTCGTTCTAGAGATATCTTGCACACAACACTCTGTTCACAACAGACTGACACACACACACACACACACACACACACACATATATATATATATATATATATATATATATATATATATATATATATATATATATATATATATATATATATATATATATATGTATATATATATATACAGAACGCAGAAACACTATAGGGCCGATTTCACAACTTAAGTCTAGACCTGGTCTGAAACCATGTTTCAAACCCAATCTAGACCGGGTTTTGTCAGTTTACACAGACATAGTTCCCCTCTCTGTTTCTCTTTGTTATGTTTCAAAACATGCATGATGTGCGATCCGATTTCACAACCTGGGTTTCAAAATTGTACTAGACCATTATGATCATTAAAACCGCGCGTAGATACAAACCATATTAGAGTAGGTTTCAGTATTTGATGACAGCATTTTAAATGATGATAACACCTTGAATATCAGGTCAACATATATTTTTCAAACAGGTGCTCGGAATCACATTCTTCCTGCAAAGATCTGTACTTGCAAATATGTTTCAATAGTGGCTTATTTAACTTTTAATCAAAATTATAAATGAGGAATTAGCCGAAAAATAAAGGAATATGAACGTTCTTGGACCGATGCGTTTTTGAAATTATCAAAGAGCTTTAAGAAGAGAACGTGTATTTAGAGACCGTTCAAACCCCTTGGATAAATACAATGACGTTGAATTTAGGCAGCGGTACCGACTTTCACCGCACATTGCATTTTAAATAATCGATGAACTGAAAGAGGATTTTGATGGCCCCGTTTCAAAACATTTGGATATAACTCAGGAGCTACAAGTTTTAATCGGTCTCAGATTTTTCGCCAATGGTAGTTTTCAACGGACGGCCGGTGTTGCATGGCGTGAGTATATCGACCGCTCATCGCATCATTCATAGAGTTGCTCGTGTGTTAGCCGCGCGAAAAACAATAAGATATAGAAAACTAAGATATTCGACCGTGCCTCTATAACAGATGTTAACAAGTTTGTCCAAGGACAAAGTCCCAGCTTACGAAAAACAATAAGACCAATTCCAGCGTGCATGAGCCAGGGAATTTCTTGAAAAAATGAGCTTCAAAAGATGAGACGGTAAAGAGCTAGCTCAATAATTAATTTAGCACCGGACCAGAACATAGACCAATAAATGTATACAAAGATTTCTTTCCCAGAAGAATGGGAAACAGATTTTTTGTATCTCTGGTAGACTAGATACTCTGCTATAGATACCTTTAAACAACGCTCGCATTTCGGACCAGTGCGCATATTTATGTAACTTGCTTCGATGCGCGGTTCTTATTCAGACAAGTGCGCATGTTTATTTAATTTGCGTTGATGCGCGGCTCTCATTTTGGAACAGTGCACATGTTTATTTAACTTGCGTTGATGTGCGATTCGCATTTCGGACCAGCGCCCATGTTTTTTTTACCTTGTGTTGATGTGCGGGTTCTTATTTCGGATCAGTGCGCATGTTTATTTACCTTGTGTAGATGTGCGGTTCTTATTTCGGATCAGTGCGCATGTTTATTTACCTTGTGTAGATGTGCGGTTCTTATTTCGGATCAGTGCGCATGTTTATTTAACTTGCATCGATGCGCGGTTCTCATTCCAGACCAATGCGCATGTTTATTTAACTTGCATCGATGCGCGGTTCTCATTCCAGACCAATGCCCATGTTTATTTAACTTGCATTGATAGCGGTACTTATTTTGGACAAGTGCACAAGTTTCCTTAGGTTGCCTTGATGCGCAGTTCGCATTTCGGACCAGTTTGCATGTTTATTTTACTTGCGTTAATGGGTGGTGTTTATTGGAACTGTGCATATGTTTATTTAACTTGCGTTGGTGCGCGGTGTGCATTCTGGACCAGTGCGCATGTTTATTCAACTTGCGCTGATGAGCAGTTCAAATTCCGGACCAGTGCGCATGTTTATTTAACTTGCGTTGATGCGCGGTTCGCATTTCGAAATACTGCGCATGTTTATTTAACTTGCGTTGATGCGCGGTTCGAATTTCGGACCACTGCGCATGTTTATTTAACTTGCGTTGATGCGCTGTGCTTATTTTGGACCAGTGCAAATGTTTATTTAACTTGCGTTGGCGCGTTGTTCGCATTTCGAACCACTGCTCTTGTTTATATAACGTGCGTCGATGCGCGGTTCTTATTTCAGGCCAATGCGCATATTTCTTTAACTTGCGTTGATGCGCGGTTCGCATTTCGAAATACTGCGCATGTTTATTTAACTTGCGTTGATGCGCGGTTCGCATTTCGAAATACTGCGAATGTTTATTTAACTTGCGTTGATGCGCTGTGCTTATTTTGGACCAGTGCAAATGTTTATTTAACTTGCGTTGGCGCGTTGTTCGCATTTCGAACCACTGCTCTTGTTTATATAACGTGCGTCGATGCACGGTTCTTATTTCAGGCCAATGCGCATATTTATTTAACTTGCGTTGATGCGCGGTTCGCATTTCGAAATACTGCGCATGTTTATTTAACTTGCGTTGATGCGCGGTTCGCATTTCGAAATACTGCGAATGTTTATTTAACTTGCGTTGATGCGCTGTGCTTATTTTGGACCAGTGCAAATGTTTATTTAACTTGCGTTGGCGCGTTGTTCGCATTTCGAACCACTGCTCTTGTTTATATAACGTGCGTCGATGCACGGTTCTTATTTCAGGCCAATGCGCATATTTCTTTAACTTGCGTTGATGCGCGGTTCGAATTTCGGACCAGTGCGCATGTTTATTTAACTTGCGTTGATGCGCGTTTCTTATTCTGGACCAGTGCGCATATTTCTTTAACTTGCGTTGATGCGCGGTTCGAATTTCGGACCAGTGCGCATGTTTATTTAACTTGCGTTGATGCGCGTTTCTTATTCTGGACCAGTGCGCATGTTTATTTAACTTGCGTTGATGCGCAGTTCTTATTTTGAATAGTGCGCATGTTATTTAAGTTGCGTTGATGCACGGTGCTTATTTTGGTAAAGTGTGTTTGCTTATTTAGCTTGTGTTGATGTGCGGTTCGCATTTCGGACCAGTGCGCATGTTTTTTTTAACTTGCGTTAATGCGTGGTTCGCATTTTGAACCCCTGGAAATATTTATTTAACTTGTGTTGTTGCTCGGTACTTATTTTGGACCAGTGCAAATGTTTATTTAACTTGCGCTGATGTGCGGTTCGTAATTCGGACCAGTGTGCATGTTTATTTAATTTGCGTTGATATCCGGTTCACATTTCGGACCAGTGTACTTGTTTCTTTAGGTTGCGTTGATGTGCGGTTCGCATTTCGGACCAGTGCGCAGGTTCATTTAACTTGAGTTGACACGCGATTTGCATTTCAGACCAGAACTCATGTTTATTTAAGTCCCGTCGATGCCCGACTCTTTCTTTCTTCGGATTACTGCGCATGTTTATTTTAACTTGCGTTGATGCGCGGTTCTCATTTCAGACCACTGCGCATGTCTATTCAACTTGCGTCGATGCGTGGTTCTTTTTGTCGGACCAGTGCGCATGTTTATTTAACTTTGCGTTGATGCGCGGTGCTTATTTTGGACCAGTTCGCATGTTTTTTTTTTATCTTCCGTCGATGCGCGGTTCGCATATCCGGCCATTGTCTTTGTTTATTTAACTTGTGTTGATGCGCGGTTCTTATTTCAGACCAGTGTGCATGTTTCTTTGGGTTGCGTTGATTCGCGGTTCTTTTTTCGGACCAGTGCGCATGTTTATTTAACTTGCTTCGATGTGCGGTTCGAATTTCGGACCAGTGCGCATGTTTCTTTAGGTTGCGTTGATGCGCGGTTCGCAACAACTATTTCTCTCTCTTCACACACACACACACACACACACACCACGACAAACCAAGCAGCCACTCTGTTTTCCCTCACTTTCTCGTTTGCTCTGTCACTCTCTCTCCACACACATCACACCACGGCACACACACACCTAAATGACCGAACGGGCAGTCTTTTTTGGTTCGATTTTCTCGCTCTCTCTACCTACATATATCAACCACGTACGGCTCATTTAGCGTTTCCTTTCTCAAGCCAGCTTTCTCGCTCTCCAAACGCACATAACGGTAAACCAATCAAGCAGCCACTCTTTTTTCGTCCAGTCTCTCTTTCACTCTTTCAAACGAGCAAACGGGTTGTCTTTTTTTTCCTCACTTTCACGTTTGCTCTATCACTCTCTCTATGTACATATAACACCTACGACAGACGGGGCAAACGGGCAATCATTTTTTAACTCTCTCTTTCTCCACACGCATATGCCATCACTAATGGATCTCCGTAAAAGCAATTAAAAATGGCCATTTTTAACCACAGAGAGCTCTTTCCATGCATTACGGCAGGCAACAACTCTAATTTTTGGCTTTCTCGCTCTCCAAACACACATAACACCTACGGCAACCGGACAAACGGACAGCCGGACAAAAGAGCAGTCGGGCAAATGGACAGCCGGAGAAACGGGCAATCTTTTTTTTTTGTTTTCTCTCCCTTCACACACACCATCACTAATGGGTCTCCGTAAAAGCAATTAAAATGAGCAAACAATAAGCCAATTCGCACTTTCGGATTTTTCCAGTGCTGATGTTGTTTCGACTGATAATGTTGGGGGATAAATTATAAAGAAATGGTAAGGGGAAAACATCAAAATTCTAATTTTCTTTCAACATGCACACTTTTGAATTTATAAAGCCATCATATGATCTTTTAAAAACTATTTTACATATTATTCAGTCCCTTTAATAACCAACATGTGACTATATTTCTGACAAAATGGAATTTTGTTGATTTTTGCCGTTTTTTCCTATCATTTCTTTATATCCTTATCCCACCTGAATTCAGCAGAAACGCAAAAACTTTTCGGCACAAGCCAAAAGTGCGAATTGGCTTATGTTTCCTTAAGCCAAGCTATTTTTAACCCCAGGGAGCTCTCTCTCTCTCTCTCTCTCTCTCTCTCTCTCTCTCTCTCTCTACACGCAACCAACCAACTAATTGACCGAACGGGCAGTCTTTTTTTTTTTGCTTTCACTTTCACTCTCTCTCGAAACACACGACGGCAAACGCAACCAAGGAGCCACTTTTTTCGCCCAGTTTCTCTTTCTCTCTTTCAAATGGGTCGTCTTTTTTCCCCTCACTTTCTCTTTTGCTCTGTCTCTTTACACACACATATAACACGACAGCAGACGCGGGAAGACTTGGGAAGACGCGGGAGACGTGGAAAAACGGGTAGACAGCTCCCTGTAAGATCTCCAACTGCTTTTTAAGCAGTGGACTCATAGAGACATGGTTAGAGCTCGCCTATTAGGTATTTTGACCCAGCAATGACGTTATACATATTGACTGAGAGCTCTCTCTTCACACACATACACACCACGGCAGCAGGGTAAACGGGCAATCATTTTTTTTTTTTGCTTTCTCTTTCGCTCTCTACACATAACACAACGGCAAACGCAACCAAGGAGCCACTCTTTTTTCGCCCAGTTTCTCTTTCTCTCTCTCTTTCAAACGGGTTGTCTTTTTTTCCCCTCACTTTCTCTTTTGCTCTGTCTCTTTACACACACACATAACACCACAGCAGACGCGGAAAGACGCGGGAAGACGCGGGAGACGTGGAAAATGGGCAGACAGCTCCCTGTAAGCTCTCCAACTGTTTTTTTAAGCAGAGGACTCATAGAGACATAGTTAGAGCTCGCCTATTAGGTTATTTTGACCCAGCAATGACGTCATATATACTGACTGAGAGCTCTCTCTTCACACGCAACCAACTAAATGACCAAACGAGCAGTCTTTTTTTTTTGCTATCACTTTTACTCTCTCTCGGAACACACGACGGCAAACGCAACCAAGGAGCCACTCCTTTTTTTCGCTCAGTTTCTCTTTCTCTCTCTCTTTCAAACGGCTTGTCTTTTTTCCCCTCACTTTCACGTTTGATCTGTCTCTTTACACATACACATAACACCACAGCAGACGCAGGAAGACGCGGGAGACGTGGAAAAACGGGCAGACAGCTCCCTTAAGGAGACAATGTTTTCAAGATACAGAAAGACGGGGGCGTTCACCTGTCACCGCCTGTATCTCACAACCGCCATCATGAGAAGTGACATTTGAGTTTTTTTTGAAAAAAAAAACAATGGATGCGTATTTGGTCCAACTATTTCCCTATCTCCATGTTTGGTCTCTCAAAGTCGTCAATTTGGTGTATATATAGTTTAAGTTTTTCTCGCATTGAGGCAAACGCCATACGGAGTATGTGAATGTAGTACAAGATCATGCAAGTAGACTTACCTTCACCTTATGGTTCTCCTTGTGTGTCGCCCCTAACCAAGCTCCGAAGATCAGCCGCTACCACTGCAATTTGCAGCGAGGAATCTGTAACACAAGAATCGAATCATATTTTTTTTTAACACATTGAGCTTAGTATATCTATGGTAAATTTAAATATTTCACATTTCAATTGATGCTGTAATTACAGATAAAATTATAAGCAGATAAAAAATGCTTCATTACTGCATACAATAAAAGCAGCCTACCTGAAGCATTGGCGATTTCTTCGATGGAGTCGGCACCTCCATTTTCTTTTTCTTCGGATTGAGCAGCTGCTAGCAAAGCTATATCTTTGTGCACGTCGTCAATAAGCCCGAAGAGTGTATATGATGACACCAGTGTAAATATGCATGAGCTAGAGATTTTGTCTATCTAATTGGAAATTCAATCTATGCAAAAATTATACAACCATTACCTGTAAAGATGTAAATGAATTAAAAATCCTCTTTTCTTTTTACCTCAATGGGTGACAACATTACGCTGAGGCTTGTAAAACGTCCAACTATTTAATCATACATTTTTAAAATTTATATTAACCTGACTACGTCTCGAGGAGTAGGTCTATGCCCCGTGGCGTGTGTAAGGCTGTTGCATGTTGACTACACAAAATTTAAAAGTGGGGGAAGGGTAGACATAGTGTCTAACATTTAAATGAGTCAATTCAATAACCAGTAGGGACCTGAGACTGCCATAGGTACTCTAAGTACAGCGCCGATTTTGAAACATTAGCCAATTTGTCAATTTAAGTCCCAAAATTCTTGGTTAGTGCACTGCGGAAGGGTGCAGAGAAGCCGTGTACAAAATTTGAAAGGAACCTATCTATTAATGTGGCCTGTAGGCGCGTGAGACTGAAGCGTGGAAGACGGACGGACGGACGGAAAGATCGAAAAGTTCAAAACTATATCCCTCCGTTCTACTGGGGATAAAAAGCCACGGGGGATACCACTGAACGTCATTCTCGTCAATCAACGTATGCGAGCTGGCCCCTAGCTGTTTAATCCCAGCGTTCAGATCGGATATAAACAAAGGTTCTTCAGGTTCTTCAGGGAGTACTGGACCTGAAAAATACATGTCAGGAAATCTCTTTATTTCAGCATTTCAAAAAAATAATGAAAGAAACGAACAATAAAAATAAATTACATTACAGTAAAATCTCCGTTAGCAAACAACTGCACTTAGTCAACACTATTTCCTCGGAATTTTGAACTGTTATGATGAAATTCACTTCTCATTATGAACACCTTTATGTAATAAACAGATTTACCATGTCCCAGAGGTGTCCATTGCATAAAGTTTTATTGTTTATTGATATCATAACTTACTCATTGGCTGCAATGGAATAACAGTTAATTTTGGCGGTAATGTGTTGTCGCGCTCTGGTGTGCTCCACCGCATAAGTCGTTCATGGTCTGTTGTATTGCTCTCCTGAAGCAAATTAATTAGAATGTCTAGTTAATTAAGATTCAAAAAGGATTTTCATGAGCCTGAAAAACTCCTGTAAAGTAAGAATTGCTAACCAAGTCTTACTTAACCTTGTTAACTAACTTAAAGGATACCAGTTCAAATATCAGGGAGTCTATAGTAATACCTTAGCGCTAAACGACTACAGACAGTAATAAAATTCAATCAAAGCATTATCCGAATGTGCGTTCCCTTTTGTTGCACCTTTGAAAAGATTACGTGGACTGTATACATAAAATTTTTTAACATTTAAGGAGACTCACAGTTTTAGCGTCCTCTGCTTTTGCAATCGTTGCTGGAATCAACTTTTATGGAACACTAGTGACAAATTTATCATCAGTGCCAATACGAGTGATTGAACTGAGTCCGTGAAAGGTCTTGAGCACGATATTATCAAAGTACGCCTTCCGGACAGTTGACGTACCCTTGTCCACGTGCGCCTCCTCGATAGGGGGTGTGGCCGTGTGAGCCTGCATGTCCTCTACAAGGAGTGAGGTCATGTCCACGTGCGCGTCCTCGACAGAGGGTGAAGCCATGTCGACGATCGACTCCTCGACAAGGGGTGTTGCTGTGTGAACCTGCATGTTCTCTACAGGGGGTGAGGTCATGTCCACGTGCGCGTCCTCGACAGATGGTACGGCCATGTCGGGGATCGACTCCTCGACAGGGAGTGTAGCTGTGTGAACCTGCATGTTCTCTACAAGGGGTGAGGTCATGTCTACGTGCGCATCCTCGACAGATGGTACGGCCATGTCGGTGATCGACTCCTCGACAGGGGGTGTGGCTCTGTGAACCTGCATGTTCTCTACAGGGGGTGAGGTCATGTCCACGTGCGCGTCCTCGACAGATGGTACGGCCATGTCGACGATCGACTCCTCGACAAGGGGTGTTGCTGTGTGAACCTGCATGTTCTCTACAGGGGGTGAGGTCATGTCCACGTGCGCGTCCTCGACAGATGGTACGGCCATGTCGGTGATCGACTCCTCGACAGGGGGTGTGGCTGTGTGAACCTGCATGTTCTCTACAGGGGGTGAGGTCATGTCCACGTGCGCGTCCTCGACAGAGGGTGAGGCCATGTCGACGTGCGCTTCCTTGGCAGGACGTACGGCCGTGTCGACGTGATTGACCTCATTGACCTCATTGACCTCTACAGTGGGCGTGGCCGTGTCAATGTGCACGTGCTCGACTGGAGATGGGGCCGGGTCAACGTGAATGTCGTCGGCAGGGAATGTGGCCGTTTGAACGTGCGCCCCCTCCATCGTAGACATGACTGTGTCCACGTGCGCCTCCTCGTTGGTAGTCGTTTCAGTGTCAAAGCGCGATTTTTCGTCACTGCTCGCGTTGTCAGATTGCGATTCTTCGTCACTGCTCGCGTTATTGTCAGAGTCCCAGTCATCGCCACTGCTCGCGTTATTGTCAGAGTGCCAGTCATCGCCACTGCTCGTGTTATTGTCAGAGTACCAGTCCTCGTCATTATTCGTTTCCTCAACAGCGGGAGGCTTGGCCTTTTTGCGCCATTCAAGACCTTGGACGCCATAGTCATACCGAATTTCATCTCCCACATTTATGTCTTTCGACGCAAAAAACGCTACATAGGACTTGTCTCTTACGACTACCTTTTTGACCGCTGCATTTGCCTTAGAGGCGCATCTATCATTCAAGTAGTGTGCTGGACACTGGTTGTACGTCCCATCAATGCTGAAATAAAAGCAAAAGTCATCGTTTAAAAACACGTTTGCACATATTGTGGTGCTGAAAAAGTTGCCGAATTGTATCGGCTATATCTTTAATATTTGACCTTATTTCTTGAAAAAAGTTTGTCTTCTCCAGTTTCATTACAGCAAGGATTTTTGCATGCAATCGTATATCTTTCGGTATAAATTTTAAAATAATCTTAAAATAAATTACCAGCGACATAAGCGGTTGGTGCATTCATGAAAACTTAACAGCGAGAATATGAAGCTTTCAACATCCACGGCGTACTTTCGCAAAAACGAAAAAGTAAAACGACGAGGCTAGGTTTTTCCTACTCATAAATAGCTCGCCGTAGTAACAATTTTTCCAAAGTAAGCGTCAAATTTGTCAAATAAGATCTACACAAAAAGAACACAAACATGTCAGTAAAACTCAACAAGTACTTCTTAGTTAGCAAACAAGAAGATGGACAAAACTGAGGGACATAAAACCATTCAAGGTTGCAACTTGAAGCAACAGTACATAAAAGCAACACACACACACACGCATCAGTCAGTCACATTCTGTACTCCATCAGGACGTTTTGTTACTCTGTCGGGTGAGTACATCTTAGTAATCCATTCTATTTACTAGAGCTGTCATGGGTTCCGAGGCATACCCATCCCGCAGACATCCCGGTGCGAATTGCATTATGAAATTTGGACTCCCTGTGAAATTCTGACCTCCCCCCGCACCTGTTTTTGTTTTTCATCTAACATTGCAGTGTTTCGTGCAAATCATCATATAACTGATTTATTTCAAGTTTATTTCAATAGTCCCTCTCGCACACACACTGCATAAAACTTCAATTAAAGGCACGTAATCATTGGCATTTCACATTTGATGATGATGATGATGATGATGATGATGATGATGATGATGATGATGATGATGATGATGATGATGATGATGATGATGAGAGGATTCTGCTTACTTGCTAGATGAAAAGCGTCTTTGGTTCAACGCATATCATTGCAATTATGCTACTTATGCTAATATATGTCGGTAGTGGACAAAAAAACGACATTGGTACTGGTCATCATCAGAGCTAACCTAACTAAACAACTTAATTAGAGATAAATGAATACGAACTATCGTTTCTCTCCGCCATGATGAAATTCAAATATATAGGACCCAGACTGTCCGTCTATTGTGTATTGGCGTTCTCTTTCGCGATATTGGCGACTATTGAGGTATTCGCCACGGTATTGCAAAAGAAAATCCCCCTTTAGGAATTTCTTCGTTGCAAAAACACCTTTTCCTGACATAAATACATCGCAATTTAGAATGTCTTACATTTTGTTATCGTACAAAGCAACACGTTTACTATAACTAGTTTCTCAATTTACTCTCATTGACAATTCCCATGCCCTTTAAAAACGTTTATTTTACTTCACAAAATCCAACTTTTCTTTCTATTTTCTTCCTTTTTAAAAATTTAGTATCATTCCACTGAATGACGCTTGATAATGTGCAGGGCCTTTTCATTTAAGTCAAATAAAATAAGACAGATCGACTAACCGTGGAACCATAACCTTCATGTTAGTCATTTTAGCATTTACCAATGTTGAAATTGTATCAGACTTACCTATTTTCGAGTTTATGAATTTAATTTGAAAGCCGTCTCTATCTATCCCGAGCTGGCAGTAGAATCGTGCTTCTTCCATCGGAGTTCTCTTGAAAGGGTAGAAATAGGTAGAGTACAATAAAAGTAAGATGCAAATTGCCCTTTCAAAACTTGAAAGCTGTTCAAAATTTATAGAATAACCTCTTTCATGAAATATTGAACTAGATGTTTGTCTTACTGTTAATCCCTATAATGAACCAGTTAAATTGATAAAACCAATCAAAAGTTAAGTAAATATACCCGCCTATACGCAGCTGTAAACGACGATCAATTTCTGAATAGCAGTATTCAGCTTACCTGCACATTTCCAGCAGACTTTTCTCTGGCAGCAAGAAGCTGAAAATGATGCAGAAAAATACACGATCAATTTGTCTAATTTAATATTTTAAGATTTTTTAAATCTTATCTCACCTCCTCATCGAAGTTAACATAATTTAGGTCTACCAAAATTTTAGGTCTCACCAACACTTATAAATTAGCAAACGTCTCTCAAAGTGGCACGTTCTGGTGTCTTATGAAAGTATATACATATTTGTTACTTCTTAAATAATAATAAATAACGCACCATACACTGAGCCCGAGTCCGAAACGCCATTTCGTCCAACTTCTGGAACGATAAAATAGTAATACTTCAACCCAGATACGTGTAATGACATTACTTTTATCATATGCCTAAGGGATCATACATTTCAGATGTATTTAAAGAGGGTGGGGTGTGTCTAGACCAGTGCGTGAGCTAATGTTCAACCCCATATTAACGTTACTTTTGGCGTACCTGGGAAAGGTTTAGAAAATTGGCAAATTTTTTGCGTACGTCCTAACGATGGCTACGAAAACATATTTCTTGTTTCAACCAATAGCCATATTATTTTGTCACAAAAGTAACAGTCATCACAACATACAACAAGCTGATTTTGATACACAAAGAAGTCCAAGGTATCTTCAATCATGTTTTCTTTCACTTAGTTTATTTTTTTGCAAATTACAAAAATCTATTTTAGAAGCAACTTTCTACAACTGATTTTTAACAATGGAACTGTAGTACAGTCTTACAGACTTAGCTGAGTCTTAACTGGCGAGATCTTGCAACGGAAAAATTTTTAAATAAGATAACACATACATGTTAAGGAACACGATAGCATTCGTTCGTGTTAGTGCAATAAATTTTAGGTTTTAAAAACCAAGTCTTAGTCTCCTTAATTATATGGCTACCTTTCAAAATGAGTGATACCGCACATAAAATCTCTTGTTTACCCATCCTAAAGCTTTCAGAAAATCTACTTCGCAGAAAAACAAAATTTCTTTCTTATCGCCACAGACATAAGTTTGGATTTCAAGGCCAAAAGACTGGCAAAAGGATAAGGTGGCCTGAAAATTTTTGTTTTTCATTTATATACATGATGTAGCGTACTTTAGGATGGGTACTCATCTTCTAAAAATAATAATTAAAAAAAACATGTTAAAAATTACTCATTTGATAGTGAAGGACGACAGAAAATCGATGAGAAATATATATCAGCGTCATGATTGCTTGATTGACTGAGTAGTTTAACGTCTCTCTCACCCCGTTAAGGTAATATTGTGTCAGTTCTGTAACAATAGGGTAACTCAATCCATGTGTTCTTTCGATAACTTATGTGTCTGTTTAAGTAACTTGATGTTCGCCAGAATGACACTTGGAGCCCACTTGTGTTATTGTATTACTGGGTGATGTGGTATAGTGGTTGAAAGATGATAGAGTGTGTGTTTCATGTAGTTTACGCACCACTGTGTTTAATTCTAATATCTTAAATATGTGTGCGTTGTCAGAATACCGAGAGCAGTCTCTTCCCTTTCTTATGTATTAAGTAGAGAATGAGCTTTTGGCACGAGCAAACTTTGTGCGAAACTAGTGATGTGATGGATTTATTACAAAGCGCGATAGGATCACGACGAGCAGCTTTGGATCTAGAGGGATCTTGTCGTGAGAAACACCATGAGATTGGTTTCGAGTTTCTTTGAAATGTTTTTGATAGATTTTACATTTAAAAATTTGCTTGTTTTAAGTACAGGGGATATCTCAGGAACCAGGCTCTGGATTTACAAGTTTTATATATGATATAAAAGAACTCATTGAGATGGGGAGGGTGGTTGCAATTTCGGTTTGAAACTTCCGGTTTTAGTGGTTTTTGAGAGGAGTAAATTTGTTGTGCTACCGAGCACAAAATTTTGTTCGAGACTGCTGGTGTAGTATCAAATCAGTGTCACAACTGCACCGTAACAATCAATACCAACTAGAAGCTCATTCCGCTAGCGAAATGTTAAACACTTGACAAAAATTAAAACGCGAAAATACTTCCTTCAATGGGTTATTTCTTGAATAACATATTGCAAACAACATAGCTTGAATACGTCTTATAGGCCGAGTAGTGTTTGGTTGTTGTTGACTTTCAGTTTTATTGACTGATCAGGCAGGCGTACCCCTTGTTATCTATTTACGCAGTGAGAGCTCGCACAAAGCTCACTAAGCAAATGTGTAATTTGTGCTGTCGTTAAATGCTACGCATAAGCTTGCAAAAAATACACTCTTTTCACATAGCGTTTTAACAAAGAAAACGAAATCAAAGACGAAAATAAAAAGTGACATGAACATGTTCAGATCAAGCTCTTCATAAGTTATAATTTTCAGGGTCGTAGGGCCGATAGACTCAGAGAAGAAGAAGACACAAAAAATCGGAAAAAGTGTCAAGAAGAAAAAAAGGACGAATTTTGCTCGCACAAATTCATATAACCCTTCCAAGCCAAAGGCTTGTCAAGTGTTAATTAATACTCGACTCGTAAGGCCAGGAAGACTCCGTAATATCGGTGCATTTTGTGTGCGATCTTTTCTTTTTTGTCAACATTCAACAGAGAGTTTACAGATGTTGTTATTTTGTCGTTCTGGGCAGTTTGGAGTCTCTCGTTTGAACCCCGGTCGCAGTATTTAAGACTCAAAACGTTTGTTTCCAATGCAAATTGGTAAAAATGTGCTGATGTGTTTATTGACAATATTAACATCGTGAAAGCCCCAATCTGAGAGGTCACAGCACCCAAAGCAAAGGCAAAAGAATGAAAAAGTGATTCTTCGCAGCGACATTGACATGGTTTATTTCCAATAAAACGACAACCTCATACCTTTAAGTTTGTGTAGAGAGGGGAATGGCATGGAAAGAGTAGAAACAAGGTAAAGTTCACCGCCTCGTAACCCTGAAAGGCAAATTTCAGTATTCCGTTTCTTGGCTGAACGACAGCAATCCAGTAAAGATCGATATGAAGCTTCCAACAGACCTCAAGAACCCATTGTGATAAAACAAAGTGAATATGACAAAAATTTCCGTTGAAAAGATACAAAGATACCACTAAGAGGGACCTAATATAAAAACAAGTAAACAGGGGGACCAAATGTTCATCGGTTATTTTTGCTCGTATATAACCCTAAAATACGACTTTGGGAGACCATACTCAGAATATGCCAACATAGATAGACCTTTCGTATATCTTAAAAGACACTGAAGTTATCACTTAGCGAGACCATACATGAAAAAAGGGTAAATGGGGAGACGAAATGCAGGGTTGGCATGTTTCTTCCATGGAAGGAAAAACCATGGTTTTTCCGGGTTTTTTCCCATAGGGAAGAAATACTTTCTTCCCTCCTATTTCAGGGAAGAAATGGAAGAAACCTTAAAAGGTGTAATATTTGGAATTTGTTTCAAATAATTTTGCTTGAACTGCACTCAGAGTAATTCTTAAATAGGTGGAATTCACATATCAAACTTCTGTGTGATAAATTGGATCAATAGGGATTAGATAAACGGTCGTGTTTCAATGTGTGTTGGAAAGCTCGGGAGGCTGCAATATAGTCTGAGTACTTTTGGTCAAGTGTTTAAACTTTGACTTTGTGTATGAGAATTAGTGTATCATTTTGTTTGCTCTTAATGTGCCAGTGAAAACAAAAGACAAAGGCTGTGTATACCTTAAATGGGGGGTTAAGTATTAAGATTAAACGGGGGTGATAAGAAAAGGGTCTTGCGGAAGCACATTTGTAAAGCACATGGTATAAGGTCATTATTTCTTCATTGTGTTTTGGTGTTACCATGTATTTTTTTTCGTTTGTTTTTTTTTCGTTATTTTGTATGATAGTACAATAGAACACAGTAAATATTGGTTCTGTAAAATCAATAAATAGATCGCATTGATGTTTTCTTGACAAAGTAGGTTTCTTCCAATTTTCTTCCCACTTTCTTCCTTTTCTTCCAGGAAGAAAGGTATTTCTTCCCGTTTCTTTCCAGTTTCTTCCCTATTTTTTCCAGTGAAGGGAAGAAATACCTTTCTTCCCGGAAGAAAACCATCATATACATTCACTCATACATATAACCCTAAAATACGACTTTTGGAGACCATAAACAGAACATGCCAACATAGGGAGAGCATTTTTATATCTTAAGCAGGGCTTGAAATTAATTCTTTTGGGAGGTAGCAAATAGTCGTATATCTCTCTGTCAGAGCTACGAAGCATTTCATTGTTCCACTAACAGGGGTCAACTTCATATGCACTGAGGCACGAATCATGCATACCAGTCCCTACTATTCAAACAGTTACAGAAAGTTCATGCCCATACACCCTTTTGTAAAACAGGCACAATTTTTAGTGAGTTGTATATCTTTTATTTGTTCATAAAAGTGCAGAAAAGTTAGCTTCCGCATCCACCTGTCAATGTTTGTTTACATTCTGGCCTTTAAATGTTACGTGGCCAAAGTCAAGTGACCAAATATGTAAACAAAGGGGTTATGGTTTTTTGTAGAGCACGTATATTCCTCCACTTTAAACCTTTTCATTGCACCTGGTTATTAATTGTGATAAATAATGATTTAACTCTCGTATTGATCTCACTTTTAAATCCTAACAATGGTAAAGTAAGAAAAGGCACACATTTATTTCGGTGGCACCGTTATCATGAAAGTACTCGCACACGTACACTTTACCGTAAAACAACCTGCTACTGTTTCCGTTTCACTTCACTTCCACACTTCACAGAAACCAAAGAAAAAATAATAATGCCGCCTCACTTCAGCGTATATTTTACTATCTGTTCACTGAAATCACTAGCTCACGCCCCCCCCCAAAAAACGAGGGGAGGGGGGTTTACGACTGACCTTACGGTCAAAATCCAGTTACGTTTGATCAACAGGCAGTAACTTTTGAATTTTTTTGTTTCATTTTTTTAAATGGAGTCAACCCAGCACTGCATGAACACAGCTTTACACATTGACTGAGGATAGACGCAGCTTCCAATCGGCCGCTACTTAAAACCACAGGTTTCACGGATTGATTTTACTTGGCAACGCCTCTTGTATATCAGCCCATTGCTTCACCCAATTCATTTAAATAACTGAAATAACTCTAGCTTACATTAAAAAATAACAATAACTAGGGAGAGGGATTCACACTGACCCTCAGGTCAACATGTAATTAAATTTGATCAACAGGTAGTAACATCTAAATGGTTTTTTAAGAAGGGGGTACGGCCACTTGCCACTTTAGTTTAATGCAAAAAACAAAAACAATTTACCGGACTCCACCAGACCTAACGCACCACCAAGCAACTGTCTTGTTTTTTTTTCTCATAAAACAAGGCGACCTAACATATCTACCCTACACTGGGATACACCTTTGCTGTGAATCGACCCCTAAGCACACTGACTGAAGGGAAATGCAACTCTCATTTAACAAGTAAGTATTTGTGAAACACACGCAGGCCCCAACCGCCCCCCAAATTCATAGGGGTATAAAGCGATGACGGCTCTACCTACAAGAGGTACCTTATGCGTTTAATCGAGGACGGACGCCAGGTAAGTTCAGAGCGACGTTGTGTGGTTACTCAGGTCTTGCGTACCAGAGGTCATTGTGCGTTTATGTCCGTTCGACATTGGGTTAAAAATATCGCACAATTTACGGACGAAAAATCAAAATATCACATAACGTATGGAGAAAAGTAGTTCCTAAACGCACAAAGACGTTTCGTACTTGAAGTAACCACGTCCGTCTGTATTTTTGTCTGTTTCAAAATGAACAACCGCATAAAGGCAGGACATACCAATTCTTTTCTTTTAACGGACATTGTTTAATCCCGCAACGACCAATCATACCTAAAATAAAAGACCGTTTGGAAATGCTCAAAATATTAGCTACAATATTTTAAAGCATTTCCAAATGGTCGTTTATTCTAGAGTCTGCGCCTTTGTGTGAGATTGTTCAGTTGTTTTATGAATTTTTTAAAAGTGAAAATAAGATAATGTAAGTAGATTTTATTATATTTTATTTACTGAAAATCGAGTACACTCTAAATTTAGATATTAAAAAATTATGTTATCACACAAGCACGTTTGAAATACAATGAAATAAATATTTTTGCTTTTTTCTGTCTTACTTTTTCCATTAATAAATAAACATTCAGCTAGAAATAATTTATACACTTTTAAATATTCAAGTGGCACACTTCCTAATAAAAAGCAAATTGCTATAAATTTTTCAGTTCCTAAATAATACTAATCAATGCCAACTTGAGGCGGAATTAAGTTTAAAGTCATTATTAGTAAATATAAACATTAGTAAATAGTAAATAGCTAACGACTTGTGACATCATATTTGCGTCATACAACAGATTCAACATTTATGAAACTAAAAATTGTCCATAGGCTTGAAACAATATATAATGTTGGGTGGTATGCGCAAAAGACACTGATTTTGAAAAACCTTTCCGTGACAGAAATACCTTTAAGCACACGCGTCTGCAGAAGACAATGCTGAAAATACACTTTAGGTAGTAAATCTGAAGAAATTGCAATTAATATTTCAATTCCGAAATAACACTCCTCAATTCAAACCTGAGACGGATTTGAGTTTAAACCAATTACTGAACAGAGACACTCCAATGCTAACGACATTCGACATGATATTGGCGCCATTCAACAGGCTTCTTAATTAAGAAACTAAAAACTAGGGTTAACAAATCTTTGTCATTTGCTAACTCTAGAAAAATGTGGCTTGTTGTATTTTATGGATGCATACTAACCCGTTGTGTTTTTTGTAAAAGACAGAAAAACTAATAGGCCTCGCCGCCGTACCTAAACTAACCCTTAAAAATTAAAAAATAAAACCCAAAGAGAACCCTTGCGTAAGCTTTGTTCTGTTTAATAATCGAAAAAAAATGAGCACAGAATCTTTTTGCGAGAACGTCATCGCTACGTTACCTCTCTTGTTAGAGAAACTACAGCTCATTCTCACTGTTAGTTAATCCTAGCCAGTCACCGATTGTTCTGTTCAAAGGCAAAGCTTTTCTTCGAACAATATATAATGTTGGATGGAATACGCCAAAACACTGATTTTGAAAAACCTTTCCGTGACATAAATACTTTTAAACACACGCGTCTGCAGAACACAATGCTGAAGATACACTTTAGGCAGTCAATCTGAAGAAATTGCTATCAATATTTCAATTCCGAAATAACACTCCTCAATTCAAACCTGAGACGGATTTGAGTTTAAACCCATTATTGAACAGAGACACTGTAACGCTAACGACATTCGACAAGGTAATGGCAGTGGACACCAGTTTACTTTGTTTTGCCAGTCAGTCATCAGTACGTGCCAAGGCAATGTGCGCCTTCCAAGAAGTTTTCTGTAATAGCAATAAGTTATGCTGGTATCTTATACGCAAAAAGACTCTTAGATGTACAAAACACGTGAACCGCACGCCTTTACAAGCATAACCGTGAAAAAGGTGCCTTTAAACGAAAATCTATCAAAGACAAAATAGTCAAGAACAGTGCATACATCTTCGCTAATAATAAACTTAAAATATCAGATTGACTTCAGAAAGCACATGCCTAATTCAAAGTTGAGAGGGATTTGAGTTTAAAGGCAGAATTCAACGGAAACATATCGTTCACATCGAAAACATTCAAGAAAATCATTCACTCGCTCGACTTTGTTTTCTTTCAAACTATTTTAAATATATGTGTCGGTTTCTAAGCCATGACACTTTCTTCTGAATTTTTCTGGGGTCATAAATTTTAATATTTGTGGATTTTCTCTGACGTTCTTCAATTTTCGCGATACTTGGTGTTTCGTTCTTTTTCAAAAAAGTCTTTAAACAGCTGTTCAATTTCGGCGTTGTCTTCAATGGTCATGTAAACTCGACCACTTTTCGTTTTTTCACGTCTATGGGAAATCTCTAAAAATGAAAGAACGAAATACCATTAGGCCACAAATAGTATAATCCCTTCAGTCATTTAAAAATATTGGAAGAAATCGTTTTGGCACATTTATATGCAATTTCTTGCAGCAGCTATGATTCTCATTGTTTTAAAGGTTTATTTTGTCACATCGAATACTGTCTGATTTACAGCCGATGCTAAAACAAATAGAAACTATGGTTGCTATTAAAAGAAAATGCGTTAAACGCAGATCAGTCGCGGAACTGACTTTCCAATTTCGATAGGTATTGTATTGTATTGTTCTTTAGATCCCTTTCAACTGCTATGGTCATGTCGGGATCCCCCTGCCACATTATACTGAAATGGGACATTCAAGCCCTCCTTCTAACCATTACATGTGGAGTGCCTCACAGGGTAGCAAGGAGGAGTCCCAATTTTAAAGTTCTAGGTATGACCCGACCCGGGTCTGAACCGACGATCTTCCAGTCTCGAGGCGGACACCCTAACCACTAGGCCACCGAGGCTGGTATTTCGATAGGTAAGTACATTTGATACCTATATTGTCATTAAAGTCTTCTTCAGTTTGCTTGTCGCCAAGGTCCGGAAGACACTCTTCAATGTCATCTGTGACTGGACTTTGTGCTCTAGAAAGAACCGGTAATTCACCTTCCATGGCATGCTCAGCTTCTAGAGCAGCTATTTGCCTTTCTGTGTCCACTCGAACTATATCTGGAAAAAAACAGAATATGCATTTTGGAAGATAACACATTGGTATTTTTTTATAAGTACATGTATTGTATTGTATTGTATTGTTCTTTAGATCCCATTTAACTGCTATGGCGATGTCGGGATTCCCCTGCCACATTATACTGAAATGGGACATTCCAGCCCTCCTTCTAACCCTTACGTGCGGAGTGTCTCACAGGGCAGCAAGGAGAAATCTGAATTTTAAAGTTTTAGGGAATGACAAGACCGGGATTTGAACCCACTATCTTCCACAAAGAAAAAAAAATTATTAGCTAACCACCGTAAAAATAAGAATACTCTCCATTTTGTTGGAATAAAACACAAACTAATACGGAGAATAATGATTTGAAAACCTACAGAGTCAATGACCGTTCCGTCCTGCGCCCAATTACACAGGATAAATATATTAGCTGAATACCGAAAAAACAAGAATACTCTCCATTTTCTTGGAATGAAACACAAACTAATACGGAGAACAATGATTTGAAAACCTACAGAGTCAATGACCGTTCCGTTCTGCGCCCAACCACACAGAAAAAATATATTAGCTAAACACCGAAAAAACAAGAATACTCTCCATTTTGTTGGAATGAAACACAAACTAATACGGAGAACAATGATTTGAAAACCTACAGAATCGATGTTTTATATGAAATCTTCTTTTCAAATATATACGTCCTGTTTTTATACTTTACTACTGTGATTTCATTTCACTGTATATTGATAGGTAAAATATGCAATTAAACCCAAAATTAAACAGAACACGCAAGTTATAAACACAACGTTCTCTAAAAATTGAATGTAACTTTGCCACGAATTGAAACACGTTAACAATTTTACGCACCTTCTAAGTCTATGTCATCTAGAATTTTTTCATTGTACTTGGACATCAAACCAAAGTCTTGGACAAGCAGCATTTTCGCAATCTCTATCCTTTCTATTGCTGGACTTAGCTGTCTGTAGTGTACCTTGTGCACGTTCATCGTATGTCCCAGATGATCCAAGACGTGGTTCAATTGTTGGTGGGTCAAATCGAAGGACTATTAAAAAAGGATGGAATGTACAAGAACTGTCACCTATGTTTTATAAACTTCCTATGGTGTGTAAAACGCACAACATAACTATTAATTAATTAAATTAATTTTTAATCCTTAAATATTTTACTACACACTATCAACGTGTGATGTTGGCACTTTTGCTGCCTATTTGCTATGTAAACACAATATGGCAACGGACTGTTGGCTATTTCTACTATGAGATTACCTGAGTGAGAGTGGCGAAGTACTTTCGCAAATTCATCGACTTTATTCTCTCTGGGTATTGCAGATCCGACTCTTTGGCCAACGCCAGCAAGGAATTGTAGCCTCGTATAACGCCAAAGGCTGAAAAAATTGAACGGGTACTGTTCCAACAGATTATTAACAAACGAAAAACGCACTTTCCAAAAAGCCATAAAACTGTCACGAATTTTATCCGTTTGGTACTACGCTTAAACCCATGCTTGTGTAAATTCGTTATTCATTTTTATTTCTTATTTATTGATTTTATTTGTTAAAAAACATACTCCCTGTTTTTCTGCTTTTAAACATGCATGCGTTAATAGTAGTTCTTCAATCTTGTTGATCACATAGCCTTAGGACTTGTTCACCTTTCTTTCATGGATAAGGGAATTTTTTCAGCGAAACTTACTTCTGCTTGCAAACAAGTAGATACTGTTCTTGTCAACACCCACGTGAGCTCTTTTTCCAACTATATACCTCAGTAATCGAGCGCATAACGGAGGAACTATAACTGGAACTGGCTTTCCTTTCTAAAAATTAACAAGATGTGTACGAGTGCATGGCTTTTTCAATATTATTTCCTATAATGATTATTTTAAGGCGACTGGCGTTTAAAAGCCCAAAAATATTTATGATGTCCTTGGGCGTTAATTTTACATTCTTAAATCCATCTTTTTATCATTTTGTCATCTAAGGAAATCTATTTTACTAAATGATCCACAAATATACACCTTTCCCCTTATTTCGATGGCATCATGACTTCGGATGATGAGTCTTTCTGTTTCCGTAAGTTCCCCCATTAATTCCTCAGAAATCTCATCGATGTCTTGAATCCGCCCTTCATAACTGACCAAACTGAAAAGAGAATTAATTGTTAATAGGCCTAGAAAAAGAAATGCACAGTCGAGGTACAGTGAAAACGAGCACACTGTTCTGCATATACAATTTGAAATATACTTCTTTTTGTAGGGAACCTATGAATAAAATAACTAGTTTTCAATCCGTATTTTTTAACGACATTGCAACTTACAGTATAGCCTGAACTTCTCCACATCTCCGTCTGTTGAAAGACACCAATTTTGCCATGGCCAGGTGACCGCCCTACAATAGTTGCTGTAAGAAATTTCTTTGTAGTCGAATTCTTCCATTTCTTGGTTGATGTGTGCGGCTAACTTCTTGATATCGTCAGGTAAAGGAAGTGGTTTTCTTACATTCAATTTCCGATTCATCAGAGCAACCTTGGCCAAGTTGTAAGACCACTTAATTTTCATAAGCTGTATGAATTCCTCAGCTTCCGATTTTTCTTTTCGGTTTCCCGTCATGATAGCCTTCGCAAGCTTTATGTTGCCAAGTCGCGTGAGGTCGTATCTCAGTTTAACCGCATTTGACGGAGCTTGAAACTCTTCCTCTTCTTCTTCATCTTGGAGAGCCGTCCTCATAACAGCAGCGCATATATCCGAAAAGTACTCGGTTGCAAGGTAATGTTTTAAATCGAGACTTTCTTTTCTGCCTTCATTTAACGCCAGTTTCACCCTCGCTACAAGTCGCATAACAGCAGAGGTATAGTACCTTCTGTTCATTTTATTTCCCACATTGCGGACCATCCAATCATTGCCCAGACAAATGATTAATGCATTTGTCTGCGCAACAGCAGCAATAGCATTTGCTCTCATAATTGGGAAAACCTCTTTCAGTAACAGTTCCTAGCCTCTGCTTGTAACTGCCCACTTAAAATTTTTGACTGAACCTTTACTTCCCCGACACTGGTTACAGCTTCAAGTTTTTCAGTTGCGATGCACGTTGCTATGTGTCGCTTCAAAAATCCCACCGATAACCATTCCAAACAAAACGGACAAGGACCATATTCTGTCACGTCAAAATAGCTGATTTTAGCGCTTCTTCTCCCTAACAATATCTCGCCTGCTTTCTTTTCTAACACCCTTTTGTTGTGGTCGTGGTTAGCTCTTAGACGCAAAAGCTCCATCTTGCGGCTTTTCTCTTTTTCTTTTAAACTTTGTAATTCGATAGCTTCTTTTTCTGTTTTGTGCTGTTTTGACATTACGTGGGTCGAAAAGTTGGATTTTAATTCCCTGCATCCAAAGGGGCAAGCTTGCAAGGAGTTGTAAACGCGGTCTGTCTTCTTCTTTTTCTTGCCGGATTTTGTATATGTTGACTTTAGAACTTTTCTGCAAAAGATATCGGGGTTATTTATGTCTCGTACACGATCGAGCATATCATCGTATATAACATAATTTTCGCCAGCCTCCTCAGTAACTGAATGATCACTTTCTGGAGCCAGCACAGCACAGGCAGCTTCTTCCCAGGTGTCATTCTGTGATAGATTCGCAGGTTCTGCCAAAGAAATATCAAACTGGACTATACTTTCCACTGTTTGTTTTGGTGAAGAGGGTGCGTCGATTCGTGCCTCTAACTTCCTTTTCAGAGCACTTGAGATGGTAGGTGCATTCGCTGTAATAGGCAATGTGCTTTTCACAACACTTGATTCATCTTCACTGTCAGAGTAGGGAACAAGCTCTTTCCTAATACATTTTATGGGTGTCACTGGGTCGCTCTGTACGGTTAGTTTCCTTTTCAGCGCACCTGAGATGCTAGCCACATTCTGTTTACTAGACACTGTCCTTTTCACAGCACTGGCGACGGACAGCACTGGATCTGTATTGTAGTTCACTGGCGTTCTCACCACGGACTTCTTTGGGGTTGAGAAACTATGACCTAATCGAGTGACCTCTTTTTCAAATGAAGCGTACTGTGATACCACTTCTGAATCTTGCCCTTCACCAAACAAGGTTATTTCTGATTCATCTTCACTTTCGGCGTAGCAAATGAAACTCTTTTTTCTACTAGACTTTCTCGGTGTTGTTATCTTTGTAACTGTTTCAGTCTCGGATTCTGCACCAGAAAAAGATACATTGATCACCTTTACAGTCTTTCGACTTTTACGCCCTTTTCGCCTGCGACGAGATGAAAGGATCTCATCTAGTTCCTGTGTGTACCTTTGCTCAACCTGGGTTGAACTCTTGTCCCTTGTTTCTTTCGCGGCGTCGAGTGGTTGATCTATCTCAGCTCCCTCCGGCAAAGGATAGACTGTCTCCTCTTCTCCTATGGTCTGTTCCCCTTTCTCAACTTGTGTAGCGGTGATTGCTTCGACTATCTCTTCCCCCTTCTCAACTTGTGTGACGGTGATCTGTTCGACTGTCTCCTTTTCTCTTTCAGGCTGAGAGGTGATCTCTTCCCCTTTCTCAACTTGTGTAGCGGTGATTTGCTCGATTGTGTCCTCTTCTCCTTTCGGCTGAGAGCTCATCTCTTCCCCTTTCTCCAGTTGTGTAACGGTGATTTGTTCGACCGTCTGTTCTTCTCGTACAGGCTGAAAGGTTATCTCTTTCCCTTTCTCAAGTGGTGTGGCGGTGATTTGTTCGACTGTTTCTTCTCTTTCGAGCTGAAAGGCCATCTCTTCCCCTTTCGCAAGTCGTGTGGCGGTGATCTGTTCGACTGTCTCCTCTTCTCCTATGGTCTGTTCCCCTTTCTCAACTTGTGTGGCGGTGACTGCTTCGACTGTCTCCTCTTCTCCCTTCTCAACTTGTGTGACGGTGATCTGTTCGACTGTTTCCTCTTCTCTTTCAGGCTGAGAGGTGATCTCTTCATCTTTCTCAACTTGGGTAGCGGTGATTTGTTCGACTGTCTCCTCTTCTACGGGCTGAAAGCTTATCTCTTCCCCTTTCTCAAGTTGTGTGGCGGGGATTTGTTCGACTGTCTCCTCTTCTCTTTTGGGCTGAAAGGTTATCTCTTCCCCTTTCTCAACTTGTGTGGCGGCGATTGCTTCTACTGTCTCCTCTTCTCTCTCGGGCTGAGAGGTCATCTCTTCCCCTTTCTCAACTTGTGTAGCAGTGATTTGTTCGACTGTCTCCTCTTCCACGGGCTGAAAGGTTATCTCTTCCCCTTTTTCAACTTGTGTGGCGGCGACTGGCTCGACCTTCTCCTCTTCTCCTTTGGGCTGAGAGGTCACCTCTTACCCTTTTCCTTCCTGTCATAAACATTTACCCATACTTTTCTTAAACACACAAGTGTTCATTATTTGAGTTCATTATTTTGGGGTTTTCCTTTCTGCATGTCATTACTGCTACAAAAAATAAACTGCCGTGTTAAAAATAAAAAGGCGTGTCAAAAATAAATAGAACATTAAAATTAAAGACGGGCTAAATACCTCTTCATCACTGCTTAAAATCACCTCACCCGACTGCTCCAGGTAGTTACGTTCAGCTTGAGATATGGAACGTCCGTCCATAAGACGGCAAACGAGATTCGCTTGTTTTCGCAATGATCCTGAAAAAAATTACGCTATATGCTCTCAGTGTTAACTTTCCATACCATATACAATTAGCAAAAAAAATAATAATAAACAATAAAACTAAAAATAGAAGTGTTTAAACGTAAAACGACACGGATAAACTTATAAATTAATATTATGGAATAACGTACATAAAACATGTTTTCGTTTGTCCGTAAAAACTAATGTGGTTGATCGCAAAAAATAGAACAGACTGAAAAAACATACCTGTCTTGTGCACACTAGCAGACGCTTCAGGTTCTTTGCCTTGTGTATGCGAGGTCTTGTCATGTTTCCGTTTTTTTTGGTGTCTTTTTTACTTTTCTCCTCGTATTGTGCCACTGTATCTCTTCTTCTGTTGATGTGGCTGGACTTGATATGTTCGGTGCGGTGGGTTTACCTAAAGTAGAAACACATCATGGGTCAAAAGAATTTATGTTACTGTTACCTAATAGTCGTTACAAGCGGTTCGTACACTTCCTTTTATTCCCCCGCCTTAAATAATAATTACAAATAATTCTATTAAAAGACCTTTTTCTTGGGTGAACCTTCACAGCGGTTGCACCTAAACAAGAGTACACATTATATACTGAAACCAAAAAGGTATTGTTGAATTTTCCTGTGTTTCCTGACAGATATTTTTGTTATGTCTTTCCAACAAGGTTAGTTATTTGTTTGTTTACAGAAACCGTTGCAACAGATCAATATACAACATACAGTTTTACTAGTTTTCTATTCACTGTATTTTTTTGTGTTTAAAGACACTCGCTTATTCAAAACAATGTTCTAAAAGGTACGGTTATGTGTTTATACACCTTTTCCCTTATCTGGTGTACAAGGTTAATTTTTTTCAGCTGCAATGGTTTGGGCCTCCTGCCTCTTACTTGATGTCTTCCGAAAGGCGCCCTTTTCTTTAGCTGTTTAAAATCATTAAATACTTTTAACGAGAAACGCATACTTCGCAATACTTAATTCAGTTAGTTTTTCCTTATTCGAATAAAGCAGCTTAGGTAACTAAAACACACATCATTTTCTCTAATTGTTCTAAGATCGACGTTTTATGCAAAAAGTCTGTATGATAAATGAGCTTACACCAAGTGTGGGAAAAACAAAAGTAATAATTGTGTAAATTAATAATTCGGTATGCCCACTACCTTTCCCTTGGTATGGTGCAGGAGGTTTAGCTGCAATCGTTTCACACTTCTGACTTCTTTTATTTTGGCCTTTAGCTGTCGAAAACGCCCTCTTTCCTTCGCCTGTTTGAAATAAAATATTTTTATGCAGATATCGCGAAAACCTCAGTTTCGCAAGGCGTAATTCACTAATCCCTATTTCCAATACATCACCATATATATTTCCAAAATATTCCAGTATATCAGATAAAAAAGCAAAGGAAATGCTACAAAAAACTAAAAACAATTACTTATGTGATTCAGGGCCTTTTCGTAGTCTTCTTCGAAACCTTTTACGTGTTTTCTTGAACACTTCCTTAGATACCCTGAAAAAAGCATAAAGAGTAATTCAGTGTACGAATATTGCCACATATACTCAATGCCTCACATAAATTTTGCAGATAAACCAAAGAACTTTCACTTTCAAAAAGTACTGCCACTAATAATCAGGGTTTACAAGATAAACGGCAGCGTTGGACAAATTACATTTTAGCTAATTAAAAAAAAACAACCTCGACAAAACAAGGATAATTTAAACGTAAAATCCTGCAGACCTCATACACAGGATGCAATTAGTCACACAAAGAAATCACCATAAAATTTTAAACACCATTGGAACTGTAGCAACTAAATATAACAAGCAGCAATTAAAATCATATTCTGTCAAAAATAAAATAAATTTTCAATAGTAAAACTCTAAGTCAAATCTATAGGGATAAACGGGCAACTAAACACTGCAACCAATTTAAACTACTCTACTTTTCAGGCTCCTTACTACAACTGCTTAACTACATTGGCTAACCTAACGATTCACTGTAAGTCTTTTCACAATTCTCTCTCAAAAACTTCTTCACGGTTTTGCCAGCAGTTACAGTCGTTCTCGGAAGAAATAAGCACAGTTAAAGAAATAACACAACCATCCGGAGTGCAATCCGGAACAAGTTGCCTAACTACAGAAAAAAACTAATCAGAAGTATCTACATCGTTTTGCGACTATACATCTGAAAACCCATCAAGACTCGATTTGATGGAATAAAACGCAAAAAGAGAGAACAACGAATTGTATAACTATACCTTGTTCACTTTCCATTAAACCATACATTAAACATATATTAGCTAAACACCGAAAAAATACGAATAATCTCCATTTTATTGGAATGAAAAACAAAGTAATACGGAGAACAATGATTTGAAAATTTACAGAGTCAATGACCGTTCCGTTCTGCGTTCAAACACACAGAAAAAATATATTAGCTAAACACCGTAAAAATAAGAATACTCTTCATTTTGTTGGAATGAAACACAAACTAATACGGAGAACAACGATTTGAAAACCTACAGAGTTAATGACCGTTCCGTTCTGCGTTCAAACACACAGAAAAAATATATTAGCTAAACACCGTAAAAATAAGAATACTCTCCATTTTGTTGGAATGAAACACAAACTAATACGGAGAACAACGATTTGAAAAACCTACAGAGTTAATGACCGTTCCGTTCTGCGTCCAACCACACAAAAAAAAGTATATTAGCTAAGCACCGAAAAAATAAGAATACTCTCCATTTTGTAGGAATGAAACACAAATTAATACGGAGAACAATGATTTGAAAATCTATAGAATCAATGTCCGTTCAGTTTTACGTCCAACCAAAATTTAGTACAGACCTTCAAATACACAATGGAGAGCCCGCCGCCTAGTCTTCAAATTAAAAGGAAAAAAAAGGATAAGTCGCAGGCGAATCCTTGAAAGAGTATGGACATCAGGGACGCATGGATGCTTTTTTTAAGGACAGCAGCAAACAGCAATCAAACAAATTTTACTCTCTGAAGTGACCACTCATCGGACATGAAGATCTCACTCTACAGTGGTCACTCATCCCACTTAAAGATCGCACTACACAGAATGCACTTGTCTGACAGCTTCCCTACCATATAACTAAAACCTACAAAACCTAATTTTTTTGTGGCGATGGGAAGGGGGAAGGGGGTGGTTCAACGACAAATTCCAACGGACTGCACACCCGATGCTTTGTCACAAGAGTCTCCATTTTGTTGGAATGAAACACAAACTAATACGGAGAACAATGATTTGAAAATTTACAGAGTCAATGACCGTTCCGTTCTGCGTCCAAACACACAGAAAAAATATATTAGCTAAACACCGCGGCTCAGTCTTCAGATTAAAAGGAAGAAAAATGATAAGTCGCAGGCGAATCCTTGAAAGAGTATGGACATCAGGGACGCATGGATGCCTTTTTTAAGGACAGCAGCAAACAGCAATCAAACAAATTTTACTCTCTGAAGTGACCACTCATCGGACATGAAGATCTCACTCTACAGTGGTCACTCATCCCACTTAAAGATCGCACTACACAGAATGCACTTGTCTGACAGCTTCCCTACCATATAACTAAAACCTACAAAACCTAATTTTTTGTGGCGATGGGAAGGGGGAAGGGGGTGGTTCAACCACAAATTCCAACGGACTGCACACCCGATGCTTTGTCACAAGAGTCTCCATTTTGTTGGACTGAAACACAAACTAGTACGGAGAACAATGATTTGAAAATTTACAGAGTCAATGACCGTTCCGTTCTGCGTCCAAACACACAGAAAAAATATATTAGCTAAACACCGTAAAAATAAGAATACTCTCCATTTTGTTGGAATGAAACACAAACTAATACGGAGAACAATGATGGGAAGACCTACAGAATCAATGTCCGTTAGATTTACGCCTAACCAGAAAAAACTAACAAAATGAAATAAACAAAATACAGATACATAGAGAAATACAGAAATAAAAAGAGGAAATACAGGAAATACCGCAAATTACCACTATTAACTATTAAAATGAATCATACAAAAATCTCAGGAATCAACAGTTTGATTTGTAATTTCTTATAACACGGCAAACTGCCAGTGGGTCACATTAACGTTAAAAATCTGTCATTGAAAATACCACGAATTACTATTAAAATCATAATTAAACGCAATACACAGTGTTGGTTTTACAATGAAAGATATTTACTATAAAGCCACTCACTCTGTGCCGTCGGACCAAAACTGCACCCTGACGCTGTCTAAACAAGCCTTCGTCACGAATCCTGGCCACCAGATAGGATCTACCCGCGCCCAAATGATTTCGCCATCAGAGAAATCTTCTGCAAGAAAAGTGCAAATATTAACATCTTAACAAAAAGAGATTCAGTGCGTATAGTTTCGAATGGAACAAAACATTACACATTTCAGAAAAACAGCATACAATTTTAGATTTTATTACTGGCATTTTGCAGCATTAAAGCCGTTTGCACTGTGTAGAAATATAACACGAACCTATCACGCTCCTCTTTGTCAACTCCATTCCTGCAAGGGAAAAAGTCGAAATCAATACATTAAGTCAAACCACACTGAGTGTTTCGAACAAAAGGCGAAAGGATTCTGAATTTTAATTTGAGAAGGAACCGGGTAAAAATGACAGAAATGATAGAAAAATATCGATGAATCATAGCAAAAGCAGCTCATACTCTGAACATAAAAAATAAATTCAAATTATTTGTTTAACTTTTGCCAAATCTCGCTTCATTTCGTTCAACTTTTACCTGGTTGGTGTGTATTCGAAACGCAGAATTTTTGCGCATTTTATTAGGAACGCTTTAAGTGGCTTATACAGCGGCTACTGTGCCCCCTTTTCGAACCCTGTTTTGTAAGATATTACTTTCAACACTGGCACATTTGATTTTGCCTCGACATGTGTAAATACAGTTCCAATACGCAAAACTCGTTTCTTTCTGTCGTTTTTAAGGTTTCACGTACTTAGTCTTCTAAGTAAATTTTCCTTCAATATTAAACCTTTCTCTGTTCCTGCATTTTAGGGCTCCCAGTTTTAGACAGAAATACAAAATTGTTATCGTTTAACATTTAATATATACATTTTACACTCAGTTTCATATACCAAATCTTTCACTCTTAAATACAAAAAAGTAGCATATCAGTATACATGTATACATGTTTCATATATTCTCACCTTCGTTTGGTTAATTATCCTAAACTAACTTGCTATTCCAAAAGAAATCACTTTAAAACTTTTTTAGCTTTTGCTCAGTCAGCGTTTTCTCACGACTGAAGCCTGTGACCAGAGGCAGCTGGTGGCCTGATAGCTCCCGCTTAAACCCACGAACCAATCAAACAGCCCCATTTCATCAAGGCACCACTGCAGCGGCAAGCAAATCTCTGTGCGATCAATACGATCACAGAGTTCAAAGAGAAGCTTTGGATGACTGACAGCTTGATCAACGCATTACCGTGAGAAAGTGTGGCCACATGCAGTCTTTTTCAAGGGGGCAGGCTGAGGATTTGTGGGTGTGTTTGGGAGCTGTTGGAAGCTTGTTTCCGTGAGAAGATGGGGCCACCTACGTGTTCTGATTTACTATATATCAATGTGCTGGATTAGTAATAAAGTTTCAAGTTTTATTTAAAATTCCGTAATGTATTTTGGACCCCTCTTTAATTTTCCGAGAAATATCCCAAACCTCGAGTTAACCCTCTTCCCGCATTTTGTAGCATTGCGTCTCGGGAATTCCATAATGCATTTTAGATCTCCCAGTTTTAATTTTCAAAGAAATACCACAGAGCCCCCCCCACCCTCCACCCCGCCCCACCCGCTGGAATATTGCTTTTTCATTACTTAAATACATGTGAAAAATTCATATATCAATAAATGCCCATGTTTTCATGCAGGTTTTCACCATCACTTCTAAACGCAGAGCAGTCAATCTCTTTTTTTTTTGGCACCGTGAGAAAGTGTGGCAAAATGCAGTCTTTCTCAGGGGGGCAGACTGAGGATTTGTGGGTGTGTTGAGGAGCTGTTGGAAGCTTGTTTCCGTGAGAAGATGGGGCCACCTACGTGTTCTGATTTTCCATCACTTCTCAACGCAGAACACTCAATCTTAGTGCTGTCATTTATTCATTTGACAGCACTGTCACCGTATCAAACGCTATTTTAGCCCTTGTTACACTCTTCGTTTCAATTCAACTTAAAAACCAATCCAGCTATGTCAGATATAGTTAATTTAGAAAAATTTACAGGAAACAAAAATAGTCCCTGAAAAAATCCGTGAGAAAAAAAAGCTTTTTAAATAAAAAAACAACTTCACAAGTCCCTAAGAAAAGCAAGAAAAGCACTTACCCCATATCTTTAAATGCAGTGTGCAGAACACTTTGAAGTGACATTATTTACATATATCCAAAATCTCAAGGAACGAGTTTTAACATCTCCAGCTTGAGAGCAGCAGTTTTGTACTTAACATACATTCTGTACTGCTTGTATAAAGAATCTTTATAAATGTATTTTTGTTTATCTCTCTCCAAGTTATATTCACTGTCTGATGCATATCCTCGGCAATCCATATTACATTGGTTGAATAACCAATACAGTACTTTAGCATGGGAAAGTCTATTCCCGGTGTGTAAATTGACATCTTTGAAGTCACCGATACTGTTTCTTTGTTCACTGAATTCGCTTCTGTAACTGTCACAACGCTGCAGTTTTCCGTCTGACTTAATTCTTTGCTTACGTCTCTTTCTGTATACTTTCCTCTTGGCTGTTTTATACCTCCCCATCTCGACCTTAATTCGGATTCCAGTCGGATTCAAAGCCTATTTTCATGATATCATCATTTCTCTATAATAAGCCATTTCATACCGTAGAACCTTTCGAACCGAGCTGTTGTTTCGACTGCAAATTTCTTGGGTCAATTTCTAAAGAAATGATAAAGGAAAAACATCAAAATTCTAATTTTTTTCCAAGATGCATACTTCTGAATTTAAACAGCCACCACATGATTGTTTTAAGCTATGTATCATATTATTCAGCACCTTTAAAGGCCAACTTTGAATGTTTTTTTCTGGAAAATGGAATTCTGATGATGATCACTTTTTTCTATCATTACTTTATACCTTTACCCCAACCGAATAAGCAGATTTGTACTTAAAATTTTGCTGAAAAGATTTGGTGTTTCGACCGGATAAGGTTGGGATAAAGGCATAACGAAACGATAGGGAAAACTAGCAACAAGCAACAAAATTCCATTTTTCTCGAAATATATTCATAAATGGGCTATAACAGGGGCAGAATATTATGTAAAATATATTTTTTAAACGATCATATGGTGGCGTCTTTGAACATAGAAATTTGAATTTCTATGTTTTTACCTTATCATTTCTTTAAAATTTATACCAAATAAGAACTGCAGTCGAAACGCTACTTCTATCGGAAAGACCCAAACGTACGCATTAGGACATTCGGTCGAAACGCCAAAACTTTTTGGCGTAACTATAAGTGCCAATACGCTTATTTAATCCACAGAATTTGCAGTCGAAACGACCCCTCCATTGGGAAGTACGAAGTGGCTTATATAATACATGGGAACGGGGTCGGGAAAAAGCCAAAAAATTTTACCATACACGGGAACGGGGTCAAAAAAAGTGGTCCATTTGTCCAAAAAAAGCCTGAAAAGCCGGAAGATTCCCATGTATGTTACATGTACGAAGCTGTTTTTATCTGTCACTCTGCTTTAAATGTAAAATTTTTTCCTTCGCCCATATTCAAAGAGAGTATTCAGGAATAATTATATCTATTGAAGAAACTTGTTTATTTACTTGCTATAACTTACATTTAGGCTATGAATATCCCAATCTGTCTAGCAAAACCGCGTGAAAAGATGTGAGCGATAACATCAAACTTTGCTCACTTCAGTTTCAAACCTTTTCTTAAAATTCCACCTTATATTAGAATTTTTTTCTTTTTTTACTTTTGCCAACCGATTCTTGGCGTAGAAGTACACATTTATGCATATAATTTACTGTAGTATCCATTTGGAAATAGTCACATTTTAATTAAACAACACTGGCACATTTTAATCCCTCGCACTTTCCGCCATTGTTGCTAACGACTGACCGATTCACACCCAACATATAATATAGGTGTCCCGTGTCGCCAGCGGCAAGGGAAAAAGTACGGACAAACTCACAGGACTCCGTTTTCCGTGCGTTGTGGGCTTAATTTTAAAAACCATTTTAATGGACCCACGGCATCACAGGGAGTCCAAATCTAACTTAAACCCACAACGTCAAACCCACAACGTAACTTAAACGCACAACGTAGCTTTCTACCTAAAAATAAACGCACAGCGTAGCTCTCGTAAGAGCGGACAGACGGACGGACTGACGGACGGACAGACAGACGGACGGACACCCCAAACCTATAGGCCCCAATCCGAAGGGTTGGGGCCTAATAACCGTCACTGAAAGCCACAGGCTTCTCGAATCGAAACAACACGCCTTCGCTTTGCAATGCCTCTTGCTTCTCACACATTGATCGATTATCAGCGCAGAGCCGTATTCACACTATATTGCTAAATAGGTCACTGCCAGGTTTGCGGCCTGCTTTAAAACAATGCACATAAACCGCAGCAAAAGCCACTCTGGTCACATTCAACTGTTTTCGTGTGTTTCGGAGGGGGGATAAGGGGAGGATAAAGGAGGGGAAACAGATATCACAGAGATATATCTCACAATATATAAAATATAACAGATATATCTCAAAATTTATGCCAAAAATATACCACTGCCTGTACCGAAAGAAAATCCCACTATATTTCCAGACTACGCCTTAAATTTTGCTCATCCTGGCAGGCTCGCCACGATGTCACGATTTTATTTAGAGTTTGGGCCAGATGAGGAAATGAGTGGCCTGTAGTCAAAGAAACACAATAAAAAGGCAGATATTTAAACAACGAAAATTTCATTATAATATAAACACCAATAAATATAACATAATCCATCCACTTATATCACATATCACAGGCCTGCCCACAGTACATTCTAGATAAATAAACAAATACATAAATAAACTAGAGGCTCATTCCGCTAGCGAAATGTTAAACACTTGACAAAAATTAAAACGCAAAAATACTTCCTTCAGTGGGTTATTTCTTGAATAATATATTGCAAACAACACAGCTTGAATACGTCTTATAAGCCAAGTAGTATTTGATTAGTGTCGACTCAAAGTTTTATTGGCTGGTCAGGTATACGCCGTGTTATCTATTTACGCAGTGAGAGCTCGCACAAAGCTCACTGAGCAAATGTGTATTCTGTGATGTCGTTAAATGCTACGCATTTACTTGCAAAAAATACACTGCGCATTTTCAGTCGAAACAACACCTCCACCGGAAAAATCCGAAAGTGCGATTTGGCTTATCAATTTGTAGTCGAAACGACACCCATCGGTAACATCCAAAAGTGCGAATTGGCTTATTGTTGTGCTACCACCGGACAGCGCCCATTTATTGCACAAGACATCGTTGTGCGAGCACTCTGTAGAAGTCGAACCTACAACAGCACAAACTGTCAAGTGCCAACTGTTGCCAAAATAGGCAGAACAAATAAAAATGAGCAGTTTTTGCCTCATATTGCCTACCGTGTTGTGAGCGATAATATGGTATTTTCACTTATTTCACATTACACAACTAAGATAGCCATTTATTAAAGATAAAAAATAAAATGGGACAATATGCTTGTTTAATATGAGGAATAATGATTTATGACCTGTTGTAATGAGTGAGATTTGCAATTCAAATTTCGACAGATATTTCGCGCATGCGCCTTCAGAATTTTTTTGTTTTGATTTTGTATTTTTGTTTTGATTTTCGACAAATCAAATCGCAGCACGTGCTATTTTTCTGGAAGGTTGAATTTACAGGCCAAGAATTAAAAAAGGACTTTTTTTGTCTATCCTTCATGAAACTTTGCCATGTGATAGAGTAGACTTCTCTAAATATGGGGAAAATTTTAGTTTTCCCATATACAGCCGATTTTGTTCGAAAAAGACAATTACAAATGGTCTCCCTGAGTGGTATTTGATATGGTTGTGAAATATACAAGGGGTAGACTTTAGGGCGGCTTTTCGAATTTGTCTTTCAGTCATAATTTTTCATTTTGGTAATGTCTTATACACATTATGCTTAAGTTTAGTGTCCGCCTTAAAAATGTAAGAAGAATTGGCTACTTCTGAGTTTTCTGGAGGCCTTATAAATAAGGAGAACCTGGTTCTGGTCTCTGAATTTTTTCGGTCTCTCTAAACCTTATAAATCAGCACGTGAGGTCTCCTCAAGCTTTAGGCTATATATACATATATATATATATATATATATATATATATATATATATATATATATATATATATATATATATATATATATATATATATATATATATATATATATATATATATATATATATATAATAATGTGTAATGTGTATAATAATGTGTATAAGACATGACCAAAATGAAAAATTATGACTGAAAGACAAATTCGAAAAGTCGCCCTAAAGTCTACTGCTTGTATATTTCACAACCATATCAAATACCACTCAGAGAGACCATTTGTAATTGTCATTTTTGAACAAAATCGGCTGTATATGGGCAAACTAAACATTTTCCCATATTTAGGGAAGTCTACTCTATCATATGGCGAAGTTTCATGAAGGATGGACGAAAAAAGTCTTTTTTTTTCATTCTTGGCCGTAAATTCAACCTTCCTGAAAAATTACACGTGCTTCGATTTGATTTGTCGAAAATCAAAACAAAAACACAATATCAAAACAAAAACATTTTTAAGGCGCATGCGCGAAAGATCTGTCGAGACGACATTTTTATTGCATTTTGTCGCATGTTTCAGTAAGTATAAGTTATACCATTAAGAACAAGTTGTAGTGACAATCAATGTCAATAGTGGTACACTTGACTTGAATAAACTCTGGATATGTGGTACATTAGGAAATATACTGGATGTTACATTTTCTAGAAAGTGGATACGACGTGACAGCAAATAAGCCAATTCGCACTTTCGGGTCGTTTTTTTCTATCATTTCTTTATATCCTTATCTCAACTGAATGAAGTCGAAACGCAAAAACTTTTCGGCAAAAGTCAAAGTGCGAATTGGCTTACCGGTTGATTAACATCATTTCCTCATCATAATCAGGAAGTATCTATGTTCTAACTCTATTGGTTTAGCACTTTGAGCGTTTCGAATAAAATTTGAATTTTGAATTTCGACTACGAGGGAATCGGGCAAAAAATCAAAGAAATGATACATTAACTTAGGTTAAATCGCCTCTGCCTGTAGTGTCGCCACCTCCCGAAAACAGCAATTATCCCGAAAATAATATTTTTGCCGAATCTGCCGACACCTGCTACTGGTCCTAGAATGCAAAATGTTGAGCTGCTATAAGTAAACCGTTAGTACACACATATAAAGTCGGATTTGTGGTCACAAGTAATCCTTCTAAGCCAATTCGCACTTTCGGGTCTTTCCGGTTAAGGTGTTGTTTCGACTGCAATTTTTCGGAATGAATTATAAAGAAATGATAAGAGAAATACTACTTTTCTTTCAACATGCACACTTTCAAATTTACAAAGCCATCACATGATTTTTAAAAAGCATTTTACACATTTTTCAGCCCCTTTAATAACCAATGTGTGAATATGTTTCAGGCAAAATGGAATTTTGTTGATTTTTGCCGTTTTTATCTATCATTTCTTTATACCCTTATCCCAACTGAATTCAGCCGAAACGCAGAAGTCAAAGTGCGAATTGGCTTATAGCTCTTAGCAGTCATTTTGAAAAGCGAGTTGATAGTCTTACAGTTTGTACTAAAAATTTGCATTTCGGGAGGATGGAATAAAGTGGCCAGTTACAGCTCGAAAATTCTGCCCGAAAAAATATATCGACCTTGTATTTTTGTAAATCACGACATTTTACTTCGCGCAGAACAGAAAATATGTGTAAAATCCTGTATTTGCCACATACAAAAGCATTACCGGCTCGCCACAGCTACAGCTATTGCGCAAAAACCATTGAAAAGTGGCAGACGGTCCCAGGTCCCAGGTAAAATATAGAAGAAAAATCGCAAAAAAAAAACATACAAGAAACTGAACTTGAAACTATTTGTTAAAATCTTTTATAATTTTTTAAAATAGCATAACAACCGGACCGGTATTTGGTGCAAGAGAAATTTGACATTTAGGCGAAATTTCTCTATCATTTCTTTCATTTTTTACGTGATTATTTTCATTCGAAACGCAGAATTTTGGCGCATTTTAATGGGAACGCCTAAGTGTGATTTGGCTTATTTTGACTTTTTCAGACATTGAGTTGTCATGCTAGTGAAAAACCTGTCACTGCATGTACGTAGCTCCAAGTCAGCTCTTCATTAGTTATACTTGATATGTTTCTTTGGAGCTACGCATGTGTCAAATACGACAGAAAAAACTTTTGTTGATTATTCCCGGGAGATTCAAGAGGTATGGTAACTTACTACTTTATCTGCTCTTACTCTTGACAACGGAAAACAAATGCAATCTTGGCGAATCAAATCAATAAAAGGTTTTATAATGAAAATATGGGTTATTCGACAGAATCACGAGACATGTAAAGTTATGTGAAGGATGTAAATATAAACTCTTGTGAAGAAGATATCAGCACCTGGCCGTGTGTTCCTGGTAGCCGTGGAGCCAATGCTGTGGGAGTCTTGGTGTAGTTTTCTGGTCTGGACGTCCGTCTGCCTGTTCGTGATGATAAGTCAAATGCATTAAAGCAGTAACAACGCGTCGCATATTGCAGTGCGCTATCGGTTTTGAACAGTCGCTGCCCAAGCGCAGTGATCGTTACAAGTTAGCGTGCTACGACCCTGTGTCAAGGTACTGTGCGTGTCTGGGACGCTGTGTGCGTTTTTCTCTGGTGAATCAGTATTTCACGGTACTGTACTACGTCCTTGTCACCGTGAAATTTCGTATCAAAGTACTGTGCGTATCGGGCGACTTGTGGGAGTTTCGCCGTGGAACAGTTCAGTACACCGCAGGGTGTGAGGCATTTTTGGGTATTTATTTATTTATATATTTATTTATTTATTTATGTATTTGTTTATTTATCTAGAATGTACTGTGGACAGTTGAATGTGACCAGAGTGGTTTATTTTTGCTGCGGTTTATGTGCACTGTTTTAAAGCAGGCCGCAAAGCTGGCAGTGACCTATTTAGCAACATAGTGTAAACACGGCTCTGCGCTGATAATCGTTCAATGTGTGAGAAGCAAGAGCATTGCAAAGTGAAGGCCTGTTGTTTAAAAAAAATCAATTCGAGAAGCCTGTGGCTTTCAGTGACGGTTATTAAATGAGAGCTGCGTTTCTCTTCAGTCATAGTGTTTAGGTGTGTAGGGTAGCTATGTTAAGTCGCCTTGTTTTATGAAAAAAAAACAAGAAAGTTGCTTTGGGGGTGCGTTAGGTGTGGTTTAGTCTGGTACCACCTTTTGATCAAAGGTAACTTGATTTTGACCGTAAGGTCAGTCGTAACCCCCCCCCCCCATTATCGTTGTTTTTTTTTATTTGGTGAGCTAGTGATTTCAGTGAATACATAGTGAAATATACGCTGAAGTGCGGCGGTATTATTATTTTTTCTTTGGTTTCTGTGAAGTGTGGAAGTGAAGTGAAACGGAAACAGTAGCAGGTTGTTTTACGGTAAAGTGTACGTGTGCGAGTAGTTTCACGATAACGTGTCGATTCACAGAAAAGGTGTATCCCAGTGTAGGGTAGATATGTTACGTCGCCTTGTTTTATAAAAAAAACAAGACAGTTGCTTTGGTGGTGCGTTAGGTGTGGTTTAGTTTGGTAAAAGTTTTTTTTTTGCTTTAAGCTAAAGCGGCAAGTGGCCGTATCCCCTTCTTAAAAAAACATTCAGAGGTTATTGCCTGTTGATCAAATTTAATTCAATGTTGACCTGAGGGTCAGTGTTAACCCCCCCCCCCCCTCGATATTGTTATTTTTAATGTAGGCTAGAATTATTTCAGTTATTTAAATGAATTGGGTGAAGCAATGGGCTGATATACAAGAGGCGTTGCCAACTAAAATCAATTCGTGAAACCCGTGGTTTTAAGTGACGGCCGATTGGAAGCTGCGTCTATCCTCAGTCAATGGGTAAAGCTGTGTTCATGCAGTGCTAGGTCGATTCCAGTATCAAAAAAAGAAAAAATTCAAAAGTTACCGCCTGTTGATCAAAGGTAACTAGATTTTGAAGTGAAAGGGAAACAGTAACAGATTGTTTTACGGTAAAGTGTACGTGTGTGAGTAGTTTCGCGATAACGGTGCCACCGAAATAAATGTGTGCTTTTTCTTAGTTTACCATTGTTAGGATTTTAAAAGTGAGATCAATACGGGAGTTTAAATCATTAATTAATCATAATCAATAACCAGGTGCATTGAAAAGGTATAAAGTGGAGGAACATGCGTGCTCTGCACGTCCATACGGCCAGGTACTGATATCTTGTGTATATATACGGTGGCGGATGTTGTAGTCAGCCAAAGTCAAATGTTATGGGTGTACAAACTAATTTTATACGTAATTCTGCATCTATGAGCTATTTTAGTATATATTTTACAAAAACCCACAACCCCTTCATTTAAATATTTGGTCACTTGACTTAGATCACGTAACATTTAAAGGCTAGAATGTAAACAAACATTTGACAGGAGGATGCGGAAGTTAACTTTTCTACACTTTTATGAACAAACAAAAGATATACAACTCACTAAAAATTGTGCCTGTTTTACGAAAGAATGTATGAGCATGAACTTTCTGTAACTGTTTGAATAGTAGGGACTGGTATGCAGGATTCGTGCCTCAGAGCATATGAAGTTGACAGCTGTTAGTGGAACAATGAAATGCTTCGTAGCTCTGACAGAGAGATATACGAATATTTGCTACCTTCCAAAAGAATTAATTTCAAGCCCTGCTTAAGATATAAAAAAGCTCTACCTATGTTGGCATATTCTGTTTATGGTCTCCCAAAGTCGTATTTTAGGGTTATGTATATATGAGTGAACGTATATGATGCACATTTCGTCTCCCTGTTTACCCTTTTTCATGTATGGTCTCTCTAGCTGTTAACTTGAGTGTCTTTTAAGATATACGAAAGGTCTATCTATGTTGGCATTTTCTGAGTATGGTCTCCCAAAGTCTTATGTTAGGGTTATATACGAGCAAAAATAACCGATGAACATTTGGTCCCCCTGTTTACTTATTTTCATATTAGGTCTCTCTTAGTGTTATCTTTGTATCTTTTCAACAAATTTTTTGTCATATTCTCTTTGTTTTATCACAATGGGTTCTTGAGGTCAGTTAGAAGCCTCATATCGACCTGTATTGGATTGTTCTCGTTTAGCCAAGAAAAGGAATACTGAAATTTGCCTTTCAAGGTTACGAGGCGGTGAACTTTGTCGCTTTATTGGAAATAAACCATGTCAATGTCGCTCCGGAGAATTACTTTTTCATTCTCTTGCCTTTGCTTTAGGTGCCGTGACCTCTCAGATTGGGGCTTTTGGCGATGTTAACATTGTCAATAAAAACATCAGCACATTTTTTACCCAAAAAAATTTTAAGTCTTAAATACTGCGACCGGGGTTCAAACGAGAGACCCCAAACTTCCTAGAACGACAAAATAGCAATATTTGTAAACTCTCTGTTGAATGTTGACAAAACAGAAAAGATCGCACACAAAATGTACCACTATTACGGTGTCTCCCTGACCTTACGAGTCGAGTATTAATTTTTGTTTATGCTGATATTGATTGTTACGGTGCAGTTGTGAAACTGATTTGATACTACACCAGTAGTCTCGAACAAATCTAAGAAATCACCGATCTCCAAATGACTATCAATATCAAGGCCCGAATCAAATTGCTGCTCATTATCTACTTTTCGAATTGCCTGGACTGAAGCAAAATTCTCTTGTCCGAGAGTAACTGCGTTATTATATTAACCATTTTTTTCCATAGCTTTCTTCCTTCAGCAAGCACGTTTCTCGAGGTTTGTTCTCTTTCACACAATTTGCCAGTTAGGCCACGGGACGATCTGATTGTGCTCTCCATTGCTCTTTTTTGCTCATTTTTGTGTTGCGCAGGGCCGAATGCTAGCCTCCGATTTATGCAAAGTGACAATCATAATTTGCCTTGCATCAAGGGTTTCATCCAAAATAGTGATGCACGTGTCGCGAAGACAGTGATATGTGTATCCGTGCTTTCTGCTGTCCAACAAAACATCGAACTAAGCCCCACCCCTTTTCTCATTTTCATTAATGACCTCCCACTTCGAGCCCAGCCATCAGTCCGCTTGTTTGCTGACGACTGTGTCCGTTTTCGTGAGATTAGAGATGAACGTGACCATCTAATTGTACAGGGCTTAGAAGCCTTGAATTCTTAGGAGAACGATTGGCTAATGGAATTCAATCCGGACAATTGTTTTGTGCGCACTATTTAAAAAAGCGGTATCCAAAACTAAATAAATATTCATTGAAAAACACAGTAATTTAGATTCAACAACCCATCTAGTTGATGGAATTTCTAAAGACTTAAAGAAGTCGCTTGTCAGGTGTGGGATCCCCACCTAGAGTGCCACATCTCCAAATTAGAGTCAGTGCAGCGGGAGGGCAGTACGATACGCCACAAATAGGTATCATAACAACAGTTCGGTCACCCATAAACACACATTCTATTATCTTCCAACCACCATACCACACCACCCAGCAACACAATAACACAAGTGTGCTCCAAGTGTCATTTCGGCAAACATCAAGTTATATTAAGCAGACACATAAGTTATCGAAAGAACATATGGTATGGAATGAGTTACCCTATTGTTACAGACCTGACACAATATTACCTTAATGGGGTGCTAGTGTCGTTAAAATAATCAGTCAATCAAGCAATCAGGACTTGATATATATTTCTCATCGATTTTCTGTCCTCTTTCATGATCAAATGACTGATATTGAACATGCTGTTTTAATTTTTGTTTTTAGAACATGAGTACTCATCCTAAAGTACGCTACATCATGTATATTAATGAAGAAAAAAATTTTAAGGCCACCTTATCCTTTTGCCAGTCTTTTGGCCTTGAAATCCAAACTTATGTCTGTGGCTATAAGAAAGGAATTTTTTTTCTGCGAAGTAGATTTTCTGAAAGCTTTAGGATGGGTAAACAAGAGATTTTACGTGCGGTATCACTCATTTTGAAAGGTAGCCATATAATTAAGGAGAATAAGACTTGGTTTTTAAAACCTAAAATTTATTGCACTAACACAAACAAATATGCTATCCAGGGGATTTTGCGTTTCTTAACATGTATGTGTTTTTTATTTAAAGTCTTTTCTGTTGCAAGATCTCGCAAGTTAAGACTCAGCTTCGTCTGTAAGACTGTACTACAGTTCCATTGTTAAAAATCAGTTGTAGAAAATTGTTTACATAGCTTCTAAAAATGGATTTTTGTAATTTGCAAAAAAAAAGAACTCATCGAAAAAAACATGATTGAAGATACTTTGGACTTCTTTGTGTATCAAAATCAGCTTGTTGTATGTTGTGATGACTGTTACTTTTGTGACAAAATAATATGGCTATTGGTTGAAACAAGAAATATCTTTCGTAGCCATCCAGTGAGGATGTACGCAAAATATTTGAAAAATTTTCACCCCCTTTCCCCTGTACGCCAAAAGTTACGTTATTATGGAGTTAAACATTAGCGTCCGCACTGGTCTAGTTAAATTGTGCCAATATTTTCAGATATCGAATTTTGATGGGCCAATTGGTACAATTTTTGCTTCGACGTAAGTATTAAGTCACTGTTTGAAGTCGTTCAAGATTAGTTTTACAGTAGTTTAGGGCTTTGAAAATCAACAACTTTCTGGTTTGCTGTTTTATTTTTATGTAATGAGGTATTGTGTTCCCTTTTAGGTACTTGATCTGCTGTCAAGTGGTTTGCAGAAGATACTCTTGCAGTGAAGGGCCTTATCCTAGTATGTATCTCACTCATTGAACCAAACAAAAATATACATATTAAAAATTATAAATAGTTTGAAGGACTTTTCAGGATGATCTGTTCTTAGAAATCGTTATAGCTTGTAATTTATGAGGTATAGGAAAATTGACCTGGGCGGTTTAGTTATTCTAAAATATTGATATACACATCTGTCCATTACGGTGTCAATTGGTTAAATTTTAAATGTCCATTTCTTTCCTTTCAGGCAAGGCGAAGATTATAGAATTCCTGGGCATGAAATCCGAAAAGAGTATCGAGCACTTACCCCAAGATGAACAGTACAAAAAGATACGAGCTAAAGTGACCAACGAAAGAAAGACAGTGCACATGAACATAAATAAAAATCTTGAGGTACTGTTACCAAAGAAACAGCAGGTTAACCTAGGTGATAAAGTTGAAGGGTGATGGAACACTTGTCTTAAAAGTACCCAGTCTTTCAAGTTTGCGGGCCCTTAAGTATATCGTCGCTACGCAGCTACATAGGCAGCAGGATGTCGCTTCATTGCAGTGTAACCCCTTTTTGGCAACGTTCCAACGACCACATAATTCCTTCTTTACATTTTATTTGAGTACAGTATTGAATTAAAAAAACAACAACCGAACAGAACCGAAATTTTGGAATTCGGTTTTCGGTTATCAACCAACAGAGAAATTTTGCTCGGATTTCGCTGAAACCAGCACACCCCTACTATTTTCAAGTAAGAAGTTTGAGTATACTTATCGACTGTGATAGCGTAGTTTAACGTTTCATTTATTTGTAGATCCCCAATATCAGACTTAGGCAGAACATGCTCGAAAAAAAGAAAATAGGTAGTCCTCATGTAAATTCTTTGGATAAAAGCATTTCTTGGCATACTCAATGCTTTACTTGTGAACGATTGTGACATTGTTCCTTCCAAATGTAGGGCCCCACAAATAATTATGAAAACTGTGAAATAAAAGATAATATGTAAATTCTTCAATAACAAGAAGCACTATCATAACACCCCAGAATAAATAACGACATCAGAAAGTGGACATCCATTTCGCACGTGCGAAAAAAGAGAGGGGGATGATGTCTATCCGTGTGAGTACGCTATTGTTAAACTCTATAATGAAGGCTCAATTTTTGGCATACATAGGGGGAGAGGGGATAAAAGAGTAACAAATTTTCGCGCACGCACTAAAGGAATGGCCCAAAATCTCAAGCGCGCTCTAAAGGACTAAAAGATCACGAAGGAAATTCACGGAAAAAGGGAATTGTACGCCTGCTCGAATCCCATAGAAGCACCCATCCCATGGCCTATCCGTATAATAACAACTTTTGTGATGATATTTTCTCGGGGATAGGGAGATTTTATGTATCACGTTATATATGTATTTTTGTTCTTAATATTTATTGCCTATGTGCCTGTATTTAAGGGTTTGGGGTTAAAGATAAGTAACAACCAATGTGTCATTGTTTCATGGTTGAAAACTATCTGTGTGAAACACAAATAAAAACAGTACATCATATTTCACTTCAGTTTTATTAACACTCTCAAAAGTGGTAGTGGCTTGATCAATTCGACATCGGGCGGATAGCACCCAGTATATTTAATCACTAAATATATTATGTCTTGCGCCCAGTCAACAATTTGACCTCACTGTGATCTCACTGTGACTTAACAACAACCACATGCTCATGTCATAGTATGATGTCACTGTGAGCTAAATTGTAATAATGTGCCATTGGGTAGAGAAACACAAGGTCCCGGCACTGATAACTCCTGATGGTGGCGCAATACACGATCGTCGTGTCATCCCGTACTCATGACATGTCTTCGGCACCCTCATGTTGCGATGAGGTAGCTTGACGTTGTTCCTAGTCAGGCATTGCCGCCGTCTCTGCGCCCTCAGACCTTAGCGTGTCTCGCGATGATTTCGTTCTTTCCCCCACTTTTGGCCTGAAATAGAACGCGTGTGTATCTATTTAGGTCTGCTGCCGCTGAATAGGTTGCAAACGGCGGATATGAAACTACACTTGAATATGCCAACAGGGTAGAGGTGTATTGAAATATCATTTTTTAAAATATAAATTCAGGATTGTACTATGAATCGTTGAAAAATGTTAACGATGAGAAATGGGTGTAGATCGTTTTGCCACCGGTCACTTTGCGACCGACCACTTTTCCACCACAAAGAAATAAGCAAAAAATTCTTACTACTTATTACTAATTATTAAATTATTATTACTAATTTATAAACTTACCTTATTTATTGATTTTAATTTACTCAAAACAGTAAAAAATTTTGGCTACTAGGTTTTACCTTTAGGCACCAGGCTTGTATGCATTGTAAATATGTGTTCGATCATTCTTTTGTATATCCATGCCTTATGCTCCCTTAGGCAGGCATCTAAATATAAGCTAAGTTAAATGCTAATTTTTCAGAGGGAGACCAGGATATTAAAACAACACATATGGAGACCAAGTGGATATAGTTGCACAATATTTCTTTCTTAAATGAAATATAATAGTATGGTATTGCAGTTTAAAATAAATATATATAAAATATATAAAATAAAGACCATCCCCTCGAACAATTCTCTTCGTAGGACAATTCCCCCTATGTCTATTCCCTTCAATTCATTTTTATTTTTCTTATTTTTACTTTTCTTTGTATTATTTCTCTCTTTTTAAAATAAATTATTGCCTTTTTATCTTTTAATTGGAGGCCGTGTAATTGTACTTTCAACATTGTCACGTTTTATTTTGGAAAAAAAACAAGAGATGAGTGCCACCTTGTTTTATTATCACAGTACAGCCAATTCCCCTACTTAAGATCTGGGAGCTACAACTAATTTATAAACTTGCCTTATTTATTGCTTTTAATTTACTCAAAACCAGGTTCTACCTTTAGACACCAGGCTTGTATGCATCAAAAATCTCTTACCGTTTTCGAGATAAATCATGTTTTTCTTAGCTAAGGTTTTTCGCGATTTGACCTTGACCATGAAGGTCAAGGTAAAAAAATAACGGGTGCCTCAGATCACATTGTCCTTTATATATGTGCCAGGTGTGGCTTTTCTAGCTTCAACGGCCTTGCAGTAAATGCCTGGAATCCGATTCATCTTTCTCGCAATTTGACCTGGACCAGTAAGGTCACGGTGAAAACTTTTTATCAGATTCACCACTTCAGATTACCCTCCACACAAGTGCCGAGTTTGGTTGGTCTAGCTTCAGCGGTCTAGGAGGAGATGTCTGGAAACTGATTCGGCGGAAGAAGAAACAAAGAGAGGAAAAAAAGGATGAAGAATTCGAGGCAATCCATCCTCATTTTTATTTTCAATAACAAGTGGAAATAAATATATATAAAATACATAAAATAAAAAAAATCGGGATTTTAGGTATGCTTGTATATCACTTACTGAATGGGCTGCGACGGCGTCGCAGGTCAAGATTCAATATGTAATATGCAAGTGTACCTAAAATACGAGAATTTCATTTTTAGCACTTGTACTAGCAGTGTTAAATTTTAATATATTGCTAAAGGGAACGGGAGAATATAACCCAGACAATTCGCCCCGAACAATTCCCCTCGTAGGACAATTCCCTGAGAGGTCAATTCCCCTCAATTCATTTTTTGTTTTTCTTATTTATTTTCTTTTCTTTGTATTCTTTCTGTCTTTTATTAACAAATTATTGCCCTTTTATCTTTTAATTGGAGGCCGTGTAATTGTCCTTTCAACGTTGCCGCGTTTTATTTTGAAAAAAAGACAAAAGATGAGTACCACCTTGTTTTGTTATCACAGTACAGCCCATTTCCCCCTGCATAAAACCTAGTAGCTACAACTAATTTATAAACTTATCTTATTTATTGATTTTAATTTACTCAAAAGAGTAAAAAGTTTGGTTACCTTTAGGCACCAGGCTTGTATGTATTGTAAATATGTGTTCGATCATTCTTTGTATATCCATGCCTGATACTCCTTTTAGCAGCCATCTAAATGTTAGCTAAGTTAAATGCTAATAAAGAAAATTCTTGGGATTTTAGGTATGCTTGTATATCACTTACTGAATGGCCTGCGACGGCGTCGCAGGTCAACATTCAATATGTAATATGCAAGTGTACCTAAAATCCGAGAATTTAATTTTTAGCACTTGTACTAGTAGTATTAAGTTTTAATATATTGCTAAAGGGAACAGGACAATACAACCCAGACAATTCCCCCAGTCAATTCTCCCTGACAATTCCTCCCTCCTCAGAGCAATTCCCTTCGTAGGACAATTCCCTGTTAGGCCTATTCCCCCAATTCAGTTTTTTGTCTTATTTTTCTTTTCTTTGTATTTTTTCTCTCTCTTTGTTAACAAATTATTGCCGTTTTATCTTTTAATTAGAGGCCGTGTAATTATCCTTTCAACATTGTCACGTTTTATTTTGAAAAAAAAACAACGAAAAAACAAAAGATGAGTACCACCTTGTTTTATTATCACAGTACAGCCCATTTCCCCCTACTTAAAACCTAGTAGCTACAACTAATTTATAAACTTATCTTATTTATTGATTTTAATTTACTAAAAATAGTAAAAAATTTAGTTACCAGGTTTAACCAGGTTTTACTGGAGTTGTTAGTTTTTACGTGTACATCGGTCGGATCCGCCGTAATGTCCGTGGTGCACCTGGTTGGCTCTTTGCTCGAGCCACCACGTCGCCAGTACGCCGACTCTGCGCAGCACATTCTTCAAATAGCAAGAGACTTCGAAAACCGACGGATTGTTTACTATTTGCGTGGAATTGTCAACAACATCCGGTTTTAAATGGCAGAAAAGACTTTCGCTCCATGCAGAAGAATTTTGCATTTTTAATTTTAAGGTATTTTCTAAAGGAAGAAGTGACAGATACCTGGTTGTTTAATTTTTATTTTGGCATTCAAAGTAAAAAAAATTAAGTGGGGGAGGAATAGTCCTCGGGAAGAATTGTCCTACGGGGGGAATTGTTCGGGGGGGGATTGTCGGAGGGGGAATTGTCCTAGACCCATTGCTATATACATGATTTTAGTCAACATAACTCTTTAGGCTAGGTACTTTTAATATCATAGTTTTAAAGTCATACTTTTTCACTGGGAGACCATGGTATTAAAAAACCCACATACGGAGAACAAGTAGATATAGTTGCACAATATTTTTTTCTTAAATGTAATGCTATAGTATGGTATTGCAGTTTAAAGTAAATATATAAAGAATAAAGAAAATTTTCGGGAATTTTAGGTATGCTTTGTATTTCACTTATTGAATGGCCTGCGACGGCGTCACAAACAGTCGAAACACATATGTTGCGGAAGAAGTTGCGGAAGTGCAAATATCTGACTGTTTCGAATAAAAAAGTTCGGGAGTATTTTTGATTTTAAGGTATTTTCTAAAGAAAGAAGTGACAGATACCTGGTTGTTTTATTTTTATTTTGGCATTCAAAGTAAAAAAAAAAAATAAGTGGGGAAGGAGTTTTAAGGTATTTTCTAAAGGAAGAAGTGACAGATACCTGGTTGTTTTATTTTTATTTTGGCATTCAAAGTAAAAAAATTAAGTGGGGGAGGAATAGTCTCGGGAAGAATTGTCCTACGGGGGGAATTGTTTGGGGGGATTGTCGGAGGGGGAATTGTCCTAGACCCATTGCTATATACATGATTTTGGTCAACATAACTCTTTAGGCTAAGTAATTTTAATATCATAGTTTTAATGTCATAATATTTGACTGGGAGACCATGGTATTAAAAAACCCACATACGGAGAACAAGTAGATATAGTTGCACAATATTTTTTTCTTAAATGTAATGCTATAGTATGGTATTGCAGTTTAAAATAAATATATATAGAATAAAGAAAATTCTCGGGAATTTTAGGTATGCTTTGTATTTCACTTATTGAATGGCCTGCGACGGCGTCGCAAACAGTCGAAACACATATGTTGCGGAAGAAGTTGCGGAAGTGCAAATTTCTGACTGTTTCGAATAAAAAAAGTTCGGGCGTATGAATTTATGTATGATGTTGGATATAATATGTAGCAATATATGGATACTTATTTGCCACCTCTTTTCTATAATTCTATAATTGTGTTTTAGCAGAAATGTGATTGAATATAATTCTTTTTATATGCTATAGTAACGATTCGCTTGAAACATTTTGCCCTAATTTATCAATGGATGTGTACTGCAACGAACGTGAAGAGTCTGATTGTAAACATGGAGATATAGAGGTTACCTGTGATTTGAATGTGAAAATTGCGTGTGTGATCTGACTTCCAATATATAAGCGTTCATGTAAGCATAGGCTGAGAATACTTGCAGTGTTATTTCCTGGTTAGAGGTAGCTAGAACTATACATGGGTCGAGAGAGTGTCTGCAAGTACTTGAGATCTGTGTGCCTGTAAGCATACACTGAATAGTTGCTTGTACCTGATCGTGAACCGAATAAGCCAATTCGCACTTTCGGATTTTTCCGGTGGAGGTGTTGGCTCGATTGAAAATATTGGGGGATAAATTATAAAGAAATGATAAGGGAAAAATATCAAAATTCTAATTTTCTTTCAACATGCACACTTTCGAATTTATAGAGCCATCATTTGATCTTTTAAAAACTATTTTACATATTATTCAGTCCCTTTAATAACCAACATGTGACTATATTTCTGGCAAAATGGAATTTTGTTGATTTTTGCCATTTTTTTCCTATCACTTCTTTATATCCTTATCCCACTTGAATTCAGCCGAAACGCAAAAACTTTTCGGCAAAAGTCAAAAGTGCGAATTGGCTCATAGTGAGTTAAGTATAAGAAGCAAATATATCTAGCAAACCAATGAAAAAAACATCCGAACCCAAAATCCATGTATTGAAAGAAAACTAGAATTCTATCCAAGTGCTAGCAACCTCTTGATGGCGTGTGTGTTTATTTCGGTTGAAATTAAGTAATAATTAAGTCTTTTTTGGCTCTCAATGACAGGTACATAATCCCCCTCGTATCCCGAAAAATCTCCCTTATAAACACTCTGTTTAGTTCAGGTAATAACTTGCTTTTCGGTGGCCAAATTTTGGGGAAAATTAAAACCTTGTCATGGATTTATAGTCAAAACAAACGACTACCATTGTGAAAATCCTAAGATTTAAATGAGGCTAAGCAAGTTTGTATATCTAAATCGTATTTAAATTAATACAGACGAAAGGTTTAACATAACCCAACTGAGGCCTCTATCGGTGCGCTATTGATTCGTATACTTGTTTTGTTTCCTCAGTACTCTGTGTGTTCAGTGTTTGGCATACGTGTTTCGTTACTTAAATACTCCTGTTTGTAAAGCACGCACTAGAAAGCCTCTGTTGCTGGGTTTCAGACAGGCTGTGTGTACTGCTGTCTGAATAAAATAACGTCTCTATATCAGCGGAAAAATTGGTTCTAAAAGATTCAAGGAAATATGGAATTGTTAGGCGTGTCTATGAAAGTGAAGGTTTCTGGTAGAAATATATCTTAAACTTGGGTATTTTTACTGGATAGTAACGCCAGTTATCGTATTAATTTGTGAGTATAAATTGTTTGTACTTTTTTGGTTGATTACAGCCCCCCCCTCTAGAGCAGTAGCCATCACATTGCAATAGAATTTTCTTGTTGCCCTCGCCCCGTGTGTCAGTTCAGGATGTGTACTTTAAGGGTCACATTTTGGAAAAAGAGTGTCAGGAATCTGTGAAATGTTGAGGGCTATTTCGCCCAGTTGTGTAGAGTTTTAGGCAGTTCAGTTTATGGTCATTTCATCATCAGCAGTCAAAGTGAAAGGACGGGTTTTGCTCAGAGCTTTTGTTTGTAACCATCTTTAGGCGCACCACACTAGGTAAATATTACATAAATTGGTACTCTAATGTTATTTGTTTAAGTAAATAATGGTTTCAGATAAATTTTATAGTCAGTTTTGAATGGTTTGTTGGTTTATAGCACGAGTTTTGGCTGATGTCAAATGCTTTGTTAGTGGGTTTTTTATGATGAATTTAGCGTTAAAGATTTATTAGTCCCCCGCCGGGGGACTATAGTTTTTCGGGTTTGTCTGTCCGTCTGTCCGTCCGTCTGTCCGTCTGTCCGTCCGTCTATCCGTCTGTCGACACTTTTTTTGTTAACACACTCAAGCCTACAATTTTCCACCGATTGTTAAGATATTGTATATATGGGTAGTACTGGAACGAACAAGGATCGGTATCGTAAATGAGCCATGTCGGCCCAAGGACATTGGCCCAGCTGAACTTCACAAATTTTCCCAATCCTTACTCAGTCGAATGAGTTTGTTAACACACTCAAGCCTACATTTTTCCACTGATTGTTAAGATATTGTATATATGGATAGTACTGGAACGAGCAAGGATCGGTATTGTAAATGAGCCATGTCGGCCCAAGGACATTGGCCCAGCTGAACTTCAGAAATTTTCACAACCCTTACATACTGGAATGAGTTTGCTAACACACTTAAGCCTACATTTTTTGAAACAATTGGCAAAATGTTATACACATAGGTAGTATGGGTGGTAACAAGAATTGGTATTGTAAATGAGCCATGTTGGCCCAAGGACATTGGCCCAGCTTGAATTTAAAAATCACGAATATGATACGAAGGGTTGTAGTCCAACCTAACAAAATCAAATACTGGGATTGTACGGCGGGGGACATAGTCAGTTTCACTGACCTACTTGTTAAATGTTACTTTGTATGCCGGGGCTGAAATGCAGTGCGCATTGTGTTGTTATTTCAGTCACGGAGCGATGTTGGGACAATAAATACAGAGCACAACACGTCGGACTTTATTTGTTCTCCGCCCTCCGTCGCTACAGTGACTAGTGTGCGCCGAGAGAGGTTGCTGGCCATGAGGGGTTAGACGCACCATGGGGTCGATGGCACCCACCCAAGCAGAACCTTCCCGGTGTTGATGAGCTTCGACTTAGGTTTGCCGCAGATGTATCATACCGCCACCTTCCGCAATTTTCCTTCAGTGACTTTTTCCGCCAGTTCGTCTGTGGTAAAATGAGACTGTGAACTTTTGGCTTCTTTTCATGACTTCAGCACCTAGAATTCCAACGTGAGACTCTCGAAGACCGCAGTGAAAATAATAACTGCCTAGTGTAGTTCAGATGGGTTCATGTGCTAGCAACCTCTGAATCCAAAGTGGTGTTCAAAAAGGTTCGTAATTAGTCAAAACAGTTCGTAATAGTCAATGACAGGTTTAAAATTTACCCTTTACTTTCAGTAAATATTGTTGTTTTATTCCCAGAATATTTCTCTCTTTCTACCACAGAGTTTCGATTAAAAACGCAAAACAAAACAACACTTGTTATTGATTTCCAGTCAAATTAATGACTCCTGCTGTTGTGTAAATAACAAACATTGCAAAAGTTTTCAGTAAAAATGTCGAGTTAAAGATTTACAATATGCCCAGTGGTCATGTATATGTAATCATGTTTACGCCAGTTGTTTTGTGAAAGACATAGTTGAATTCTGTATAATTTTTCCATGGATGTCAGGTTAATTTTGTTAGCGATCTTAAAATTCCGTTGTTGTGTCATAATTTCTTTATACGGGCATGTTATTTCACTTGGGGCATGTTATAATGTTAAATAAAATATGTTTCAATAAAAAAAAATTATCTCCTCCCCCTCCCTAGTGGTGAACGAATGTTTTAAAAACTGTGTGTAACTGTTCGATATTTGTGATAAATTTTGTTTGAAATATAGTTAAAGCTTCGGAAGCCCCCCGCCCCCCACCCTGCCTGTGGCAGCATGTGGTTGTCAAAAAAGATTGTCTTCTTTTTTAGGACTGCAATCCCAATTCCACAGGTCACCTTCAGCTCTGTGTGTTTATTGTTGTTTTTTTTTTCGAGTTAAAAGTTTGGTCAAATGTGTACGAAATCTTTCTAGTTTCACAGCCTGGGACGCATGTTGAGGCAGAAATTGCTTTTTTTTTTGGTCATTTTCGGCTAAGGCTACTGTACTATTTTTTGTATAATCAGCTGATGTTTATTGCTCGCAGCTGTCTTCAAAGCTCTCTCCCTCACGTATAGTGCAGCCAAGACCACTGAGTTATCGGTCATTCTTTTGTGTGCAATTTTTGCGGCCTGGTTTATATTCGGCAGTCCCCCTTACGCGTTAAACTGCTCCGTAAAACATCTTATTTTTTGGAAAATTTAAAATAGTTAATCTTACGAGATCTCCCCAAAATCAGTCGTTTAAAACGGCCCCCAAACTTGAAACGTATTGCGTTGAAACTTGCCTAAAATACTGTATTAAAACATGTTTCAAGTATCCTGTGTTCAACTCAAATTTATCGTGTTGTTACTTAAAATAGACCTCTCAAAATTGATCAAATCTTAAAAGGTATATTCAGCTTTCCATTATGCTCATTATTTTGATAAAACTTTATCCAGATCTATTTTAAAAGCGTTTTATTTCTACCGATAAAACTTTGCCGTGTACCGTGTACTGTTTGTTTACTGTGTATAGGCCAAGGCAGTGGTCTTGCTGCTTGTCAGCTGATCTGTACTGTTTCGTTATTGATCGAGTTCTTTCTCTCTCTCTCTCTCTCTGTGACACAAGCCCGGCTTATATTCAAATGAGTGCTCTCCCTCTGTCTGTGTAGCACAGGCCTGGATTATACCTTTCTTACTGTCGTGTGTAAAATTTATTCATATTAACTGTCAATCATTTTCAAAAGGGGCGGAGTCAGAGATCGTGTGATTAATTTGTACGACGGTGGATGTGTCACATGATTTCAGGTTTGCGTTATGCTGTCATATATGCGTTGATTTTTTTTCACGTTTTCGTTTCAATACCGTTTCGCGTCAAAAATCGAAAGATGTTGAGTGCGTTCAGTTTGCGGTACGAAAGCGAACTCCCGTGTGTTATTTTAGCGCTTCTGTTTGATTTGTTAAAGCAAAAAAAACCTCCTTGGAGCTCATATTAGGAAAGTACCACCTTAGCACGTGACAAAAGGGAATTCCGTACGATCGCCTCGTTTTGAATTTTGGAAAATACCTTTATTTAAAGTGTAAAAATTCTACCCGCCCATCCAAATAATTTTTTTTGAATTCGTTCCCGAAACCTTTTTGATATTTATCGTGTAAAAATAATTGTTGAATTATGTTCTTGATTGGTTGTGAATTTAAGATGTCTCAAATAGTCGTCAAAGATTAAGACTTGCCTTAAATCGTATTTGTGTTTTATTCTGGTGCTATGTGCGTTAGTTTTCTCATTATTTTTTAAACTAGACGGACTAATCGACATCTAAATAAACACTCATGATTTTTTTATGGATGACCAACTTGAAATAATTTAGATAAAATAATAATTGCTTCCTTCTATTGGCCTGAAAGGAAACGTATATCAGTCATTTAATTTTCCATAAAGTGCACGTGATTAAAAGGTTCTGTTTTTAATTTTGACTCTGTTTCATAGACAATATTGTTGTATTGTTAAATTATTTTTCGGAATTGTTATCGTTGTAACAATTCTTGTTGTTTTCATGCATCTGTGATAGATTTATTATTTTTTTTAACTTGAAGTGTGTTATAGAAAGATGAATATCCCTTTTGAAAAATTTTATTATTTGGTCAACTCACTTAGAACATTAGATATTCGGCGATTTTTCTGAATAATTAATTTGAAATGTTGAATATTACATAATTTAAGCAACATGTTCTTTATTGCAAGTTGCAACCAAAATGTTAAATTATAGTTTATATTTGTATAATGTTTGGTTACATTTTTTTGCTGGTGCGGTGCGGTATAACTTTGTCTTGCTCTTCATGAATACTTACTTTACAAAAATATTACACCAAAATTCTTATGTGAAGGGAAAAGTTGTGATTGTTTAGGATAAAAACTCATAGAGCCTGGTGACTGACTAGGACTACTACTTGTTCCATGATATAGTGATAGTTATAACATAGAGCACAATAGTTTTGAATAAGCCAATTCATACTTTCATACTTTTAAGGATAGCCAATTTAAAATCCACGGGGTGGGGTGAATACATGAGAGGAGAAAGAAGTGAATTTGACCTAGATAGGCCAAAAGTCAACTTCAGTTGCTGCATGCAAATTTACGTTCACGGTGCACTATCAGCAACTACAAGGCACATGTATTTGTTATTGTTGATGTTGGTTAAGGTCCCTACATGTTACAGATATGCTACTGTGGCCCGCGCAAACGAAGGAGCAATAGTACTCGTACTAATTAAAAGGTTGTCACTCGCTTCATTTTTATATGTTGAAAATTATCGAACGTTTATTGGATATATTTTTGCAGGATAACTTCAGTCGAACCTTGCATATATGCGGCCCGAGGTTTTACAAGAATGAAAAACCAGACTCCGCAGAATTCAAGTGACAAGAAAGCTTCAACAGATGTTGTCATGTCCTCAGGAGAAGCTTTAGATGTACTTTCTAATTTTCTCGTGCCAGTATCTAATGTTGTTAACAGGTATGGAATATTATATCTTTGCCAAGGTTAAAGTGTTCAAAATGTTAGAATTAATGATTGACACGTAAACTTTGTTTCAGTATGGCTAATAGGAATTTAAATTGTGACGAAGGAGATGAATTTGATGCGGGTTGTCATGTAATATTTTATTTTTGAAGCATATAGAGATGTATGGTACTGTACTTTAATTTGTTTTAGAATTACTTTAAAAGCGGTACGATAATGAAGTACATGAATTGATATTTCAGAGATTTAAATGAGCATATCAAGGCATGTTTTCCGTTTCGTAAATTCAGGGGTGGCTTCTTCCTTAAGCACAAGAAAACAAATGATGATGACGTGATTGCCAGACTAGAAACGCCAGGAAAGATCGATGTTTGCGACAAGTGAGACTTGGCCATCTTCAATGCACACCAGCTTTGTACCCAGTGCGGAAGAAGCCTCCATTCAAACTGCTGCTTTTTTTCGAGGGTATATGAAGTGACAAAATACTGAGTAGAGTGCGTGAACAGAACAGATCTTTTCTGACTTCTTTTTTAAAATACTAGATTATGCGGATGCATCGGATCAATGGTGGGCAGATCGGGGCTTCCTTATTAAAGAAGAACCACTTGTGAGCTGAGCAGGACAAATACGAGAAAATGGCGCTTGCTCACCACTCGCCCATTCACAAGAGGAAGGATGGCATTCACTATGACAGTCTCGCTTCGCAGTTTTGCACCTGTTCCACTTCAACTCCGACAGTCTCGTCACAAAGCATGCGCTGTGCCTGATTGCTACAGAGCTGTCGTTATCCGATTTCTACAGTATGACCGCGAACTGATCATGGACGCTCATTAGACCTGAAATTTAATTTTACAGATCCTGCCATATTTTGCCTTGATCTAAGTGACAAATACCAAATGTTGTACAGTCGTCGCGATACTCGGTTCGTTACACAAACGACTGAAACGGCTAGTTTGTGATACGCTGCCCTCGCAACCAACAGCGCAACACTCACTCACCCCACCCGCCCCGTCCAGCAAAGCGAAATAAACAAATGATCGCGACGGAGGTGCAGGAAGTCAAACAATAGCTAGTGTTAGAAGATATGTTGAGAAAGCGATCGAGCGGCTCAAACGTAATAAAAATGTGACGTTTACTGGTTTTATTGAGGAGTGAGGAGTATTGGTGGGATATGCAAATATTTTATCACTATATTGCTAAAGTTTGATGTGCCACCACTGGAGAGCGCAGTAATTCGGCATAAGAAATCGTTATGCATGCACCCTGCAGGAGTTGAACCTACAATGGCACTAACAAAAAAGTTGATAATATATACACACATTTGATAATATATGCACACAGAATAAGCCAACATAGGGAGACCTTTTGTATATGTTAAAAGACACTAAAGGTGTCACTTAGAGAGACCATAGGTAACAAATAGTTAGAGAGACCATAAATAAAAATTTTCCTTTGTATGTGCCCGTACATTTTGTTATTTGGTATATGATGCTTAGGCGGAAAATTTTTAAATAAGCTATATGGCATCAACTTGATGTTTATTCAATAAAGATTGAAAAGCCAAAAAAATGCTTGCTTGTATTTATTTTCCCCTTCTCCCCTTCCCCGTTCCTTGAAAATGTATTAAGGCTCCCCCATTTCCCTCCCTCCCAAAAAAAATGGCAAATTGTAGTTACTTCGAAATTAAGATTTCCAAGTCTGGCCTTCAATGCTGCCGTAGGTGATATGCATTCATAAGTTAATATATCGTTTCATGTGTAAACATCCGGTGGCCTTGAGGGGTCAGCTGGGGTAGTATATCGGGGAAATATGACAGCCTGTCTCAAAAACCAGTTTCACATGCTGTTGTGGCATAGTTCGATACTTGTCTTGCTGTGCTTCGCCCGGAGATTTCCAGTTCATTGCATAAAAATTGTTAGGCAAGCAACCTGTGGCAGTCGAACCCAAAAAAGCATACATGCAAAGAAAAATTCTCATCTCCGCCCTTGTTCTTATTCTGTGTTAATAAGTGTTTGCATAAACACTTAAGGAAATGTTTTATTTTGTAAAATAGATGTTTTGATACGGGATGAAATTAACTTTTCGGGAGTGGCGGTCGTGACGTACAGTTGACGACAGGTACATTCTCTTGTATCGTTTTCACGAACATCTGATTTTATTTACTTAGATATTAAACTTAGGTCTCAAGATTAAACTTTGCTTACTTACGTCATATTCACTTACGTAAGTTTATCAACTTACATTCTAAGTCAATATTGCAAAATTTTCATAAAGAGTGCGACTGATCGTAATCGTATAAACTGGTTGTCAATGTAAATATCGAAGGCCGATGAAAACTTTTAGATGATTCTGGGCGGCAAAGCTTCTTCTTGTTTCCGACTCCAAATTTTCGAGATTTTCCACCAAAAACTGAATATCTTCTCTTGAAAATCTATATCAAGTTAAGAGTTCATCGTCATTGTAAACTTCAAACGGATTACTCCTATCTCGAAACACTTTCCTTCCTAAAAACCCTTTCATATTCTTCATTTAATCTCAATAAATTCATTGTTGCCAAGTTAAACAAAGCACTTCAGGTATTTAAATATCGCGTGGGATGGAACTTAGAAATCTAAGTGTAGTCAGAAGTAAACTTAGAGGTTTGAACTTATACTTGAGTGGAATTTTAAACTTACATTTTGTGAATACCGCTAAGTTTAACCAACGGGAAAGTTTACTGTTACATTTTTGCACTTAGATTGACTCTAAGTTTAAACTGACACTTTCGCGAATGCCGCCACTGGTTTACGGGTGAATATACCAGGTTGGCTATGGTTACGGCCTGTCCCTAAACAAAAATTATTGCCAATATCTGCAGGCAATAACTGAATTGTGTCAGTGTAATTACGGGCAATTTGGTGCCATTATTATTGGTTTTAGCTTAGTCCCAGATGACTCTTGCGGTCTTCCTATGACAGCAAGAGTGATAGTTCCTATAATAGAACATTTCATTGATGTCAATTTTGTTAATCTCGGCGCATGACTCAGGTCACTGGCGTTAATTTAGAAAGAGTGCATCACACAAATGACCCAATTATAAACACAACGCACAATTTCTATGGTTAAACAACAATTTTGTACTGAGAAAAATATGTTTTCTTGGGATCAGGATATAAAATCTCCCATTATCTCCCACAGCAACATTAAGTCAATTCGCACTTTTACTTTGCCGAAAAGTTTTTGCGGTTCGGCTGAATTTAGGTGGGATAACGATATAAAGAAATGATAGAAAAAACGGCAAAAATCAACAAAATTCCATTTTACCAGCAAACATGTTCTCATGTTGGTTATTAAAGGGACTGAATAATATGTAAAATACTTTTTAGAAGATCGTATGATGGCTTTATAAATTTGAAAGTGTGCATGTTCAAAGAAAATTAGAATTTTAATGTTTTCCCTTATCATTTCTTTATAATTTATCTCTCAACATTTGCAGTCAAAACAACACCTCCACTGGAAAGATCCAAAAGTGCGAATTGGCTTATGGCTGTACAATAAGCCAATTCGCACTTTGACTTTTTCAGAAAAGTTTTTACGTTTCGGCTGAATTCAGGTGGGATAAGGATATAAAGAAATGATAGATAAAAACCGAAAAAAATCAACAAAATTCCATTTTGCCAGCAACATATTCACATGTTGATTATTAAAGGGACTGAATAATATGTAAAATAGCTTTTAAAGATCATATGATGGCTTCATAAATTTGAAAGCGTGCATGTTGAAAGAAAATTAGAAACTTGATGTTTTTTCCTTGTCATTTCTTTATAATTTATCCCAAAAATATTTGCAGCCGAAACAACACCTTCACCGGAAAGACCCGAAAATGCGAACTGGCTTATTACAGGAACTGTGACCATTTCTGTCCTAGGAAGATTGATCAAGCCATCTTCATGCAATAAGCCAAGTCACACTTTGGGTGTTTCGAATAATTTGCGAAAGAAATTTGATTTTCGACTGCCAGGGAACCAAAAAAATTAAAGAAATGACAGAAAAATATGGAAGAAATATCGCAAAACAGCTTATACTCGGAACATAAAAGAAATTGAAACTTGAAACTATTTGTTAAAACTTATAATACATTTTTAAATAGCACAGGAGTTGTTAAAAACCTGACTGAGAGGTGAAATCTCTCTATCATTTCTTTCATTTTTTACCCGGTTACTTTTATTCGAAACGCAGAACTTTTGCACATTTTTATTGGGAACGCCCTAAGTGTGATTTGGCTTGTGGGTAACTGGGGGCATAATGAGCGATATTTGGAGTTTATAGCAGTTTTATACCAATACAACTTCTTCGCTATTTAAGCTAAGTAATAACACTTTTCTAAATGGTAAAAATTATTCAAAGAGCTAGCTTCCTGGCATGTGACAAATAGGCCAAAATGTCTGCAATTGCGTTTTGCCCCCACGCAAGAACTGGCAGTTTTTGATCACGTGATGAAAATGTTAAATCTTATTGGTAGATGTAAGGTTGTGACGTGAACTCAAGAATAGAAAGGCTCCGCTGGGACTAGTTTCACCATTGGTAACTGTAAACAAGAGGGCTATAATATAGGTTTTGTGCTAAAACATAAGATAAGAGCTTACTCTGCACGACAGTAATTTGTCAAGTAGTCTTCAGGCTGCATGTAATAGTTTCAAGTATTTTGTTATTTAGTTTAACTCCTTTCTTTCAAGTTATTTTCATTAGTTACTTCTCTTCGTCTCTGGCGGGTAGATGTAAACAATACAAAAAAAAATTACCTGAAGTTTGTAACCACAACTCTCGCGGAAAAAGACGAAACGGTGAATTGTTTTTATTCCGAATAACTCTTCTCTAAAACTTGTATAAAGTGCCAGTAAATTATTAAATTACAAAAATAAAAAAAAGATTTAGCGAGTCCACTGACTCTGCTAAAAATGATCATTTGGAGAACCGGGCTCATATACAAAATTAAGGAGACGGTCTCTTTTAGTGGGTGTGTTTCTGGCAAAAAAGTTGGTCGAATAAAGGAGACCTCGAATTTTTGTTTACTTGTTATTGTTGTGTTTTTTTTTCAAAACAACCATAGCAGATAATAAAAATAATATTAATTTAAGATATCTATGCGATAACAAAAGAAAAAACACGGAAGAGAAGGGATATACATTTGGTCTCCCCATCTATTATTTATAAGCATGGTCTCCCCAGGTCGCAAGGTAGGTGTATATATATATATATATGGATATGCGAATATGTGTCTGGGAACATGTTTAGCTATGTGGAATGTGCGACTATAAACTGAGCTTATACTCTACGTCTTTTTTATTCGGATCTGGAAGGTAATCACCGTAAAGATTTTACTGTTTGTCTTTTCATCTGATTCCGGAAGGGGGTGGCTAAAAAAAGGTTTTCCTGTACGTCTTTTTATGCGAATCTTGAAGGTTGTCGCTCGTAATGAGTTATGCCATGGTATTTTTATCCGAAACACCTGAAAGGTGGTCGCCACATCGCCTATTCGCTATTTCATTGTTTAAGATAACCGTCACCCACCCCCCACCCCAACTTCCATCTAATGTCGGCACGGATCTCAACACAACACTAACCCCCTTACCTCTTTCCCTGTGTGGGACCGTACCCAAAGTGTACTTACATCAGCAGAACTAGGCTAAAAGCATCGGTGGAAGGCCATGTTCTACCAAAATATACACATGTATTTGAAGGGAGTTGTATAAGAGATTCAAGTTGGATAAAGAAACAAATATTCTATTCATTTTACAACTTAATTCCTAAAAAAACTTGAGTAAAATGCCCTCTGGGGTTCATATCCAACCATTCACATTTGCCGTGTTAATTTTCAGTTTATGAGTTGCCAAAACATGAACTGTCTACTTTCAAAAAAAGCGAAAAAGAAGTGCGCAGCAAATGAGTCACTGATAACCCAAATTCAGCACACAACAGTCATTAACGGATGCAGTCACACTTCAATGCTGAACCTAAAGAAAGCATTGCCATAAAACCCATAAAAATGCCTCTGTATTTTTTTAATCTATTCAAAAAAACTGTTTTAATATTTCATGAAAACAGTGAATCTTTGAAACATAATCAATAAGCTATCGAAGTTCAAAGAATTTCGGCCCAAACTCAATAACAAAATAGTAAGCCACAATCCACATGTTAACAAATCGCTGTGACTATGGCAAATCTAGACGACAAGTTGCGACTTGTTTCATGGTCCAGTATTCCTAAGTCGCTGTTTTTGAGTTTCTTTCTGACGAAATGCAACAAATGGTCAACTCATTCAATGTTTGAGACAAACCCTTATACGTTTCTCAATGGCAGGTGATAAATATTCAAAGCAGATGCATGACATCACCAAAATCTTAAAATTTCATTGGCCCATTGTAGTTACTATTAGTTGAGACATCAATGAACGAAAACATATTATGAATGAACGTAAATTTATGACTGAAATTGGAACCGTCTAAAAAAAATCCCCCAAGCGGAATGTAGCATTATAGGAAGGCCAGCTTGGGCTGGCCTTCTAAAAAGCACAGAAAGGCATCCTTCTTACTGAGGATCCATTGCGCCAATTTTTGCAACAATTACCCAAGTACTCAACAAGTATGTTTTTAAACAAAGATTCACCTGAGAACCATTCGGACTAAAATAAAAGGCAAAACAAAATTTTGGGAGAAGGAACATTTTGAAAATGCCTCGAAAAAAAAATAATCAAAAGGCATATTTTCAACAAGACATTCAAAAAATTTTAATATGCCATTTGATAATTTTAATGAAGTCACGAATATTATATGATGACAAAGAGGATACTTTTTACTCATTTCAATAGCTGATTTTTAATGATATATTATATCAATATATTTCTTATATTTTTTATTTATTAACTGATATAATTTTTTCAATGATACCTGAAATGACGACTGAACTGGGTTTCTTTCTAAAAGTTTTAGAGGTGGAAGGATCGTAAGGCACGAAATTCCCAGGGCAGTCCTTTCACATCAAATTGGTCAGGCTGACGAACTTGTGACAAGTTTCCGACAATTTTATGACAAGTTGCTGACAAGATTTGCAGTATTGTAATATGTAATATATTGCACATGGCGGTTTACTTACGAACGCATAAGCTGCAGATTTTGATATTTATACCATCAGTTGTTATTTTGATAGTTATACCATCAGATTTTGTTATATTAAACACTAAAATAATCGAATCCATTCACCCTGTTTGATTACATAACAGTAAGTACACAGTATACATTATTCACTTGAGTGACAAAAGCAAAAACAATGACATCTGATCATTGGCACTTTCATTTAACAATTGTATTCTGGTTATATTTTTAGCTGTGAGTTAAAGAGCGTACAGGCAAAACTTACAACTGCCCCCCCCCCACCTACAACTACGTCCCCACTTACAACTGCAATCCGATGTTAAACTTAACCTTTAATTTACACGTGGTAGAGGAACAGCACCTTCAATCGACTATTCCGAATGGATTCCGATCAACAAAGGAATTTCACCTGAGTGTGCCAACAGAGCTTAATCTTTAACAACGCAAATAAAAAATCCAAGGACATGACCCAGCCGAGTTACCAAACAAGGACATGCAAAAACAATGAAAAACTTTGTTTCTGAACGCAACTTTTTCATAATTTTAATATAGTTTTCCTGGGTGGAAGCTACCCGAAAAGGGATGTTGGAGAGGTTGGGTTTTGACGATTCAAGTATTTACGCTACGCACATACATTCAAGGCCCATATAGTGATACGACTAAAAACTTCACAATGCCACCATTTGGTCAATATTTGGCGAATCACCAAAATATTAAATATTTACGAGGTAAAGTACAAAACTTGAAACGAATCCAATCAAAATTGGCGTCATTTGGTCAATTTTTACCAAGTCGCAAAAATAAATAAATGAATCAATAAAAGTAAATTTTCTAGAGAATATCACTCAGGAAACATTCGCACAAAATTTCAAAGGAATCCGGTCAAAAGATAATGCATTTTGAAATTGGCTCACAAAAAATTTAAAATCGAACCATTTGGTTAATTCTTGGCGAATCGCCAACAAAATTAAATTTTTACGAGGGAAAAATCTAGAGAACAGTCATATAAAACTTGAAAGGGATCCAATCAAAATTGTGGGAGATGAATTAAAGCCACTTGACCCTTTTTTTTTGGCGAATCGCAAAAAAAAGCAATTTTTCTACAGGGGACCATCTAGGAAACATTCGTACGAAATGTGAAAACAAAACCCATCAAAACTGAGGTAGAACAAGAGCAATCAGTGATTGCCATACCCCCCGCCGTGGGTGTAATTAGTAGGGCGGGTGCTATACCTCGCACTTAAACTAAGCAGATAAAACAACTACACTATATTGTTGTTATGCATACGAAATGAGAACCGAATCCGGCAAATATTTTAGAGTTATCATGATGATAACCATCTAGAAAACAAAGTACACATTGAGATCCGGACTTTGGGATTCTAAGTCCAATCACAGATCCAGATGGGCTTCGATCCCATCAAAACCCCGAAAAGGCACATCTAGATGTCTTGGTTGTTAAGCATATCAAATATGAACCGGATCTGCTCACTAGTTTCCGAGATATCGTCTGGAAACCAAAGTGCACATTGAGATCCGACTTTTGGGATTCTAAGTGAAAAAATACACATCCAGATGGGCTTCTATCCGATCAAAACCCTAAAAGGCACATCTAGATATCTTGGTTGTTACGTATATCAAATATAAATTGGATAGGCTCACTGTTTGGGAGATATCGCCTGGAAACCAGAGTACACGTTGAAATCCGAATTTTTGGATTCAAAGTCCAAATACAGATCCAGATGGGCTTCGATCCGACCAAAACCCCCAAAAGGCATACCAAATATGAACTAGATCCGCCCAGAAGTTTTGGAGGTATCGTCTGGAAACAAAACTGGCGACTGACCGACGGATGGACAGACGGACACAGTGCGTTTCTAAATCCCCCGCCTCAGTCAGGACGGCGGGGGATAACAAGCACTTTAAAAATTGCCAAATAAATAAATAAATAAATGGCACCATTTGGCCTGTAACCCCCAATCACAGTTTCCCTGCCATACTGAAAAATTATCCCAAATCCAGTGGTATGAACGGGTTTGAGATCGTGATTTATGGGTAAAACAACAGGGAACATCCGCTCCGTTACGGGATATAAGTGCAAAATTCTTACCAATTGCCAGTCTGCTCAACTATTACAAATTCAATTAAATCAACCTTAATTTAAACGTTGCACCAGTAACCTAACACCATTTTCAAATTTTCAGGGTTTTTTCTATTATTTTTTTCATTATTTAAACGGAGGATTTTGCTGCTTTGCATATCAAAAGTACACACAATTAGACATTGCCGTGTTTTACAATAAGTTGTATTCATCGTGAAGAAGCAAATTTTGAGCTGAATATTTTTTTCGGGCAGGAATTCTTCATGCAGCCAATGGTCGCCACTTCTTTATCATCACTAAAATCGGTAGCGCAGTTATCAAAAAAGAGGCTTTTTAAAATTTACTTTCGAAAGATATGGAGAGAAAGCCTATTTATTTATTTATTGTTATGCTATATTCACAAAGCATGACCTGCACACGCGGTTCCAGGGTAACGCGAGCCACAAATGTGGATGAATTTGATCACTTAAAGCTAAATGGTAGCGATAGAAAACATGCAAATCATTTTGTATTGAATTTGTTTATTTATTAACTCCGTAGAGGGGGTTGGAATCGAGAAATAAAATCAAAAATCGCGCTTTATACGTTGGAATCGAAAAACAAGATCAAAATGGCTCTTTATCGATTACCGAAATGACTCATGGTCAAGGCCAGAATTTTACGTTAATAAATTATATATAAACCAAACACTGTTACCGAAGAGGGGATGGAGTCTGAGAACAAGGCCAAAATAGCTCTATTTATGCATTAGAAAATGTAGGTCAAAGTTCAGATCTCCAAGTTACCACTCTTGTAACTCCGTGGACACAGTGGAATCCTTAAATAAAGCAGGAATGTGGCCACTTTATCTAACGGTTTCCAAGATAACACAGGTCATGTTACACTGAAAATGTGGGTCAAAGTTCAGATCACGAAGTTACCCTTATGTAACTCTGTTGAAGGGGTGGAATCCAAAAATGAGGTCAAAACTGCTCTTTCTCTAACTACATAACAAAGGTCATATGACCTTGACCTTGAAAATGTAGGTCAAAATTCAGATCACGCAGTAACCCTTTATGTTACTGTGCTATTCCGCCACTTGGATATCTACAGATACTTTTTACCATTTTTTTACAACTTAACCATTGCTCTCCGCGACACTTTTCTAATATTTTATTGCTTTGTAAAGAGGCAGCAAAACGTGACAACATAGCCCGTATTACTTACGCAATCCTGAAACAATATACTTGCACTATATTCACTATCCCACAATTAAACAACACCGTAACAGCGGCCCGGGTGTCTACAAATATTTTCCAAGTCTCATCATTACTCTCTACGACACTTTTCCAATATTTCAAGGTTCTGTAAAGAGGTACCTTTCACTTTCGTAGAGTAAAAATGAACCATAATCCTAGTGAAAAATATGTTTTTTTAATTAATTAAAAAAAATATGGTGAGAAATGTATGTGTCAACCAAAGTTTATTGATTAAGTGTCATGTAATGTTCACAAAACATGACTTGCACGGGCCAATCCAGGCTATCTCTAATCAGCTACGAAAATAGGAGGAATATACTTTCCCAGATAAATGTTGTTTTCAGGATATTGCAAAGGGTATAGGTGTTGCAGTCTTAGGTTACAGGTGTCATGCGTGTCATAACACATCATGTTATCGGGCGCGCATGCCCAGTGAAGGAATTCACAGGACCCAGTACGAAAAAAAAACATAACAAAGCAAATCAGAAAAATGTATTAAAAGTTGTTTTTCGCTGCCAGAGCTGATCCACAAAGTGTCATAGTTTTATTAGGACGTATTAAAATTTATTACACTATTACAATGGATTTTACAATGGATTTCTGTCAGTTCGATCTCTATTTCAAAGTGAGTTGTTTTCCATTGACTCCTTACGTATGTTTATTCCAAGAAGTGGAGTGCTGTTATTTACCTAAAGCCTGTAGATGAATAAGTGGATTCTTACTTAGAATTTTCCAGACAATTTTGGCCTTTCGACCTTAGTGGGTTCCGATATACGTATTAATACACGACAGAAGAAAGCGAGAAGCAGCTGAACAATGAATAAAAATTGGTTAAAATGTATATGCATTAGGATGCTTAATGGCTAACATTATGGGTGAACGGCCACTTCGTCCCTTAGGCACTTCGTCCCCTTTTGGTCACCTCATCCCTTTTCTGACATACGCACTCGTCTCTTGCTAGAGTCACCTCGGCCTTTAAAAAGTTACCTTGTCCCTAATTTTTTGTTTGTGATTTTTAGGCTTTAAAGTCACCTCGACCTTTGCGCAAATCGTATATTTTAGATATCATTTACTTGATATAAGGAAAAAAACGTTTTGATTGCAACTGTGCAATTATATGTACGGTTTAGTGAGCGCGATATAGCTCGGAGAGTAACTGTAGTGAGTTGTCATGAGCCACTCTGGAGAAGATTGCCTGCCTAGGAACATTTCTACTCCGGAATTGAATTTTTACTCACGAGTACTACTGCCATTGGCTGTCACTAATGCTCAGTTGAGTAGAGTTGAGTACAAGAAGGGTGAAATTGTCAGTCTTTCAAATCACTTCTCAACTGTGGTGGATAGCAACAGTCAGTATTGTTATATCAAGATAGAAATGTTTATTGATATTTGTTCATCACGTAAGGAGGGCTTCGCCCTGGAAAACAAATAACTACAGCGACCAGTGCGCACAATACATAAGGCTTATATTATGCACTTTCAATCGATATCCACTTAGTTTCTTGCTTTTGTAAACAAAAACAAATGTCTCCCAAAACCTGTACCCCAAAAAAACATTTTCTTTTTTATCCGAGTCTGGAAGGTGGTCGTTGAAACGGGTTTTACTGTAGGCCCTTCTTATCCAGGTCTGAAGTTGGTCACTACAGTATTTTTACTGTACGTTACATATTTATCCAGGTCTGGAAATATGTCAAGACAGGCAGGTTTTACCGTACGTCTTTTTAAGCAAATCTGAAAGGGGTCACGACAAACGGGCCTTACTTTACATCTTTTTATCCAGGTTTTGAAGGTGGTCTGGATTTTGTTTTTGCTAACCATCATCCTCCACCCGCCCCCCTTCCCCAGCTATCTAATGTAGGTACGACTGTTAACGCAACTCTAGCCCTTTTATCCAAGGTAACGGTCTGTACCCTAAGTGTGGTTATAGCTATGATATACTGCCTTGTCTTCGTACATTTCCATCGGCCAAAAAGCACTACAAAGGCATACTTCATAACTGCGCATCAGATGACGCACCTCGGTGGGAGAAGGGGGGGGGCATTTTGGTGCCAAAATGGTGAGTTGCTTCTCATAACACAAGATATCAGATGACTCACTTTAATAGCGAAAAATGCTTCCCGGTACTGCAAACAATGCTAACCGATACAAAATAGTTCCCATATATGGAAACGCGTGGCAACTGAATCAATTATGCGGCGAAAAAATCAATACCTAGACCTGCTTAGACCTATAAATAGCATTCCATGACCTCGTAGATAACGACTTCATCATGCACCACAACTGACACAGACCCCTGACTGAGTGGCATGTTACGTAATAGCCGTAGATGTGAAACGCACAAAAGCTCAATTTCAGGCAATAAAAAATAGCAATGGACCGACAGTAATGCTGTTACTGTTTTGAAGCATTCTAAAGAACGCAGAAACACTTGAAAATCTTCTGGAAAACGCTGAAATCCTTAGTCAATGGGAAGAAAGGGAGGAGTGGGGGTGTTAATGTTATGCACCTTTCTTGATTTTCTATACAAGTTTAATAGTGTTTAATCAAAACCATGTGACTTATTCGAGGAATATTTACGGCCGATCCGTCTTTCCGCTATCGAGATCGAGATTTTGCTCAACTACAGATAATTTTTTACGTAATAATGGTTTTCTTAATTTCACCACACACGTCAAAAGTTTAAATAGTCGTTTGACCGAACCCAGGAATATCCATATAAATTTTAAGTTGACATGACTTTTCGTTATCGAGATATTGCGCATACAAGATCTGGTTCAAAATATATACATATTTTACGTGATGGCGTCATACGCCGCACTCGTTCGTTCTTTTTGCGAAAAACAGAATCTTTCGGACCTACCAAGCATCAGTCTCGCCAAGTTGCAACGTTCTTTGATGTTCAGCGGCTGAGAAATTTCGCACACAAATTTTTTACGCTATAACATCATACGCCTGTCCATCTCATGTGACATGCGTGAAAAGATGACAGAACCGTCCCACCAACACATAGAATACCCATATAAAATTTGAAATCGATACGACTGTCCCTTATCGAGATATTTTGCACAAAAGATCTGGTTCAAAGTATATTCATATCTTACGCGAGCGATGACGTTCGTTCCACTCGCGAAAAAATTTTATAGAATCTTTCGGAACTACCAAGCAACAATCCAATCAAGTTTCATCTTTCTCCGATGTTTAGCGGCTGAGAAATTTCACACACAAGGTTTTGACGCAATGACGTCCTACACCTGCCCCAATCACGTTACATGAGTGAAAAGTTGAAAAAATCGTCCGACTGATCCAACGAATACCCATATGAAATTTGAAGTCAATCGAATTTTCCGTCATCGAGATATTTTGCACACAAGATCTTGTTCAAAATATATTCGTTCGACTCACACAAGGAATACCCACAAAAAATTTGAACTCAATAGGTTTTTCCAGCATCGAGATATTTTGCACACCAGATCTTGTTCATTATATATATATATATTACGTGATGACGTCATACGCCGCATTCGTTCGTTCTATTCGCGAAAAAATTTTACAGAATCTTTCGGACCAATCAAACAATCCCACCAAGTTTCAACTTTCTCCGATGTTCAGAGGCTGAGAAATTTCGCACACAAGATTTTTACGTAAAGACATCATACATCTGCCCTGAGCATGTGACATGCATCAAAAGTTGATAGAACCGTCCGACCTAACCAAGGAATAAATCGATCAACTTTGAAGTCGATCCGTCATTTCGTTCTAGAGATATCTTGCACACAACATTCTGTTCACAACAGACTGACACACACACACATATATATATATATACAGAACGCAGAAACACTATATATATGTCTCCCCTTAGTCGGGGAGACGTAATAACCGTTCCCGTATGCAGCAAAGAAAACACAGTCATCACTGGCTTTAAATATTTTGAACATGCTGAGCCTGTAGTCGCTGGTCACTTCGATCATTTTTGAAACATATTTAAGAGTAGTAAATTCTTAGACATGGATGTTTTGAGCAACTGTTTGTTGTTATGCAGATGCTCATTGATCGCGCAATGATGCTGAAGAGGGAAAAGCCGTGGCCGTCGCAAGGTAAACGTCTGTATTTTACACCTACATTGCTCGCTTTAAGGATAAAATACCTTCGGATTATGACTTCAGAGTGCTTGCATACCAAAACTGTAAGACAGATCCCCTCTCCGCATTCATTATGACAGTGAAAAGACAGCTTTCATTACCCGGTTGCACAGAAGTTAAAATTTGGTTGGATTGGTGTGCGTGGTGAGGAAGACCAACAGTACTTGTGGAGAAACTTTGCAATATATTCGATTGAATTGTTTTGAACACACATTCCAAGTTCATTCCATAATAGTTAAATAATGTTTTAATGCTCAGGTCAGCTTGTGCCATTAGTGAGCCCACTGGTACCGCGAACCAGCCCATTGGTACCGAGAACCAACCAACTGATGCCATGAATCAGCTCAATGGTAACGCTAACCAGCTCGACACGGCCACGAGCCAGTCTGCTGGTGTCACGAACCAGTCTACTGATGCCGCAAACCAGCTTGTCTGTACCGGTGTCAGCCACCCGGCTATAGAGAGCAGCCAGTTCTCTGGCACTGCGAGCTAGGGCTCGGGCACAAGAAGATGCGCGTGCGCAGACAGTACCCAGATTAAGGATAGTTGTCTTGGCCCGTTCTGTTACGAAAGGCACAGCAAACATCTTCTGCTTCAGCTAGAAATTCTTCCCACCCCCAAAAACGCATCAAATTAGTGTCCATACTATTTATAATTAATATAGCAAGAAACAGCAAGACGGCGTGTAAACATTTTTGCTGTTTAGACCCTATTAGCTAGACAGAAAGATCCTGTGACGTCGGCAGAAGGCAAGGTAGAATCTTTCACCACTACTAAGAACCAGCCCACTTGAGTCTGTTATGTCACCAGCAGGCAAACTGGAATCGTGCACCACTGGTACTGAGAACCAGCCCAGCTGGAAACCAGGTCACTAGTACCGACAGCGGTTGGGACATTTTTCAACATTTTATTAAAGTAAAAGAAGAATGAACACTTATTCCCAATGGGCAAGATATAAATTAAGGTCAAGGGCGATGAGCGCCATTTTGATTTCGCATAGAGACGACTGGGAAAAATTGTGCGCGAACAGAACAAGTAAAAAATCCGTGCAATGAAATCCGGCGTTTTGCAGAATTCCAGCTAGTAATTTAAAAAAAGAGAATGACACTGCTTTATGGCTGCACAGACGCCGTAGCGTCAAGACCCGTTGTGACTTGGCCAGAGGGTTGCAGGACACGCATGTGTTGCCACAAGCAAATAGAAGGAGCCGTAACCTGCTGAGATAAGTCGCCAAGGGAACCTTTAGAAGGTTTACACTACGAGTCTTTTCTTGTGCTGTTTCCTGTTAAAATAAAGTTTACTTACTTGGGTTGAGATTTGAAAAAATCAGCATTTTGAGTGTCCCCTTCCCCTTCCATAACATAACATAATAAAACCTATAATTAAAAGTTGGCTTCTTACTTGAAACAACTACGGTAGACTATTATATAAATCATTCCGACCTCTTTTTACTGCTTGTCTGATCTTGACTTGAATTGTAGGTCTGCGACCACAACACTTGAATGGGGTAAGCCCGATTGGCAAGTGCCTGATGCGAAGGTCTGAGCAACCGGAAATAACCGCAAGATGTATTCCGAAGTGTGGTGTGTGAGTGTTTGGTGAAGGTTAACGACGCTCATGGCGCCTCACCAGATGCGACTGAATAGCTGATGCATGTGGCGCCAGCCTGAATGTAGACACAGGAATGCGCACGCAAGGCCTCTCGCCAAGCACCACGCGATACACTGCCAAATTTTGATTGGCTGCCAGAAGTGCTACTTATGCCCTCGAAATACCCAAGCCGCAGAACCGAGCATCCTCCGTGCCTGCCTGTCGTGAGAGCGAAGTCACCGAGAACGATAAGGAAGATATCTATGGCGTAGCCAGTCATTGCTTCGCTCTGTGCTGAAAGCGACAGCAAACGCTCTTTGCCTGCGAATACCCAGATCCCGTGCCAGGTATACAGCTGTCCCGTACCTTTTACCCAAACTTGCATAACCCAAGTTTTGTTTGAAAAAATGGATCATTGCCAATGTGCTTATGAATAGTAAAGAACATTGTTGACAGGGTCAAACAGTCAGCCAGCGTTGATAAAGTCATCAGGCCAGCCGGTGTTAATAGTGCCAACAAGCCAGCCAGTGTTAATAAGACGAGTTAGCCAGGCAGGAATGAGAAGATCAGTCCGTCGGCTGGTGATGTGAAGACCAATCAACCAACCAGCGATCTGATAGACCGATCTGATAGAGAGTGATGGTAATATAAGCCAACTAGCCAATGACGTCAAAGCCTGTCAGTCACCGAGTGGTGATAACAGCAAACTAAGCAAGACAACCAACGATACCACCCAGCAACCACCAGTGTGTAACAGCGCTGGCACTAATGAAACTGGCAACGGAAGTGACGAAGCTCGTAAAACTGACTAATCCGATGGCGAAGCTATCGTGATAAAGCGTGTGAACAGCGAAATAAGTGCTCAAAATATAAAGGATCAAAAGGAAACAGAAGAAGAGGAGGAGGAGCAGGAGAGAGGTGAGGGAATTTGGGAAGGAGCGAGAAGTGAGAGAAAAAGAAAGCTTATGAGAACAATAAAGTGGAAGCTGATGCGAATGAGGATGATGATGACGAGCTGGGAGAGGATGTAGAAATGGAGATAATCAAGGTGATGATGACGAAGACCAGGCGGAGGAGGAACAGTAGGCAAATCACGGTGATGGTGATAACGTGGAGGTGGGAGAGGAGGCAAATCAGAATGATGATGATGGCAAGGAGGTTGAAAAGGAAGCCAATGAGCCAATGAGCAGGTGGAAGAGGAGATGAATCATCTTTATGATGATGACGAGCAGGTGACAGAAAAGGCGAGCGATTTTGATGAGGCTGACAAATTTTGCATACAAGATGTTTACGCAATAACGTTATACGGCTTTCTTAATAACGTATCATATATCAAAAGTGCGAGAACCCTTAGACCCACCCAAGGAATAATCAGACCAAGTTTGAAATCGATCCGATTTTTGTTCTCTTGCACACAACATTTTGTTCACGACAGACTGACACATACAGAACGTACAAAAACCTTGTATGTCTCCCCTTGAATTAACTACAATTCACTCTTTCATTTTGAAAATTGCAGACAAGTATGAAAACACCTATATAGAATGCAATTGAACTCAGTCCTACTTTAGTACTGTAATTGAAATATCACTCGAAAAATTAATTCCATTCATTTGTTCAATCCAGTGAATCCAGATAAATTGTAATTAACTGAATCTACCAGGTTTGGCGGAGTGCATATATTAGTGACAGACCAAGGGAATAGACTTATCGGAATCGATTGCTGATTAGATTTACTTTTGTCTTTATAGTTTAAGTTATATAGTTATATTTAAAATACAATAATGAATGAAACTAGAATAGATCAAGCTAAGGAAAACATCCTGCGGGGAGGGGGATGTTGGAATATTGGAATATTGGAAGGCACAATCCGCACTTTTCTACCTTACTTTTACACACCTGCTCAAGTTCTTTATTCTGTAGTCCGGGAAAAGAACAGCCAGCAATCGAGACCACCCTGGAAGTAATTTTTATTCATTCCCATTATACAGAACCCCCGAAATAAGATCACTCTTCAGCACAGCACCACTGGTGGTCTTATTTCTATTGTTCTGGTTTGTATTAACATGGCCAAAAAGTCTATATCGTTAAAAAAGGCGAGTATTCTATTCGGTGTATACATTTTAGCCCTGATTTTGCTCCTGACTCATACAGAAGTAATTTTGACAGCTAATAAATTAAACCAAATTAACAGTAAATCGCGTTCCCCACCATCGAGTTAGCTATATAGTTACATGGTTTCTTTCCCAACACACTCGAACCTTGGCGTTTGCTTCATTATTTAATACTATCGAATAACAATAATTCTGCTCTTTGATTGCCAACCAACTGGATAAAAACAGAGAATGCCTGGGCTGTCATATGAATTGTGGCGACCTCCTGACCACTGAACATTGCCATAGAATATCATTGCATTAGTTTTAAATGCCCCAAAATCCCAATTACAGGGGTGCAACGTGTGCCACAGTCTGGGTGTGAGGTCTTCATGTTTTGTGTCGCACCGGTAGATTTCCGAACGTTTATACCTGTGTTTTAGCGAGAAGGGAATCTTCCCGAAAAGATTCCCCGTATGAAGCAACCCCTTTCCCTGAATATAACATCTCATTACATCTTTTTAACTTATTTACTTATTTACACTTGCATTCTGGTTTAATTTTTAGGTATAATTTAGAGATGGCAGAGAGCAAACTACCCCTTACCTACAATTACCTACAAATGCAATCCAGTTTTAAACTTAAACTGTAATTTAAATATGACAGGAAAATACCAACCTGCAATCAATTGTATTTCGAAAGGCAGAGGCATTAGACCTGAGTATGAAAACAGAACTTAAACGATAACTGCGCAGATAAATATTTGCTTCATTAACTCTACGTTTTGCATCTTAATGTGAATTTTCAACTTCAATAGTTATAGGACATGTGTTTTTGGGAAATTGCCATGGGAAGCTCGCTATTAACGTCATTTTTTGGGTTTCATTTCCCTAATGCAGGAGCTAGAAGGGGTAACTTTATGATCTAGACTTTGACCTGAATTATGAAGGTAAGAGGTAACATAATCTGTGGTATCTTAGAAAATGTTAGAGATACCACGATTTAGAACTAATTATCTGATTACACTGCTTTTTCGATTTTATATAATACGTAACTTCGTGAATCGAACTGTGACATTATTTTTTCAAAATCAAAGGCCACGTGACCGATGTTATCTCTGAAAGCCGTTAAAATCTTAATTAGTTTTCCTCATTGCAGAACTTGTCTGTAAAATTCAAGAAGGGTAACTTTATGATCTTAAATTTGGCCTCGATTTTGAAGGCCAAAGTTCACGCGATCTATGACATATCGGAAATCCTAGAAATTTTGACCGGGTTCGAAACAATTACATAAGACATATTTGTCATCTGAACTTTGTCTTACATTTTCAAGGTCCCAAGTACTTGACCGGTGTTCGGATAACATTCGGATGAATTTCGAATATCATTAGTATGAAGGGATATTTTAATGCAAGCCGGAGGTAAAGCTTAATTACTGGGCACGATACAAACCCTTCATCTCGCATAACAAGTGCAGTTTGTAAAGCAATTTATTATCCTGTTTGGTCGCACAAACCTAAAATTACTTTACAAACCTTTATAAAAGTGGCAAGATAATGAATTATACTTGGCATAAATAAGTACACAGAAAAAATGAACACATTCACGAGGAAATTTTGTGATTTTTGCAGATTAAAACTGCTAGATTTAACCGAGGCACCTAACAAAGTACGTATCGTCACGCGCAATGGGTTGATGTCGTGTAAATGTGTTAAAGTGAGTGGTTTTATCGCCTACTAAAGGTTATTTCGTTTGTGAGTTATCACGATGGAACATACAAGTAGACAATAAGATGGGGAAATTGCTTTTAGAAAACAGGAAGTCATGTGCTCTTCCTTAACACTGTGCACGAAATGAGAGGTCAACCGTTGGTGGTAGAGTGAGAGTGTGACTGACGTTATTGTCTACATTCTTTAGCAGATATAAAGTGTTTTAAAAAGGTGAAAATTTTGAGTGGACTCATTGTCTGGCTTTGGGTTCACAAATATAAAATTTTTATTAAAAAGTCGAAAATATATGGTCGCGTAAGGGTGTAGTTAGTGTTATTATCTCTAACTAATATTATTAGGTGTTTTACTTGTTGTAAAATAATAAAAAATCAATGAAACCAGATTTAGTTTTGTCTTGACCACGCAAAGACAAATAAAGTGTTGACATACGCTATTGCACTTTAATGAATATGCATCTAAAGTTAATAGTATATTTAAACGTAGATTGTAATGTATGCTAAATTTCTCAGAGTGTTCTTGTTAAATTTTCTTCAAAACATCTGAATATCTTCTTCAATTATGAGTCATTGTCTGGTCCTTTTTGTTTTGTCTGTTATCACTCAACTTACACATCACAGGAAAGATTTTAATGCCATTGCAAAACAATAGCAACATTAACACCTGAGCATATCTGTATGTTTTTCCTGCTTCCTTATTTGTATGCATTTAGGATTTCCAAAATTTCTGACATACGTCAGACAAATCTTTAAGAAACAAAATTGAAAACTTAATTAATTCTTTGGATGCTCTCAGAAAGTTCAAGCCAAGTTCCTCTGTAACCGCGATCTCTTGTCCTAAAGATAATGAATCTTGCAATCCTCTCCATGCTTTGCTCTGCAAGAACGCAAATTGTAGTAGCAAAGATACCAATTAAAGTGAAAAAATAATATCTGGACAACTCTGTGTATGTTTGTCTACACACGGTCAAAGATGCTTGCTTTTTTAATAATAACTGATGTGCAGTTACCTAGATTTATATAAAGGCAAATGCTTGGAAAAATTATCATCACCTGGAGTGCTTCAGAATAATAGTGGCCATGACGATATGGGTTCATTTTAAGTTTCAGATTAAAAGACATAATCTTTTGCAATTCAATTATTAGACAATTTTTTTTAAATTAGTCTTTTCATCGCAGCTTCTTCGGGGAACTCACAAAACTTACCAACAAATAAAAGATCATAATTTACTTTGTCGCTTCATTGCTTCTGTCGCTTTCGACATCAATTGCCTCCCTTACAAAGTGAACAATGGTGTCTACCTGAGCCATACCTCTGATGCCTTTATCGCCACAAGCCAGCATCTTTTCGATAACTGGGATATACTGATACCCAAACGATTTTAATTGGCCAACCTGTATGGATGTCAACGGGTGTTCCCACATGTGTGTGTTCATTGCAGGAGCAAAGAGCAAGGGTCTTTTTATGTCCCAAGCCCTCGCAACACACATAAGTAGGTTATCACAAATACCTTGTGACATCTTGGCAAGCGTATTGGCATCCAAAGGCGAAATCACAAAGACGTCAGCCCAGCGCCGAAGCTCTATGTGAAGTACTGGATCGGAGCGCTTCTGCCAGAGTGACCACCAGTCTTTGTCTGTGTACATTTCAGTCGCAACATCTTCACGGCTGAAGAAATGCGTGGCATGATCAGTGGCTACGATCTTGACATTGGCAAACTGGCTCAGTGCTTCCACCAGTGGTGGAATATTTAAAGACGCCACACTTCCTGTGCACCCAACTAAAACATTTTTTTACATGCATGAGGTGCAGGTTCTTCTTTTATATCTGAGTTTGCATTCTTTCGAGCCTTAACATCTTGTGAACTTTGTTCAACACTCATCTTTTTCTATTTTGTAACTATGTCCTCAATATGTAACTAAAATGCATATAGATTCACTCTGTAAACTTCAGTCACCAAATAGTGATAATGAATTAAAGTATTCCAAGAAATTTTATATAAAAATATCAATGTCCTGGCAATCCAGTCTTGTGATCATCCTTGCTATCTTTGACGTCTTTTTTAATTTTAGAAATATTCTTCTTTTCACGAAGGCACTTTCAAACTGTAACAAATAAAGAATTACTTCAATCTTTCGCATGTACAAGCTCTAGGCAACTTACCAAGCAAGCGTTCACGCATTTTATCATTTAATACAGAGTAAAACAGCACTGCTAAACTGCTCATCTAAACTTTAAAGAATTATGTCAGTTTATAAGATGTTTTGCCAACCAGGAGGAAAACTATTCTTTTTCTCATTCCAAGTTTTGAAACATTTGACTGAAACCAAATCTATGTTTGAAGTCTTCGTGATGGCAATTTTTCTGTCATTTTTTTCGCACTCGACTTACAGATATCCGCTTTTGGTTATACTGCAATTTTTTACAACCACGCCAATCATGTTTTTCATGCCAAAAACAGTTTGACAGAGAGAAACACAACAATAATTACACCAAAATTCCGTAAAACAGGAGAACCAAATTCTTGTACGTGGACCAGGATGAAGTCACGTTAGGTAAACTTTACGTTAATGCCAAAGAACCGCTATTGACTTGGTCTCTTACTCGGCCAAATTTTAGACTGGCAGAATAGCTAAAATCCACAGTATTAGATTCAGTCACAGCAAAATATATTGTGTAAATCTTTCTAGGTAATGATGTCATACGAGTTCATTAATTTTAATTTATTCAAACAATTGGTCAAATAGCTTGGAGACGGAATACAAATAAAGCAGCATCGCTAAACCAGTACTGCTGATATAAAAATAAACCTGTATTATCTAAAAAGTGTTTGCATCCACCATTTCATCTTATTTTCTATAAATGATTGCACAAGTCCCGAATATTAAATAGAAATGAAAACTTTTCAGTGTAAGGCGCAAAAAATACAATGAAAAGGTTAGTAGTGTCAGTCTTGGGTGGTGGCAGAGGGTCTCCAGCTTCTAGCTTCCTTTATGGGTAAAGCGTAAAATATTACTCTCCGATCCAGAAAATGTTGGCGAATCCCTGCTCCCTCCATCTGTTTGAGGCCAGTAACCTAGTTTCCTAAAGCCCTATATAATGCATGCAAAGTAATTCACTATAAGATCACAATATTCGATATACCCTAGACACGTTGTGAAATCTTGTGGTCTATTAGCATGTTACAGTGCAATCAAGTGGGCTGTGTAATGATTTCTATAGTTTTAGTTTTACTTTCTGAAAGTCTTTTCTTCAATACACATTGTTCCTTAGTTTTTCTGTGAGACTTGATCTGCCTGTTTACATTTTAACAGCTCTATAAAACTTAGATTAATGTTTCAATTATGGTTACTTCCTGTGTTGCTGTTGACATTATTGTAGCTTTACATCATTTACAAAACTTCGATATCATGCCATTCTGCAATTTTTCAGATCACCAAAAAATGTAATTTTTCAAGGAAGAAACAAATTTGGAAGCAATTCGACATTTCGTAGACAACATTGTGAAAACTGGCCACTTGCTAAATTTGAAAGTAAAGCAATAAAAACTACATTAATGGAAATATTTGGGAAATTGTCCACCAAAAGATGCCATAGTGTGAACAGTTTGACACATTGCCAAAATAATTAAACAATGGACAACTTTTCAAACATTCAAATCAAATTAGAAACTATCGCATCAATGGTGTAGAAGAAACATTTTGAAGTTGCCTACATATAATTTTAAAACGCAGCGGATTGCAAAAAGGCATTTTTAAGAAATGACTCTGGAAGAGCCAATCAGGCTCTAGCCAAAGCAATGCGATTGGATTTGTGGGTAAACATCTGCCTACCACAAACACAAAGATACTGTCATTTAGCCAGAACATCGCCATAAAGTTCTCCAAATGCCGCACGTATAATTAGAAAGTAATCCAATCAGAATTGCTTGTATGTATGACTTTTGAAAATTAGCTACCAAAAATATTAAAAAATTCTACTGTTGAACCACTTTTTGACGGATGGCCAAAAGACTAAGACGGAACATTCATACATAACTTGAAAGCAATGGGATGAACATTTTTCGAATCAAGTCAGCAAACGTACAGACAAAGGATACCAAATCAATGTGACTACATACCAATAGAAGTCAATTTGTCAAGAAAACATGAGGCCCAGCCGATGTAATACTGCAACGTCACTGAAACCTGAGGCAAAGCCGGAGTAATACTTCAACATTACTTGCGGAAGGGGACTGCATTGGATATCGTGTAATATTGCCAGATACGACAAGAATGTGAAAGCATATGTTGATTTTTTGACCCATGATTTGGTCAGTATCAGAAACCTGTAGATAACCATAGTGGTGTAAAGCCGTACGTCTTTGCCTTTCATGCCATTATGAACTTTCCAACTGTATCACATATACATTTCCCGATAACTGTTTGCTATAAATATTTAACTTCGAGTTTTCGGGTATTGTGTATGATAAATCCACATGTTCAGGGTCCAGTGTTGGTTTATTCACACTAGGAAGGCTTTTTTCTTGAAAATTAAACTGTGCAATACCATGCATTTGAAACAGACACGGGCTACTGAATGGTAAGGAAAGACATGGCACCTGCAAAACAAGGCAAAGGCACGGCATAAATAAGCATATTTAAAGCATTTAAGGTGATATCTATGTAGAACACATGCATAAATTATTTGATCCTTTCAAACTTGTGATTCCACTGATAATAATATTCGCCCAAGGTTAATACCTGCCCACACATGCACACACAGACAAGCAAAGCGAATTTTGGGGTTGGATCCTAAATAGTGAACATGTAGTTGAGTTACATTACCCTTCTGTAAAAAATCCACATTCTCTCAAGTATTTACGCCATTATTCTAAATTGAATGCATCAGTTGTTTCATTGATATTTTCAGCTGATCCTCTAAAATATTGTGCCAGCTATCCCGCAAACATTCAATAAATTTAAAGAACAGAACATTAATCATATAACTTTATCTCTTTCGTATTACGGCGAATATTGTTTCTCAGTAATGTCTCAAATAAAAAAGTTTACCACATTCTGCATTGTAAAGCTAAAAAACATCTTATAACCAGTACATTTCTTCTCACCAAGTCTTTAGCCAGAGGAAACTTTCCACAGACATCCTGGCAATGAAAACAAAAGAAAATCTAGCGCAAACAACAGTAAAAAAATCAGACCTTACACAAATAAGTTCAAATCTGCTCACCGAAGTGCTTAGCCACAAAAAAATTTTGCCGAAATAAAAGCAAAACAAAATCTAGTAAACAACAGTGTGCACGCAGTGTAACAACACTTTTATTAGCAAGCGGTTTCCTTTTTAGTTTTGTAAACAAAACTAATTGCTTTTCTCGCATCTCTCTTTCATCCTTCCTACATTTCCAATGCTGCCCTTCCTTCCTTTTACAGAGCTTATATTTTCCGGTACAGATTTCATCTACTGCTTCCGGATATGGGGTCAGAAGTGCCGTCTCCACATTCACTCAAAATATAACTTTTTTGTTTAAATTTTATTAAGACTAATTTTGTCTATTTCCCCGGGCCTAAAAAATTGTTAGGACAAACAGATTTACTGCTTATCTTTTTTATCTGGGTCCTGGAATGTGGCCAGTACGAACTGGTTTTATTGTAGGCCATTTACAGTTTTAGATTCTGGTTACCATAAACCTGATTTTACTGTGCGTCTTTCATCCGAATCTGGAAAGTGGTCACTACAAACAAGTTCACTGTATGATTTTATCTGGATTTTGGCCACTAGTTTCTTTATTTTCAATAAACACCAGTTGTCAATAACTTTGTCAATAAAGTTTTAAACATATCACTTTTCCTTAATCTGTAATCAGATATAGCCTCGACATTTTCTGAGGCCCTACTGTTTGAACATTCAGAATTGTTTTTAAGTTAATCTAATAATTCTATAATGTTGGAAACTAAATTTATAATCAACCAATTCTTTCATTTAATTGCTGGTTTATATTTTAAAAGTGTCTCCATGTATTTAGATGATAATAATGCGTTCTTAATAAGTTTTACCGGTTAGTTTGCCATAATGTACTGTGCGTCTTACGTTCAGTTCCAAATGAGTACTCCCTGGTTTTCTATTTGGCCTAATAGCTTTGGTTAGATAATAAAGGAAAAGGTCTAACAACATTCAAAAACACAACATATATTATCATGTTCAATGGGAAATATATAGGATTAAGTGTTGTCTTTGTTGCTAGAAAGTGTTGCAAAAGCTAGGGGTTCAAAGGTGTGTGCGTCATAAACCGATTTTCCACGTTTTTTAACCTTAATCGCACAAAAAACAATTAAGAAAATAAAATTTTCTAAGATAATTTATTTTATATGAAGTAAGCATAATTTCATCGGTACTCACGTACATTGAATTTACTGTGTTTTAAATATTTTTTCTCGAATATATCAGACCCGGCCGAAATCGAACTATTTGTATTGTTTTCTTAAAAATTTCGACCTGGCTGCTTCCATATTCAAAGTGTTGTTTTTTCTTAGTGACATAAATTTCTTTGTTCGTCAATGTCACTCATGAATCTCTTTCTGTTAAGTATGACGCATTCAAAGACAATGCAGATACTTCGACGGCAACATCCTTTTCCAGACGATCGAGAAATATTGGATGGTCCGTAGTCTCGAAGGCTGCACTAGGATCTAGTAGTGCCATAACAGTCCCTCCCTGCTTATCTATATTTCACAAAATGTCATTAGAAACTTTAAGAAGAGCAGTCTCCGTACTGTAGCCACAACAGTTTGCAGATTGGAGGTCTTCGTTCCCACAGCTCTTTTCGCTATGTGTGGAAATCTGGTCAATAGCAATGCTTTTGATCACTTTAGACAAAGCAGTATGTTTGAGATGCTTCTAAAATTTTTGAAATCTTGGTTTGCGTTTGATTCCTTTGACAACGGTACGATAATGGCTTTTTTAACGCTGATAGCATGGTGCTTGAAGAAAGACATTCGTGGATAACTTTAGTTAGAAGTAGTAGTAATTTACCACAGAAGCTTTCAGAGGCTCTGCCGGAAGACAAACCACAGCACATATAGTATTATCAAGATCAGTGCTGTTCTCCCCAAAGGCATTGTTTATTTTATCAATTTTATCTGTTAAAAAGTTTACAGAACCGTCCTTGAGTTCTTTGTCTGCGCCAGCTTGTGAATACTGAACAGTTTTTTATTTCCTGGCAAGTTTATGGAAAGCCTTAAACAGTAACTTTTGGTCTTTACTTTTGCCATTAATTTCTTCGTGAAAATGATGTCTTTTTGCTGCATCGCTGAATAGGATTGCTTCGCTTTCAGCATTTTCGTGGTGCAAGAGGTTTTTACCGCAGTACTTACTTAAGTGTCTTTCAAGACGACCACGTTTCTGCTTTGTTACTGCAATTCGTTGTTACATACGTCGTTGTTACTTACGTCTTCGGTGTAGAGGGGTGCATACTTCTCTAATACTGCGTCCGCCTTTGCGTCGAAAGGAGAAAAACATTCACATCCTTACCATCACAACTGATATGACTTAACGCAAGAGTGATATTGCTTTCGAACGAATGTTTGTCGACCTTTTTTATGTTAGGAAGAAACACCCTTTGAAATTTATCTTGCATAAAACATGAAGTGGTCGCAAACCAACGGTCCTCGAGATGGATGTTTAACTTAATGGATCGTCAGATCAGGTGGTGATTAGGTCTAGATGATGACCTTATTTGTGAGTTAAAAAATCTACATGTTGAGAGAGGCTGAGCTGTGCAGAACATGATCTTACTTTTGAGCTGAGGATCATCCTTCTTATCCACATGTATATTAAAATCTCCCGCTAATAGCAATTTAGAATTAGCAAGAGATGTTTCTCTTCTGAGAGCAATTCTGAGAAGAAATCATTACATGGGATTCCAGAGGGTCTATAAATACATTTTATGCGTAGCTGGTTACTGTTTACGTTCACATCGATGACAATCATTTCGAAAGATTTAAACACATTGATCTGACGCACAGAAGTGCGATACGAAGATTTCTAAATGATGGCCACTCCTCTACCGCGTCTACCTGGTCTAGGAATATGGCTAAGATTGTATCCAGATGGTGTAATTTGGGGACAAATGAATGAATAATTTTCATTTATCCATGCTTGTGTGACGCTAATGAAATCTGTGTTTTCATCATGACTGAGGTTGTATATTCAATCATTTTGTTGTAGATTGGTTGCGAGTGAAAAAAAGAGCCACCACACAAGACTTTCGTATCATAAATCTGTATGCAATTCTGACACATTATTCTCTGTTTATGCAAAAAACTAGGTCTTAATACAATGCGTTTGTGTCTTAAAATTAATTCTAAACAAGGTCTGACAGTGATTCCCGGCTCAATATATCAAATTAGATAATTGCCTTTCTTAAAGGCAGTCTGTTTTATTGTAGGGATGCGGTAGATCATAACACAGTATGAACTACTTCAATTTTTGGGTGAATATTAAGAAGTCTTCATCATAATTGCCGTTTGTGAGGGAATTATTCCCGATTTTGGGGTGAGGGTGGTATGGAGGCCATATTCGTAATAGAATAAATTTTGAAGTTTCGTCACGTTGTCGGAAAAGTTGATTTTTCAAAAATTTAAATAAATTTTTGCAAACTATAACTGTTCATTAATTGTCCGTAAAAGTAAGCAGTTGAAAAGAGCACATCAAAATAATGAACAGTTAAACTTTTTACAATTACACTACCGTTCAGATTTTGACTCTTAACCACATCTTTACCTGTGCAATAAGTAGTTCGAAGTGGCCCTATCTGCGGAATTCATTTCATCAGTGGAACCAATGGTAAAGTCTAGGTTCCGATCAAAAATGGTTCTATTTTTTATGTCCTGTTTTCTTGTCCTTGTCTAGAATAATGTCATACTCATGAGTATGTCATCCAATGACATACTCAATTCTCAAATTTTGTGTTATTCAGAACTATTATAAAAATTGGCGAAAAACATGTAGGATTGTAGATTAATATAAACTATATAATAAACTGGTTATAACATTGAAGAACTGAGATGTATCAATTACTTTTTAAAATAAAACTTAAGGTCGTAAAAAGATACTAAGAAGTTAATGCTCTTAATGCCCTTGTTTCTAATTCCCGGCCGGTCGCTAAAACTGTACGGATATGACCTGACCGGGTCTAAACAATTTTGACTAAAAACGAACGGCCGGTTATATGTATAAAAAGTCATAGTAAAAATTGACCCAGAAAGCCTTTCATGGGAGATGTTCATTATAAATTATGCACTCACGCTCGCCTTTTCATACAAGAAATACCTTCTTCAAGAAATACCTTCAATGTTTACCTTAGCACCTCATGAATTAATTATATAAGTGTTTCATCATATCAACAATTTGAAAAACCATTACACTATATCATACAAAAAACGAAGCTTTTTATTCAATGTCGAATCACTGAAATTACCAAAAAATGTTAGAAGTTCGGTTTGCGAGTGGTCAATAAAACACTTGAGTGTGAGACAAGGCTGTTGTCATAGTTAACATTAAAATCACGGATAATCGGTTCCCAGCAAACAATCCGACGTCAGGTAAAACGTCAGGATGACGTCGGAACCCGACATTTCTGACGTCGGAACCCGTCGGACTGACGTCGGGTTTAGGTTGTGCATGAAATTGAAACCGACATTGGGATTTTAACTGAAAACCAGAGTCGAGTTTCGACCTAAATCCGGCGTCGAAATCAAATCGGTTTCAGGTTGTATATGAAACTGACGTCGGGTTTACCACCTTGAAACGACCAGTCTTAGACGTTTATCAAAAATAGATTTTAGAGTTATATAATTAATAGATAATTAATCATTCAACTGCTGTTGTGAAATACATACGAAAGCATTTTCCATGTAAATTTTTACAATCTAGGAAGAAAAATTTTCATGTAAAAATTACGCTTTATCATCCTCTTTTTCAAAATGACTTCCATTTCCAGTGAGCGACAATAAACGTTCACCGCCTTTTGGTCGTTTTTGCAACGTCGGAATGGCGTCAGAAAACAACGCCGCCTCGACGTCGGAATAAAGTCGGGTTTTGATGAAATAGGTCGTGACATAATTCTCCATTTTACAACCATATGTTACCCAGAATATGGTTGTGAAGTCGTTGCGACCAAATTCCAACTTTTTTCAACCAAAAAAGACGTCGATTGTTTGCTGGGCTTGTTACATATACCATATACTCAACCGTGTGTTTTTCAATTAAATGTGATGTCTTATGCTGTAGTTCATAAATATTTTGGCCTGTTAACAAGGCAATATAACTTACTGTTAGTTGTCTTGCTTATTGTCTAACCAAACCTTTAGGTGAAGAGGTGCAACGGCAGATATCACTGTGAGAATGGGGCTTTCAAAATCAAGGAGTACTCATTTAGAACGTCAGCTGTATAATCTTGAGGGCATTATTAAAAAAGCGCTAGTTAAGTAAAAGAAATGAGTCTTTATGAGACTCAAAATTAAGTTTCAACGTAACATTTTTTCGAAAGAAGTTTGAATTTTGGAGCAACAGGGCGTTGATTAATATCGAGATTATCCTTGATCACAGAGTAAACAAAATTGTGTGGTGTTTTAATCTTGATTGACAAAGCTATCAAAAACAGCCTTTATAAAGAAACAACTATTCTATTATATCTGATAAAGATTGATCACATAATTATTATAAAAATTATTATAATTTCAAAGATTTATGCTTTAAATCATGAACAAAATTCAAATATCAGCTAAGTCAGATAGATTTACAAGTGTCCTCATGACAGTGACTTTCAAATTAGTTTATTTATGTTCAGCTATAATTTTTTTAGAACGAATTAAAGAATTAATTTTGCATTTTAAAAGGAAAATGTGTCTTCTATTAAACAAATCGGTAAACAAAAGATGGAAAATGACCCAAGCGAGAATATTAGAAATTTGAGCGGCCTTTCGTTTTGGGAAATGCTGTAAGATTTAACCAAAACGTCTTTTCAAATTTTGTATATTGTTTGACTCTTTTTAGGGAAATCAAGATATGGAAGCACTGTCGTAAAGCTAATTTGTTGCAATGTAACTCACGAATGTACGGGTTTATTTGCTTACAGTTGCGGGAGAGATGAAACTCGTTTGAGAATGCGTTTGAACTCTTTAACTGATTCGGCACACTTTGTTTTGTGGAAAATGACGCAATAACACACAGAGAGATAAGCCAAAATGAATATTCTTGTTTCACTCAATCTCCGTTCAGACCTCGAAACTGTTTACTGCTAGAATTCACTCGTGTATCTGATGGACAGTGTATCAGAAGCAGTGGAATTCAGTCATATCTTTAAGATAGTCATAAAGTGCGTTAAATGGGCCAAGTGCATTCGGATACAGCATTCCCCTACAACTAGTGTACTTTAAGAGGGCATAAAGGCACCATAGTTCCTGCTTTCTATGTGTCCCGGGGTGATGATATCTTTATTACTGAGGATTTTCCCATCCCTTCTATGATAATCTACAAATCTCTAAGTGCGTTGTACATTTCAGGTTCTGTGCACTTTCTTTCGTTTTGAAGGATATAAAGTCTTTGGATATTAAAAGCTTTAAAGAGCAAACTTACAGGTAGGTAGAGCGTACTTTTACTTCCATACATCATTAGTGATTCCTTGAACTGAAATTAGTGTGCTACAGTGTGCTTAATGTTATGGTTGTGAGTTACAGTCATGTGACAGCTATAACTCTTAAGATATAAGATATTTAGAGATCCAAGGTGGATATTGGGTTATCTACAATATTGTGATTCAGAATGAGTGACAGTAGACTGACAGTCTGAACAGAATATTAAATAGTACACAAAGAAAATGACATATGAAATTCATTTACATGTGGCCTTCTTCCTGCTTTGCCAATCACTATCCAAAACCTTCAAGAAAAATATCAAAATATCTGTTTAACGCTAAAATTGCAAATAAAATACCATAAAACTATAAACTGGTTGCCTGCAATTAAAGGGAGAATTTTTTTGAGTAATTTAAGGAATTCTTATATTTTTCTGAGCTGTTGACTCCTCCAATTCAACTGAAGGCGAGCCTCGTTTCGTCCCGCTGTGTGGTTGCAATTTGGCCTTCAAGCAATTCTCTTCAGTTGATATAAATACCGATGTGATATTAAAACGTGGTAAGGGTCTTAAATTTATGTTCAGTACAATGTCAATGTCTGAAAGGAAGACACTGATATCATATCCGAGATACCAATACTAAGAAGACACTGGTACTAAAATCGAAATACCGATACCAAGAAGAAGACACTGATACTGAAAAGGCATGTTCAAGATGTGACATAATATTTATTAACTGTCACAAAAAATGATCGCTTAGTGAATGATTGAAGTGAGATCTACACTTTTACTTATATGCTGAGATTTTACTTATTTTACTCATGATGACTACTGAAATTCATATCCATACTCATACTCATGCCCATACTCATATTCATACCCATACTCATACTCATACCTATATTCATGCCCATATTTATACCCATACTCACATTTTTATACCCATACTTATAAGCATACTCATATTCATACCCATACTAAAACTCCTACCCATACTCACATTTATACCCATACTTATAAGCATACTCATATTCATACCCATACTCAAACTCCTACCCATACCACATTCATGCTCATATTTATACCCATACTCATGTATATACCTATACTTATATTCATACCCATACTCATGCTCATATTTATATCCATACTCATACCCATACTCATACCCACATTCATACTCATGCCCATTTTCGTACTCATACTTCAGGTTGTTTATCGCTTAAGTTGGTCTAAGCGTTTATATATAATTGTTTGTTGATATTTTTCAATAAAAACAACTGCACAAAAATTACTTACAAACAAAACATGTTTCAATTTCAAGATCTGATGCGCCAAAAGGCGTAAATAAGGCTTGAGCATTGTATTTTTATTGACAAGCTTAACTTCGGCTTTAGCAGTGTTAGTATCTCCATCCACCCAACTATATTATCCAATCAAACTCGTAGTTTTCTGTCACGTGGTTTACTCTATTCGATTGCTTTAGCAGTATTACTTGACTCTGACCATGCATTTTATATTAGCCAATCAGATTCGTTCCTTGCTGCCACGTGATCTACTCGTATTGAATGTATTGTATTGTTTTAACTTCGTTAGCCCCTATCACCCATTCGTGTTATTTAGTATTTAAAAAAAGGGATTTACGTCATTGGGGATATTTTATTAGGTGTCTGTTCGTTCGTCGCAACGGATGTCTGTCCGTCCGTCTTTATTTAATTAGTTTAGGTTGCCACCATAGATCCTGGTTGAATATGATGGGAGTTACACAGCCAGCCTTTGTAATGATAACCGGTTCACGCATTATCCGCTATGTGGAGGAGATAGGTGTATTTCCTCTCTTACATCGGCGGCTCCCTGTAATTTTCATCCTAAGTCATCAGTATGGACTGTGTGAGATCAGTTTGGACACGAGGACTGTGGTGTATGCACGCTCGGACCAGAGAATGTGGAGAGTAGGCCGTATGGAACCGGAAAGGCTCTCTCATGTGGGGTGGGTACAATCCCACATAGGCAGTATTACAGTTCATGGACAATATCGCCAGTATTCGCCATCTGCTCGTCAGTATTCCAAGTATTTTACCGCCCATCACTGCGAAGGACTTTGTGTAAGGAGCGCTGGAGTGTAGTTAATACGGACTGGGTACCCGTGTTGTTTGCTTTGGACTTACTGTAAAGCAGTGCTCGAATTGGTTATTACGACTACCCAATCGTGACGTGACCTTCACCGGCAGTGACCTTCAAGTGACCTCAGGACGACCGGGGGTACAAGGATTCTACCAACTCTACCTACATCCCAGGCAACTTTTCATAAACTGTGGACATTTTGTATTTTTGTGAATTTTATTATTAGTTAGGGCTTAATTGTTAACGTGGCGTGGATGTATCATATCGTGTATTCATTTCATTTGGTAATACAGCGGTGTTTCAAAATTCCAAACAGCCCTCCTTTATTATTTAAATATTTTAATTTAGTCCGTCCTATTTTAAAGGCTTGTTTTCATTCAAGGGAAATACACTGCTGTATTGTGTCGTTCGTCGGTTCATTTAGGCCATTTTGTGTGTACGTTTCTTGCGTGAGTGTTAACAAAGGACTGCTTCAGGTACAGGCTGGAGTAGTGCTTCTAACTTAACTTAGATAGGAAGTTTCAATTTTAAAAAAATTTAAGTTAAAAGGCAGATATTTAAATAACAAATTAGTAATAATGTTTTTGGACATTCAGTTCGTCCGTACGAACTCTGTGGATGGTTAAAGTTTGCTTAAAGTTGAAGAGGACATTTTAGAATTAAAGCCTTAAAAGGGTGCATGATGAAATTTTTGATTAAAAAAATTTAGGCCTGAGTTTATCCAGGAACCGGACCAGTATTGGATTCAACGCTGAGGGTGTCTCAGGGTGCATTTTAGAATTACGCACTGAAAGGGTGCACGATGAAAATTTTTATTACAAATTAGGCCTGAGCTAATCCAGGGATCGAAACAGTGCTAGATAGAAGACTGAGGATTTCTCAGAAAGCAGTGCGTAATGAATTAAAAATAAGCTAAAAATACAGCCAACACCAATGAATAATAAGCATGCGTGCATATGTAGTTTATTTATTAGATACACACATAAAGATACATATATAAATGAAATTATTAGATAAGAGCACACGTAGAGTTAAAATAAATAAAAATAAATTAAGGATCACACCAATGCAAATACAGACAGTATAAATAAAAGCCAACACCGTTTAAGCGAGTGCACAATATATACAAAGTCCATGAGCTCCGTGGTAGTTTATAATTTCGTTCTTTTCTAACATTATCTCAGAGTCAGCTGAGTATAATGTCCTCTGACCACCTTAAATTTAAGGTGTTTCGGTACGAACAAAATTAATCTCAGGATCAGCTGAGTTTATTGTCCTCAGACCACCATGAAGCTTTGTCAACTAGCTAGGTAGGTGCAGAAAAGGTCACTTTACATCAGTGCTTCACATGCAATATCTACAACATGAAGTAGAAAGTGTTAAAAGTAAGCTAAAATGATTTAAAGTAAGATTTACAGTAAGTAGAAATACCAAAAGTAGACCAAAGTAATTTAGGATAAGCCTCCGAGACGACTTGGCACGTTGCTACCAGGTATTGAAATAATTGTCAATTTTAAACTTAAATTTATTGATTATTGTAATTATTTAAGTTTATTGATTTATTGTATACGCCTACGTCAATCTTAGGGTAGGTCTTGTCATTGTTATCAATTTTTATCTTTCCTATTTTAGATTAAAAAAAGCGATTTCTTATCGTTCATTTAAATTTGGGGACAAATTTTTAAGGAAACGGGGAGTAATGTGAAGAAATCGCTTTCTGATAGTCAATAACCTGCTCTGAATTGAATTAATTGATGCGATTGTTGTGACTGGTCACAGGTCATTGTGACGTATGACCGGTCACGTCATCGCAACCACGTAAGCGACGTCACGGCATCTCGTGAGCCGTAGATCGAAGGAGAAGAATAAAAAAAAGAGAGACGGTACTGAGACGGATAAGACGTGTTTTAATAAATATTCTGCTATTTAGGAGATATTTGTGTTCTGTCCGTGATTGTCCGTCCTTGTCTCAACCATAAAAATCAAATAATCATTTCTGTCACATAACTTTAACACAAAGCTTGTTTCTTCAACTTGAAACTTCTATTTCTATTTGTGTCTTTTAAAACACAAAGTTTTGCTCAGATGAGACAAAAAAATCCCTTGAAAACCAGGAACAATCTGAGCGAGAAACAGCAAGTTTTATCATGAAAATATAAACTTTCAATTTAGACTTAAAAACTTCTTTAAAGTGAAAACATGCTTCCTTACTATATAGTAACAATAATCTGATCCTCCGCTGGTTATACCAGACACAGAAGCACAGAAGCAACAACCAAGCTTTTTGGGGAAATCCGAAGTACAGAGTAAAAATGCATTACTTTATTATTATTATTATTATTATTTATTATTATTATTAGTATTATTATTATTATTTTTATTTATTGTTATTATTATTATTGCCTAAGATTCCCAGATAGCAGTCCCACATGGGACTATGCATAATACATGTGGGCATTCCCACGTACCCACGCATAAATAATCTGTGTTTTGTTGGGGAAATTCCCATGAAGTTACGTGGGATTTAGGGGAGTTCGAGACTCTTTCCGACGTGTATTATGCGCATGTGAACCCACGCATTTTATACGCATATATTTCCATGCATATTATACATGGAATTCCCACGCATATTAAGCATGGGATTTAAAGGAACGACACACCGTGTGCATAGGCGATAATTCCGTCGAAGATACAGGCATGAACCTTAACTAAAGCGCAGTTATAAAGTACTCCTTAAAAGAATTTTCAGCACAAAAACTTTAGCGAAATTGGTATTTCCATGTCTAACTTTCTATTATACTTAGAAAAAAAGGCAGCCCTCCACCAAAATATGCATCATTTAGCAAAATTTAAATATATTATCGTTCAATGGCGGCTGTTTCCGGTCTGCGATAATAGGCCCACATTTCCAGACTACGTATAATAAGCGTATATTTTCCTATGCATTTACTACGTGGAAATTTTTGCGCATTATATACTTGCATTTTACATGGAAATGTCCACATTGGAAATCCCACGTAAAATATACGTGCAATATACATATGACTTTTAATGAAATTTTACTTGGGGATTCAAAAGTATAATATACATATAATATGTGGATTTAGGGGAGATGCCACCTGGTGAGATTACACCTATAACAGACATCTAAAATCAAATCAATGGCGCCTAAAATTCAACATTAGATTTTAAAATTATATATCTAAATCATTATAAGTATCTGAAATTTGCCAATTAATCTGAAAATTGTTTTCCTTTATATGGCTTTCAATGACGTTCCAAAACACGACAACCAATAATATTGATTTTTCATAATGTTCTGGTACAAAACGTTGGCTGCCCACTTGGAGTAAACGTGGGAGCAAGGGGGTGTCCCATGGTGGGACATCCCACATTTTGCCCACGTAAAGCCGACGTTGGACAGCCAACGTGGGCTGTCCCACGTCGGCTATACGTGGGCATTAGGTAGGACAAAGTGTAACTGGGACATCCCACATATAACCCACGTGTAGCCGATGTAGGACGCTCCACGTCCCACACTCCACGTAAAGCCATAATGCCCATGCACAGTACGTCCCGTGGCAGTACGTTTGGCCACAGAACGTTCTGTCAACGGGCTACCAACACATATCTTTACAGGCACTGCCCCGGGGAGGGGGAGGGAGGAGGGAGGAGGGAGGAGGAGGGACAACTCTTCCTCTTGCGATAGCCTACATTCAGAACACACTGACTCGTTCATTTGTGTCACTTTCCCATTGTATAAATTAAACTTGCATAACTGGAAGGTCCTGATCAACAAATGGGAGCTCCTGTCCAACAATTGGGTGTTCCTGTCCAACAAGTGGGTGTTCCTGTCCACCATTTGGGGGTTCCTTTCCAATACGTCGGAGCTTCTGTCCATCAATTAGGGGTTCCTGTCCAATAAGTGGCATTCCTTTCAAACAACTGGAGTTCCTGTCCAATAAGTGGCATTCCTTTCCAACAACTGGGAGTTCCTGTTCAATAAGTGGCACTCCTTTCCAACAACTGGGAGTTCCTGTCTAATAAGCGACACTCTTTTCTCACAACTGGGAGTTCCTGTCCAATAAGTGGCATTATTTCCAACAACTTGGAGTTCCTGTACACTAAGTGGCATTCCTTTCCAACAACTGGAAGTTCCTGTCCAATAAGTGGCATTCCTTTCCAACAACTGGGAGTTCCTGTTCAATAAGTGACACTCCTTTCCAACAACTGGGAGTTCCTGTTTAATAAGTGGCACTCCTTTCCAACAACTGGGAGTTCCTGTCCATTAAGTGGCACTCCTTTCCAACAACTGGGAGTTCCTGTCCAATAAGTGGCATTCCTTTCCAACAACTTGGAGTTCTTGTCCAATATGGCATTCCTTTCCAACAACTGGGAGTTCCTGTCCAATAAGTGGCACTCCTTTCCAACAACTGGGAGTTCCTGTCCAATAAGTGGCATTCCTTTCCAACAACTGGGAGTTCCTGCCCAATAAATGGCATTCTTTTCCAACAACTGGGAGTTCTTGTCCAATAAGTGGCATTCCTTTCCAACAACTGGGAGTTCCTGTCCAATAAGTGGCATTCCTTTCCAACAACTGGGAGTTCCTGTCCAATAAGTGAGAGTTCTTTTCTCCCTCATAATCGCAGGCTATTATTTGGCAACTAAAATTTTGTCAATAAATAACAAAAACAATAATTCTGTGACTATTAACAGCCCCGTAAGTATCAAACCATTGTGCAATGGGTGTGTCGTGTTGTCCCACTGCATACAGAAAAAACCTGCTTTCAACCCCAGGGACCTGCTATATTTACAAGAATTGGAGGGGGGGGGGTTGTAATGATTTTAGCCTGCTGTGCGCAACGTTAGTGTTTCATTGCCTTGAGATGAATTACAATACTCGATTTTGTTTATTAATTGTTTGTCATGGTCTGGTAAGTAGCAATAACAGGGGAATATCATTAAAGAAGTCTCATTGCAATGCAACAGAGAGCTTCGTTCTGAAATAATGCAGTTTGCGCTAGATCGTATCGACCTCACTCTCTCCTGATATTGGGAATCGATTGTGGGGCCTCCGTTTGTGCGGACAGCATCAGAAGTTTGCTGCCACTTGGCTGACTGCAGTTGCCAGCATTTTGTATTGTTGTCATACGTGTGCCTTCCCTTCAGCTAAAGGGAGAAGCTAGAAATGGCGACAGAAATTGTGTTATTTTAAAGGGGGTCAGAAATACAGGTTCATAAGTTATACAACTGTGGTATGAAGTGAGACCAGTACATGAGAACCTACAGCTCACGCTGGGCTTGCATTTTGTAGGAAATGTGCTAGTTTAAAGGCAAGGAAGAGGATATTTATCGCTGCTGTGTTGTTCCAGGCTCGGAACAGTTGCATTGCAATAATATAAAATTGCCTGGCTGTTGCTGGAGATTTACCTGCAAGCCAAAGGAAAAGCTTGTTGTTTATTGGAGTACTAATGCACCCGAGTGTGTGATGGCCAACTAACGTAAGAACAGCACAGAGGAGAGAGAGAGAGAGAGGGAGAGAGAAGATGTAGAGATCGGCTTTCATCCTATTTCTGTCCTAGGCCCCGCGAAAATCTCCATGGAAAAGATCTCGTTCTGGATACGCGTGGTCGTACATTCCTCCGGCAGGACTCGAGTGGAGCGTGATAACGGGCAATGATCTGATTCTATCAGCGGCCCCATCTCCACGTGCTTTACAACACAACTAACGGTTTGTTTATGTTATGTTATTCAAACGCAAATTATTCTTTAAAAAGTTGGATACACTTCACTGAGTATAATGCAGTAATTTGCTAACAGATATAACTCGTGGAATTGTTTTAGCTCATTCTGACTAATATTAGAAAAATGCCATAATTCATTAGTACGCAAAACCGCAACGAGGTAAGTTCACACGTATTGCAACAGGCAAAACCATGTAAAACAGTGGTTATTTTTAGCTCATTAAGATCTATTTTTAACCTGTAGCCGTTTGGAACAATTGTTGACAAAAGCTGATTTTATTTTGCCAAGGAATTCGCCCGGGAAGGGGGGGGCACTCAAGTTCAAATTGGTTCCCATGGATGTCCATCACTTTTTAAAAACACCCCTAGACGCGAAGCCAAAGGCGGAGATCAGCTCCGAAAGAGCTGTCCGTTTTGGGGGAAAACGCACTGACGTCCGAAATGAAATTATTAACGAAATTGGCACTCCGCGCTGACCGTTTTTTTTTTAAACGCAAAGCTAGTGCACCTCCCCCGCCCGGGGGAAACTGAGTTAAAAAAAGTCGTCAAAATTTACGATGTCCAACCTAAACCTCGCGTGTGATTCCACTGGGACGAACTAGAGCAGAACGTCCGAAAATCAAGCTAAATACACCAAATAATCTGCCAAATGTTTTAGCCGATTGAAATCTGATACAGCGTTAAATTCCCCATACAAAAGGTTGATCCTCTTGTCCTTTCTGCAGATGCATCAAACTGCGCTTCGAAAGTTCAGTAAACTAAATATAATATAAATATAATATATAATATAGTATAATATAATAACTATAATATAATAAACATAATACTAAATATAATATGAATATATTTATGCAATAGAATTTGGACTATACGTCAGAGAGTGAGAGAAAAAAAGTAAACTATGTCAGTCTGCCGGCGTCAGAAGTTACACAGCTTGTGCATGGCTCCATTTGATAACAATGCGGGTATTGTATACTGACGTCATAGTGTGACATCAGTTATCTATCTTGCTGAAGCGAAATTCTACCCAATTACAGAAGCATCAAATGAGAGAGCTCTGTATACACTCAACAATTTGCCTACGTGTTTCACAGACCAATAGTCTTTGAAGCTGTTTAGGGTAACAGATAACTATGTAAGATAACAGATAACTATCTGGGGCAACATAACTGTTTAGTGCAACAAATGACTTAAGGATGACATAACTAGGGTAATAAATAACTAATTATAGTAACAGATAACTACTTAGGGTAACATTACTATTAAGGTAACAGATAACTATTTAGGGTAACATAACCATTTAGGGTAGCAACTAATTATTGTAACAGATAACTATTTACAGTAATAGTGTGTGGGGAAAATAAATTTCAGCGTCACCCTTTGATTTTTCAAAAAGGCAGTGTTTGGCCAGTGTTTTTGTTAAAACAAAAACGGATATGTCTCCCCCCCCCCCCCCAATCAGTCACGTGGAAAAAATTCCTTGCTTAAAAGTACAACATTGGCGAGCCCAAAAATTTAAAAAATTGCCAAAAATACATTTTTACAGAAAATGAATGAAGAAAAACTTCGCAGTAAACATTTCCACCTAATGGAAATGCCTAAAGGAACAAACTGTTTCGGAAATATCGCAACAATATGACCAAAAAAGTAAATATTCAAAAATTTAAAAAAAATCGCCAAAAATACATTTTCAAAGGAAATGAAGAAAAACTTCGCAGTAAACACCTGCACTATATGTAGGTTCTTCTTGCCACGTTGCAGCTTAATCCAAGAAACTGTTTCGGAGATATCGCAACAATATGGCTAAAAAAGTTCAAAATCAAAAATTAAAAAATTCGCCAAAAATACATTTTCCAAGGAAATGAAGTAAAACTTCGCAGTAAACATTTACACTTTTTGTGATTTCTTCTTGCCAAGTTTCAGCCTAATCCAACAAACCGTTTTGGAGATATCGCAACAATATGGCCAAAAAAGTTCAAATTTAAAAATTCGTCAAAAATACATTTTCAGCGGAAATACGTTTGTTGTTCTTGCCACGTTTCAGCCTAATCCAACAAACTGTTTTGGAGATATAACCTGCCAAAGTGAAAAAATGCACGAAACCCCCCCCCCCCCTATGATAAAAAAAATTTGCCAAAAATAGAATTTTTGAGGAACCGAAAAATATAACACGGGCATCACTTAGACATGTACCCCAATACGTGTGTATGTTTTGAGAAAAATCGACTGCGGACAGACAGGCGGACAGACGAACAGACGGCTCGACAGACGGACGGACGGACGGACAGACGGACGCACCAAATGCTATATATGTCTCCCTTAGGGGGAGACATATAATTACAAATGATTGAGGTAATTGTTGTACCTTTTTTGCCTCTATGATGTGTGTCACAGTACCAGCAGCTCATTATTTTGTGAGTGACAGAACAATTAAAGCCGAAGATACAGGCTGTTCTGTGACAGGAAACTGCTGAAGAAAATTCAGTAGTTAGAGAGAAAGAGTGAGTGAGTGTATGAGTGACAGAGATTGTAAGTGAGTGAGTGAGTGAGGGAGTGAGTGAGTGAGTGAGTGAGGAAGAAAGTGAGTATGAGTGAGACATTGTGAGAGTAATGAGACAGAGTGAACGAGTGAGTGAGTGAGTGAGCGAGAGACAGTTGAAAAGAGTGAGTGAGTGAGTGAGTGAGTGAGTGAGGAAGAAAGTGAGACTGTGACTGACTGAAGAAGAAAGTGAAAGAGACCCCTGCTAATATACTAATATACTATTTTTGCATAATGTTCATTCTTATTGTCAACCGTTAAATCGAAACTTGAGTTCAGCTGATTAGAAAGTATTTGACCAGAGTATAAAAAAACACTTGTTCTCCTAATAGCATCAAAAAAAAAAAATTGTCACTATGTTTGCGTTGCTATAACTTGCTATGTATGAGTTTTAAAATATATACTGGAATGAAGTGATAAAAAAAAGTGAAAGAGAGTGATCGAGAGGGTGAGTATGAGTGAGACAGATTGTGAGAGTAGATGAGGCAGAGAGTAAGCGAGTGAGTGAGTGAGCGAGAGAGAGTGAGAAAGAGTGGGTGAGTGAGAGTGAGTGAGAAAGAAAGAAAGAATGAGATAAAGTCAGTGAGAGTGAGAAAGAGCGTGTGAGAAAGAGACAGAGCATAAGTGAGAAAAGGCGAATGACTGAGTGAGTGAATGAATGGATGAGTGAGTAGGAGTGAGAATGAATGAGAGATCAAGAGGAAGCGAGAATATGAGTGAGACAGATAGTGAGAGTCATTGAGAGAGTGAGAGAGTGGGAAAGTGAGTGAGTGAGAGAAAAAGTGATATTGAATGAGAGTGAGTGAGTGAGAAAGTAAGATTGAGTTAGAAAGAGTGAGTGAGTGAGAGTTATAGTGAGGGAGAAAGAGTGGGAGTGATTGCGAGTGAGTGTGTATGAGAGGGAAAGTGAATAAAAGAGTATGAGTGAGACAAAAGCGAGTGAGTGGGTAAGTGAGTGAATGAGAGAGAGAAAGTGAGATAGTGTGTGAATGAGACAAATACTGAGAATGAATGAGAGAGTGGATGAAAACGACAGTGAGTGACAGAGAGAGACAGAGAGTGAGTGAGAAAGAATAAGAGTGAGAGTGAGTGTGAAAGAATGAGTGAGAGAGTGGGCGAATGCCAGAGAGGGCGGGAGTGGGTGGGGTGGATCCAATGAGTACGTGGTTGTAATAACATTACTGTGACGTCACCTGTGGACAATAAATCTGCTGGGAGGAATAGCACAAAACCAACGTTAAACACCTAAGGTGCCAGAAAGCATATGGGATAAATTATTGGTATTCATTGTATAGATTTTTTATCTGTGGAGGCAGGGTTTAAAAAAAAGACAAGTGTTAGCCTTCAGCGAACTGACGCATCGATCTCGCCACAGTTTTGCAGCTTACAGCCACATGTTCACCATGTTGTATTTTTTTTTTTAATGAAATGTTACGAGACCGGTAAACAAGTCTTATCATATATGAAACGTCACAAATACTCAATCAGATTGGCCTTGGAAAAAAATGGATTCAAATTTTGGACTGTAAACACAAAGATGCCAAAATCCCGTGCATTCTGCGCAAGTATCTGCTGAAGCAACCTGTTCCGTACACGCCTCCCCCCCCCCCCCCCCCGCTATCGCTTCCCTCGCCAACCCCCTCCCCTGCCTCTCCCCCCCCCCCTTATATGTGGCATTGCAGATGTTTAGCATTTAAAATACATTTGACTTTTTTTAATATGAAACAATTGTGGATGGCTAGTGTGCAGTACAAGTGAAACAAATTATAAAGTTATTAATAGGTAAATCATTTAAATCACAAGTAACGTGCATTTCTGACGTTAAGCGGGTGGGGGGGGGGGGACGGGGTAGGGTAGGCAGTCACAAGTAGTGCCGCATCTTTCGGCGGGATTATCCCCCCCCCCCCCACCATCCCACCTTTCCCTCCCCCTCTCATTACAATACCAGAGGAAATGAGTTTCTTTGTTTCCGGAACTAGCAGCCAATCAGTGGTTAGTAAAGGCGCGAGTTATGTCCTCGTATTTTATCGCTCTTCTTCGCAGCTTATAAACTACGTGTAAGTATCTTTGCAGCTTTGTCTTAATTGCCAGGAAAAATGCTACGGGTGGAGGGGGGGGGGGGGGTCGGGGAATGCAACCTGACGATTGGGGGGGGACGGATAGGGGGATACAGCTGCCCACCTGACGAGGGAGGGGGTTTGGGGAAAACAGCCGGCCACCAGACCAGAGGGTGGGGGGGGGGGGGGGGTTCTCGGGTACATCGGGCCATCTGACGAAACGGTGCCTAGTGCGAAACAACTGGCCACCTGACGAGAGGGAGTTGGGGGATACAGCCAGTAACCTGACGAGGGGGGAGGGGGGGGGTCAGGGGATACAGCCGGCCACCTGACGAGGGGGGGGGGGGGGGTCAGGGAATACAGCCGGCCACCTGACGAGTCTGTTACCAATTCTGAGTCCAGATTGACCAGATCAAGAAACAAGTTCGAGGCAAAAAAAAAAAAAGGCTCTTCACTTGTGTAAAAGAATGAATAGCTATTGGTTGTGGAACATTGACGTTATGAACACTTCCTGTTTATGTTTTCTGGCTATTTGCATAACTTGATTATTACTTGGAGGCAATATTTTTATCGGCGCTAAAACAGAAGGCTTTGCTGGCCAAAAAAAAAAAAAGGAAAAAAAAAAAGATGAACAGTAACCTGCAAGCCACAAAGGAAAGCAAGCCAAAATTCTTTTTGCGTTATTAGTTATCATCAAGCAACCGTCTGGGTACAACTTGCCTTGAAATCTGGCAGTTTCATCCCGCAGTATTCAGCCCAGTACGTGGCCACAGCAAGTAGTTTGACGTCACTTTTAAATTTGAAGCAGCCGATGTTCAAAGCAGGTCAAAGGGTTGGTCATACAATTACAGATAGGGTTGGCGATAAAGTTAGTACTATTAGTCCCCTCCTCCTCCCCCCCCCCCCAAAGTCCCCCTATATTACGGAGAAAGTAAGGGAAGCTAAGGGCTGGATATTAGCGGGGCCCGCTGACTCGCGGAACCCTGAGTATAGCTCGAGCCCTGCTTCTCAGAAATTTTTGCTGTTTATACATACATATATAGATATACGACTCCTACGTCATTTGATTTTATATTCTTCACATGTGTGGTTCTATAAATGAACTGCAAACATGTTTGGTTCGGGAGAATATAAAATGGTCTTATTTCTCATCACTTTCTGTTTGTAAACTAGACCCGGTCCTGCGATTTTGTTATTTTTTTCTCATATTTTTTTTGCCATTTTTAGAGATTTCGATCACCCAGTAGTGGCCAAAGTTGTCATTTCTTTCTTTCTTTCTTTTTCTTCTTCTTTTTTTGGGGGGGGGGGCAAAGTGTTATTTAATGGTTTTCTAAAAGGCAAATTTAGGTACCGTTTCAGTACTTCCTAGTGGGTTTTTCTTACCGGGACTTGTATTTTTTGGTCCCGGTTGCTTCACTTTCTTTTTAGTTACTCGTCAGGGATTAGAAACAAGTGTTTTTTTTCTCTCGCCTTGACTTACAGATGCACTGTATTTCTAAATTAAGCCAAATTAAGCAATTGTTTTTTACGCATCACAAAAACCAAAGTTTATAAATCTAAGGCATTTTTTGACATTGCAATTATATTCCAAATAAACTTGAAACATTTTTTTATTTACTTATGGATACACAAGGTTTCTAATTTAAGGCAGTTTCAACAATTCTGTGTGGAAAAACCTAAAATTTCTATTTTTAAGCGACGTGGGCACAGAAGTGGGACGAGAATATCAAAAATAGATAAAAAACAAAACAAAAACAAGAAAAAAAAGACAAAAAAAAAAAAAACACAAAACAAAAACAAACAAACAAAAACAAAATTTTCATGGCAACTAGAAAGGTGACACGAGTAGATCTAAAAGTTAAAATAAGTAAATAAATAAAAAAAAAATTAGATAAGTGAATTGAGAAAAGTGTACACCCTGGGCTATCATTTTATTTGCTTGTTATTTCACAGCAATACTCCCCATGCTACAAACATGGCGGCAAATCAAAATGAATTTTCCCAGCAATTCTTCTCTCTGAGGAAGTCGTTTTCGTGTCTATTATTAAATTATCACGGATTGCTTTTCAGTCGCTATATTTACGCATTAGCTTATTTCCTTGCTTATTTCGGAGTCAAAAACAATACAGTGTTTGTTTTGTTGTTGTTCTTGTGTGTGTTTTTTTAAGCGGAGAATGTGAGACGCTTTTCGCGGAATTACTCCTCCTATTGCATTTCGGGTAACGCCTATACATCAACATAAGAAGGCCTTTTTTCATGCTCCAGAAAAAAGAAACCGGACGTGAATTTCATTCCAAAAGTTATTAAATGAAAATTGTCATGGACCTGCTTTGCGAACCCATTTTGAAGTAGACCGACTTCTCCACTTAATATTGGAAATAACACTCTCTAGCACTAAAGCACATTATGATATTTTTTCTCAGCATAACCTATGTATTCATTTCGAGTTGCCCAGCCGAGAAATGCTTTTATATGCAAAAATTCTGGGTGATGCACTACATTGAATACTCACCAATAGATAAATTATGCTATACGGCGTTAACGATGACGTCACAATTAAAATGCTCAGCAACGTATATGAGGGTAGGAGGTGGAGGTTTGTAACAGTGCTCCAAAAATCATGAAAATTTGCAGACGTTTATGAAAAAAATAACTGTATAAGGGGGTACTCCCCCCTACTCTACTCGTGGTCAGGGGCTCGTAATACACTTGGCATTTATGAAAATAGGGTTATGGTAATTATGAACTGTATTTGCAATATTGAACAATACAGTTTTCTATTCCTGGTTATTTAAAACATATGTTCGAACGGCGAGGCGTTTATTTGTGTCGAGTTTAGGGGTCATCCATAAAAGTACGTACACACAGAGGGGGGGAGGGGAGGTCACGATCGGTGCGTACGCACTGCGTACAGGGGGAGGGGGGTCACGATCGGTGCGTACGCACTGCGTACAGGGGGAGGGGATCAGGATCGGTGCGTACGCACTGCGTACAGGGGGAGGGGGGTCACGATCGGTGCGTACGCACTGCGTACAGGGGGAGGGGGGTTACGATCGGTGCGTACGCACTGCGTACAGGGGGAGGGGGGTCACGATCGGTGCGTACGCACTGCGTACAGGGGGAGGGGGGTCACGATCGGTGCGTACGCACTGCGTACAGGAGGGGGGTCACGATCGGTGCGTACGCACTGCGTACAGGGGGAGGGGGTCGCGGTCAGTACGTACGCACTGCATACAGGGGGAGGGGGTCGCGGTCGGTACGTACGCACTGCGTACAGGGGGGGGTCACGATCGGTGCGTAGGCACTGCGTACAGGGGGAGGGGGTCACGATCGGTACGTACGCACTACGTATAGGGGGAGGGGGTCACGATCGGTGCGCACGCACTGCGTACAGGGGAGGGGGTCGGGGCTGCTGCGTACGTATGCATTTTTTCAACGTCCCTCAAACATATTTTTTTGAAATTAAATAAACTAATATATCGATTTACAAACTAAATATTATACTCTTTTTAGTGCAGTGGCTATTTTATTCACATTTTAATGTATGTTAGCATGTACACTTTCAATTTTGTCACTGATTAACTGGCATGATAGTTTTTAAACAAACTGATATTTTTTTCAATATAACACGACATACTGCGTATGTGCGTACAAGGGAGGGGATCCAGGCCACTGCGTAAAATACGCACTGCGTACAGGGTGGGGGGGGGGGGGTCAAAAATTGACAATTTTTTGGCTAAGTACTTTATGGATGGCCCCTTACCCGCGTAATGCAGCATGAAACATGCAAATGTTAAAGCAGGCAAATGTATTATATATTAGACTGTGACTGAATATTTTGTCAGTATTTAATGAGAATTAGGAGAGTAACGGTACGCCATCCCCACGGTTCGGCTCCGTTCGTGCGGTATATTTCATTTTTCGTATCGCTTTGGGTTTTTTTTTTTTTTTTTTTTTTTCTGCAAAATTGCTCATTTTTAAATGTCTCTGAATTCCCATTTAATATTTTAAAAATCACAGAAACTACAATCAAGCACACATATCTTCAAAAACAATCATTATACGTATTATTTTACAGTCAAGTTAAAGTATATCCCACAACAATCAATACAGTTTTGCCTTGACTCAAGTTTAAGTATATCACATAGCAGTCACGTATTAAGTTTTAATTCTGGAGTTCCACTCAGGAAACATGACGTCACTGCCGCTAAGAGAACAGTTCAAGTTAAAATGTAAAGCGATGACTGGATATACTTATATATTTTTCTTTAACAAGACAACATATCAACATGCTAAGATTTTATAGTTTTATAGTTCCCCACTATCAGTGAAAAATTAAAAAAAAAGACCTAAAATACTGCGGTTTTTCTTTTTCGGTTTTTAACCGAACCGAACCGAAAAATCGCGGTCGGTTTTCGGTTACGGTGCGAACACAACACCTCTGATGAGAATATAAGTACTGTTGACGTGAACAATGACTTCACACATTTTTACTTTTCGGATGATCCCAGTATTGGGGGGGGGGGGATGCGCGGGGGGGGGAGCGGCTAGTTTGAATGACGTACAACCACTGACGTACGACCTCTGAAGGAATCATTGTATTCCAGAGCTGACAAATCCGCTCTCCCGTCGTCTCTTCCCGTCTTCTCTACAACGTCCTGTTCCTGACGCGTATACACCAGGCCCTCCCTCCCACACACCTATACATCAGCATCCCCCCCCCCCCTAACACAGTCTATACACACGCCCCTCCCTCCAACACACCTATACACCAGCATTCTCCCTCCCCCACCCCATCCGTATACCAGCCCCCCCACACACACCTATACACCAGTACCCTCCCTCCCACACACCTATACATCAGCACCACCCCCCCTGTACACCAGCCCTCCCTCTGCCCCCACACGTCTATACGGCAGCATCCTCCCCCTACCCCACGTCCGTATACCAGCCCCTCCCTCCCACACGTCTATACGTCAGTCCCTCCCTCCTCCCTCTCCCCCTCCTCCCAACACGTCTGTACACCAGCCACCCCCGCCCCCTACACACACGCCAATACACCAGCCACCGCGTCTGTACAAATTCTGGTCTAAAACCTCACTTACCCGACGCCTAAAAGCTGCTCTTTTACGCCTAACTTTTTTTTTTACATCAGGGCTACGATGTCATTTCGACTTCCATAATCAAACCAATCCTACCCTTGATCCCGAGCCGTGACGGTACTTCTTTACACAGTGACTGTGTTAATTAGAGAGAAGGCGTTTGAGAATCATTCTGTTTCTATGTTTTGTTCAGCCTGCGTTTGAAATAACGTCATATTTATAAAACTATAGATTCCCATGATAGTTATGGTTGTTTACGGGGACAAAAAATGGCTTTGGTATAAAATTGATTCAAATCAATTAAACTATATATTACTGAATATTGCTCGTTTTTATTGATGGATTTCACATTAATTCCACCTGTGTAGGTATCAGACGTCCTTCCCACTGGTTCGGGTTGATCACGTCAACCGTCCGAGCTGTCTAGGGCGAGCCTGGACATGCTCTGTGTAGAAAATAGAAGAAATTAAGGGGGGTAAAACTATCCAAGGCAGATTTTTTCATTTTCTTGTTGGGAGTTAAAAATAGTGTGTGTGAACATTCACAAAAATTATTCTGTGGTCCAAATGCGACTTGTTAGATAATATGGGTAGTTCCGGGGTGGTCACAGTGTTACTGTTTATATATGTGAGATTAAAACACGGACTTGCTTTTCTGAGTAGAAAAATTGACCTCCCACCCCCCCCCCCCCTCCCCCCATTCAAGCTCACCATGAAGAAACCCTTTGTGAAAATTGTGCGCTTTTTTTTTTAATTGCAAGACCCAGGAAATGTGCCCGACAGGAAGTCAGTGGCAAATAGTGTTGGCTCTTTCCGTTCATTACTTGTTTTGTTAAAATATTAACAATAAAACAATAAAAAGAAAAGCATTCCAAAAGAAAAAAAGGCGACCATGCAATGTCCACACATTCCCTGCTTTTTTGTTCTTTTAGCGAAAGAAAAAGTCGACATAGTTATTTAGACTGTGGCAAATGAAGAAAGAGTCCGATAAATCACATGTCCTGAAGAAGAAAAAAAAAACCCAGTCTCGTACAAAATGCCACCTGCTGTTTGTGAAAAGCGGTGAAGAGCTTTGTCGATATCTTTCAATACACAAGCTCTCAGACGGAGCTTGTGACAGGGTCGTTGGTAAATTACAAAATGACGACTGCGAAGTGGCTTCTTTTTTTTCGAAACAGCTCAAGTGATAAAAGATTGTGGGCTGAGATTTGCTGTGGACATTTTGGGGGGGGGGGGGCGTACGCTTTTTTGGACAGTTTTTCTGTGCTCTTGTCAACTTTAAGTCATGCACATTTTGCTTGCAAATAACATTTTTTAAGCCATCGTCATGTTTTGGTCAAATACAACAATTTATCCTTTTGGCCGAGGTCTTAGTCTGTCCTGTCATTGTATATATATATATATTTTTTTTTTGGCACTTTCACAAAATCTTCAGATCGAAATTATATTTCGTTTCAAATTATTCTTTGATCAGTTAACAATGATTTGAATGTTTTTTTCGTCTTCAGAAGAAAAATAGTCAAAATTGTGTTGTTGTAAGTATTATTCCTTTAAAGCAGAAATGCAATTAAGTATTCAGCACAAATTTGCATTTTATTTTTACACAGATAAGGTTAGGTAGCTCTGTTCGGGAGTTTGCAAGGTGCTACCAGATTCATGACGTCATGAAGACGTAAGCAGAAAAAACCTTTGGGATCAGATTTTTTTTTGGAACCAACAGTCGAACGAGCTGCAAGCTTAGAGAATGGTTTCTATGGGTGTAGCAATTACAGACGTCAATCATACTAATTGAATAAACATAGCCAATTAGGTTTACCCACAGCGAAGAAGATAACGAAATTATTGCTCATAAGGTCACCAGTGATGCCGTTTGCTCATGACAATAGCCTAAAATAAGATTTGCGTTGATATTGAGATCACACCGGCTGCGAACCCGGCAATGTTGTTATGGGTTCGTCCTGAAACGTTCGACGCTGAATGCGTTGCTCCAAGGTGATACTAACAATTCGGAGTTATTGGCACTGGGATGAAATTGTAAATATTTTCGAGCCTGGCCACCATCTTGGCGTGTATTCTAGCCAGCCAAGTAACTGGGGACATGGTTTAACTCCAGTCACATAAACCATATATTAAAAAAAACGCTCTGTCACTCACTCACTTTCTCTTTCTTTTTGTTATCTCCCTCTCTTTCGTTCTCTGTCTCTCTTTCGTTCTTTCTAATTATCCCTCTCCTCATTCTTTCGTTTTTTTCTATTCTCTCTGTTTCTTTCTATCTCTGGCGTTCTTTCCTGTTATGTCTGTCTGTCTATCCATCTATCTATCTATCTATCTATCTATCTATCTATCTATCTATCTATCTATCTATCTATCTATCTATCTATCTATCTATCTATCTGTCTATCTATCTATCTATCTATCTATCTATCTATCTATCTATCTATCTATCTACCTATCTATCTATCTACCTATCTACCTATCTATCTATCTTTCGTTCTTTCTCTCGTTCTTTCTCTCTGCCATTCTCTCTGTCTCGTTCTCCTCCTTTCTCTCTCTATCTATCCTTCGTTCTCTCTCTCTCTCTCTGTCTCTCTGTCTCTCTGTCTCTCTCTCTGTCTCTCTCTCTCTCTCTCTCTCTCTCTCTCTCTCTCTCTCTCTCTCTCTCGTTCTTTCTCTCTCTGATCTTCTCCTATTTGTACTTCTGACATAGAATAATGCTTTTACTGCTGCGAAACATGCACTGACACTTGCAAAACATTAAGACGTATTTGTGTGTTTGGAGAAAACCTGCAAATTGCTGTTTCACAGAAACGGAATCTGCATCTGTATTGTGGTATGCAAACACTGAATTTAAATGTCGTGCATTTTGCCTTATAAAAGTTGGCACAGGGAATATTTTTCATCTTTCATCTGGAGATAAAAATACTTTCATAGAATAAGACCCCTGCCCCGGTATTCACAAGCGTTAACTGCATAGTTAACTTTTATGAATACCAGGGCTGAGAATACGACCCCTGCCGCGGTATTTACAAACGTTAACTGCACAGTTAACTTTCATGAATACCGGGGCTGAGAATACGACCTCAGCCTGCCCCGGTGTTCACAAACATTGATTAACTGCACAGTTAACTTTTATGAAAACCGGGGGTGAGAATACAACCCCTGCCCCGGTATTCACAAACGTTAACTGCGCAGTTAACTTTTATTAATACCAGGGCTGAGAATACTACCCCTGCCCCGTTATTGACAAAGTTAACTGTGCGGTTAACTGTACACCGCACAAATGAAATTATTAACTTTCAAAATGCTATGTTAGATACTAGAGCAGTTAACGGAACTTTTGTGAATACGGTCCCTGGTGTTTAGTGAAGGAAATTGCTGTGGTTATTGACGTCGGATAGACTTGCCGTTCTATCTTATTAAAAACGTTGCTCCGTCTGAGACATGTTCCGAAAGTGGGATAATTAAAATTCCATTAATGTCAGATTTCTCATGGGAGCTCCAGTTCTGAGGCAAGTTGAGGTCGGGGCCTACTTGTGCTGCCAATCTACTCACTTCCTCATTATTTAGAAATGCCCATATCCACAAATACCATGGTAGTATGGGAACAGATGACAGTAATATCTCACGCCATTGGGCTAGGATAATGGCGTCACATGACGTCATGAAAAGTTGTTGAAAACTACGTTGCGTTACATTATGAATGGCAAAACATTACAGCTCAAAACGTGTCATTCAAATTCAGATTGTTTGCATTAAAATTTCTATGACAGGAAGTAAAGCCTAGAAATGTTTTCAGTTGACCTGAATAATTTTATTGACAAGAGAATTAATGATTTACTTCGCCATTTAATTGAACACATAACCTTTACTTGGAATTTAAGGTTAGAACTAAGATACAAATATAGGTCTAAATGAGATGATAACTGATAACTGATAACTGATAACTGATAACTGATGAAAACCCTGGTCAAATTAACAACAAAATGTCGATATTTCAATCAGATATTAATTTCCTGACATCGCTACATTGCACACAGGCAAAGGGATTTGGTTGGTCGTCAAGGCCAGAGTAGGTTAACGCATTGTTTTCGGAGGATTTCTCAATTAATGACTGTGTTGGGAAAATGCCAGACTGCAGACAAATGCCTAGGAATTTTTTAACCTTCTCGGAAAAAAATATCACTGTATTCAAAAGAACTGTAGTTAAAGGAGAGAAAAAAACCTGACAACACCATCACATTGTCCCAATTGTCAGGAACAATTAGAGCCTGCTATTATTACATTACATTGATGTAAGCGAACAAAAATCTCACTTTGGCTCAAGTGTGTATCTTTTCTATATATATTTGTTTCTTCCCTACAGGTGTTGAGAACAATGAGGTTTTTTTCCGTGAGTAAATACTGACATAACTAGACGTGTGAGCGGTGAAGCCTTTCCCTCCACTCATCAAAGTGTGCCGCGGCGCTGGGAACGAGCATCTAAAGGCCTGTGGAACGCCGCGGGATCTACCAACCAATATTGCTCAATACTGTGTGTGCAGACATTTCTGACTCGAAGTTCTTAGCATTTAAGTTAGTCCGTTGTTGTTCAAAAAAAATGGCGGCTGTTATAAGCAATAGGATGTTGTGCGTCAAACTTTTAATGAGTCTTGTTGTGATTATTTTAATGAATACAAACTCAGTCACTGCTCAGGTAAACGGAAATGTGACGTTTGAAGATGCGGTGGAACAACCCAAATGCAACATCACAGGAAAATGTAAAGATGGTGTACTCATACCTATGTGGTTGCCTCAGGATAACCTCAGCGTGGGGGACAAGGTGGCAAGGGCCATTGTGTACATGACAACGCTGGCATTCATGTTCTTGGGAATCTCCATCATTTCAGATCGCTTTATGGCATCGATTGAAGTTATTACCTCGAAAGAACGCGAAGTGACTATCCGCAAACCCGACGGAGACACAACTGTGATGACAGTGCGAATATGGAACGAAACTGTCTCTAACCTGACGCTCATGGCGTTAGGATCGTCCTGTCCGGAGATCATGCTGTCAGTCATTGAGATCATAGGCAACAAATTCGAGGCCGGTGATCTCGGTCCCGGCACCATCGTCGGGAGCGCAGCGTTCAACCTGTTCGTCATTATTGGCATCTGTGTGTACGTCATACCGGAGGGGGAAGTCCGCCGTATTAAACACTTACGAGTCTTTTTCATCACTGCCTTTCTGAGTATCTTCGCTTATTTGTGGATGTACATTATCATCGCCGTCAGCTCGTATGGAGTCATTGACATATGGGAGGGTGTCATCACGCTGCTGTTTTTCCCGCTAACCGTAGTAGTGGCCTACTTCGCCGATAAGAAAATCTTTATGTTCAAGTTTTTGAGGAAGAAGTACAGAACGACGGGTCATAAAACAATCGCTGCTTTCGAGGGTGATGTTGAGATGGCAGATAAGCAAAATCACGTGGGTGACGAGATTACATTCAAAGGCCTTGATTCAGAAGATGCCGAGATTCGTGAGTTTGAGAAGCACCGCAAAGAATACATTGAAATCTTGAGAGAAATCCGAAAGAAGCATCCAAATATCACGGATATGAAGACGTTAGAGGAGATGGCAGAACTGGAAGCGATGAACAGAGGACCGAAATCACGCGCTTTTTATAGAATCCAAGCGACGCGCAAACTCACGGGCGGTGGCAACGTGGTGAAAAAAGCAAAAGCTCACATTAAATCCGACACGCAAGACGTCAACATTGTTTGTACGGAAGACGACATGATAACGAGGATCTTCTTTGAACCTGGACACTACACGGTCATGGAGAATGTCGGCGTCTTCCAGTGTACCGTGGCTCGCCAGGGCGGTAACCTGAACAACACCGTCTATGTGGACTACCGCACGGAAGACGGAACAGCCAATGCTGGTTCCGACTTTGAATATGCAGAGGGCACGCTAGTGTTCTTACCGGGAGAACAGCACAAACAATTCCCCATTACGATTATCGACGATGATATTTTTGAAGAGGATGAACACTTCTACGTCCGCCTCAGCAACATCCGGGTGGGCAATGCCGATGGCATGTTCACGGACGAAGACGGCAGCAGCTCTGTCCAGCTTGCTAATCCTTCCATGGCAACAGTCATGATCCTTGACGACGATCACGCTGGTATTTTCCATTTTGAAAGTGGCGAGATCTCTTTTCCTGAATCGATTGGAGAAGCCCAGATCAAGGTGGTGCGCTCGTCTGGGGCGAGGGGAACGGTGAAGGTACCGTACAGGACTGTTGACGGGTCAGCCAAGGGCGGCGGGAAAGACTACGTAGATGTTGACGGCTATTTGGAGTTCCAAGATGACGAGACGGAGTAAGTAATAACGTTCTTCCCAATTAACCTCATCAGGGCATGTTCGTGGAAAAGAGTCATTATATCCAAGTTGTCATATCCCTAAAACTAATTTCCTGTGAATTATTACAGGTCGGGGAGTTTCAGAAGCGCGTGGCTATCAACTGAACGTGGCGGTGCAATTAGTCATTAATTTTTTCCGGTTGGAAGTTTCTGTTCTCCAAAGCGAAAAGATGCATTTTTGGTCATCCATAAAGTTCAACTAATGGGGGGAGGGGGAGGGGGTGGAGGAGTTGGGAGTGTGTAGGACTTTGCGCTTGATATGTTGTTATGAGTGGGGAATATCTCCAGTTTTGGCTGCGGGATCAAAGGGGAGGGAGGATCATGCCAAATTTGCATATATATTTCATGGAAGGTCCCTTAACAAAGGTAACAGGACAAAATCCGCGGGACAGAATCAGTCTGGAAAAAAACACCCTAGATCAAAAGCCACCGGGGTGAAATCCGCCCATTTTTTAATTGAATCTGTCGGAAATGCTCTCCGATTTCTAATTCCAGTGTTTTATTAGAGAAACAAAATATACTCCATGACTGTGACAATGAGCCGTGCAGAAGGACCATTTATTCCGTTACTGCGTCCAGTTGATGACTTTAATATAATCCAGCGCAGCTTCAACTGGTTAATATTTTTATCTGGATGCAATTAACCACTTACCAATCCAATCGATTGCTCCAGAGTAATTCGTGACAATTGCAATTACAATTATTATGCTGATACTTGAGTCACAAAACTATCTGAGCGGATTTTACCCAGGTGGATTTGACTTTGTGTGGGTTTTTTTTTCTGGTAGATTTTTCTAGCAGTTTTTGCCCTGGCGGTGTTTACCCTGGATCCCTGGACAAAAACATGTTCGGTTAAATGTTGCCTTTTATGTGTACTTAAAGTGTTGCATTTCTGGGGCACAGTTTGAAATGATGGTTGCAATTTTTTCCGGGAGATGGTGCAGAAAAAGGCTTATTACTATTATTTAATTGGAAGGGAGGCCGGCACGTGATATACATTCTGCCTCAAAATCACGAATGTCGCGGGTATACCTTCTTTTAAAATCACAGTTCGATCCGTTCTTAACTCCGTGGTAGGTAACACACTGTGGGCCAAAAGCGGGTTCGATAACTCCGGCTTTGGTGCACCCAGTGTCCTATTATTTTAGGCCACATATTGGTTCTATAACTGGAGCTTGGCGGCACCCTGTACCTTGATATCTTAGGCCACATATAGGTTAGGTAACTCGTCCTAGGCAGCACCTTGTGCCCTATCGTTTAGGGCAATATAGATTCGGCACCATTCGTTGTACAAAATCCAAAATTTTGTGAAGGAATTTAGCTTAACTGTCCAATGAAAAAAAAAACATGGTCCACGCAGCCGTTAGTTCATTGGGACCAGAACACACACTTATTAAAAAAGTACGGACGAATTGTGGCGAGGCATTATGTTTCCCCTCGTCCGATTGGATCGATGTAATGGCAAATTAATGGACGAAAAAAGAAGTGATCCGATGCGATGAAATGCGATAAAAATCGGTTTATTTAGGTGGAATAAAAAATGGTATACATATGAATACACGTATATATCCTGGTATACAACAGATTAGTGGTTTTGTCATTTTTTGTGCGCAGTTGTCAGCTTTACTTTATGATTTATGAAATTTATTTTGATATTCAGTGGTTTTATACATACATAAATATACACATACATACATAAATGCATACATACCTACGTACAGACACACGTACGGACACACATACACACATGCATACGTACGTACGTACATTCATACATACATGCATATATACATACATACATACATACATATGTACACACATGCACACATGCATACATACATACATACATTTACAGACACATACATATATACATAAATACGTACATGCATACATACATACATATACACACATACATGCACACATACACACATACATACACAATAAATACAAACATACATACATACATACACACATACATACATACATATATACATACATGCACACATACATACATGTATATATTCTGGAATAGGCGTTCACCTTCTCACCTCTTATAACTTGGCAATTGTGAATATATAACATAGATTAGAGTGCGTAACAATTTAGATTAACCCATTGTTCGCATATGTTGTGGCAAGCCAAAACTCGCGAAAACAATTCAGCAAATCGTGCGCGTGTGGTTGTTACCCCGACCATAGAAGCTGTTGTAGCCAAGTTTTCCCTCAGAGATGGGGGGGGGGGGGGGAGTGGGGAGAGAGGCGGGTGGGGGGGGGGCAGGAATCACAAAAAAATCGCTTCAAAGGAACAGGCTTTCAATAAAATCAAAGACTGAAGCTTTTTAAACAAAGCAAAGAAGATTAACCCATCACTTTTATGCTAACACTTATAAAAGTTCCCGTAAAATGATAGTCGGATGTAAATTAAGAGTAGCGGAAATTCCCGAAGAACGATAAGCAGAGGTAAATTAAGAGCAACGGAAATAGATGTTTTTTTGTGTTGATTGTTGAAAATATCGTCCTCTGAACTTATATTTCATGTTGTTACAATTGTTTTGATCGAAATTTTTTTATTAAGGATGTTTTTGTCGTTAAGTGTCAAACTTAAAGCACCAAAAACGCCAGCTGACTGCATGGAATACGGTCATGTAGGATCTGCCTGCACGAAGTAAGGTCGTGTAGGATCTGCCTGCACGGAGTAGGGTCGCATATGATCTGCCTGCACGGCTAAGGTCGTTTAGGACCTGCATGCATGGAGAAAGGTCTGTAGGATCTGCCAGCATGGAGTAACATCGTTTAGGATCTGCCTGCACGGAGTAAAGTCGTTTAGGGTCTGCCTGTACGAAGTAGGGTCGCATAGGATCTGCCAACACGGTTAAGGTCGTTTAGGATCTGCATGCATGGAACAAGTCGTTTAGGATGTGCCAGCAATAAGTAAGGTCGTTTAGGATCTGTCTACACGGAGAAAGGTCTGTAGGATCTGCCAGCATGGAGTACATCGTTTAGGATCTGCCTGCACGGAGTAAGGTGGTTTAGGAACTGTCTACTCGGAGTAAGGTCGTATAGGATCTGCCTGCATGGAGTAAGTTCGTTTAGGATCTACCTACATGGAGTACGTGTAGGATCTGCCTGCACTTAGTAATATCGTGTAGGATCTGCCTGCACGGAGTAAGGTCATATGGGATCTGCCTGCATGGAGTAAGATCCTTTAGGATCTCTCTGCAGAGACTAAGGTCGTGTAGGATCTGCCTGCGCGGTGTGAGGTCGTGTAGGATCTGCTTGCACGGAGAAGGGTCGTCAAGGATCTGTCTGCACGGAGTAAGGTCGTTTAGGATCTGTCTGCAGAGACTAAGGTCGTGTAGGATCTGTCTGCACGGTGTAAGGTCGTTTAGGATCTGCCTGCAATGAGTAAGGTCGTGTAGGATCTGTCTGCACGGCGTAGGGTCGTTTAGGATCTACAGTATGCCTTGCAGGTTTAGGTTTTGTAAATGAACTGCCCCGTCGAGTAATTGCTCATTGTACTATCTTTTTTTAAAACAATAGGTTTTTTGTTTTTTTCGGGGGGGGGGGGGCGAGTGGGGGCTTGCATATTGTGTTTTAAGAGGCTGAGATGTGTGTAAAGACACGAGCCTGTGTGTCCTCATTCATGTGCACTTATACTGCAGGGTATCACAGCGAATACATTTGAGATTTTCTCGTGTACTGAAGTAAACCGCTACTTTTACTAAACATATAAAGCGATCACTATATCAGCGCGCCATGACAAGCCGACATGCCATGCTGACTTCACGCACTCTCCGTGATTGCTCTTGTGCGTTTCGTGCGTGAGTCGCCAGAATACCTGCCCAGTTCAGGTGCTGTTTGATGCATTGATGTACGCTGCCCATTAACTGCAATTCTAACCTTCGTTAACTCGGGGCGTTGTTTTTATTCTAAGTGGGTGCAAATATGGGATTTATTCGAGTGCTTCTCATCGGGTAAAATATTTGCACATTGTTGTAACTGTTATTGGCATGACACCTTTTAGCTGTGACTTTACTCACATCAACGGAATCAATACTTTACACGCCCAGAGACCCGGCCACACACACACACACACCCAAGCCCTGCGCTGCGAGCTGATTGGCCAGGCGCATTACAGCAATGACGTCACGTGAGGTGGGAACTCGGCGCGCAGTGTATTCCTCTCTGGGTGATCAATGATGAGGGGTCACTGTGTGTGCCAGCGGCCCGGATAGGCTAGCCCTGCATCTGTGCGGAGAGGGAGAGGGAGAGAGAGATATATATATATAGTCAAGAACATTTGGCCTATGACTGTAGCTTTCACATGTAGCCGTCTCGGCTTTGATGTCTTCTTTATCGTGTGTACTTAAGCGATCAATCATTAGAGTTACACGGTTTTTTATCTGAGGATGCCGATTCTTCATCTCCCATGTTTCCATCGAATACCAGGCCGTAATATATTGTTTTGTGTCAGTCCGCGCTCGTTTATGGATAAAGCAACTAATCCAATATGAATTGGATTATTATTTTTTTGTATTATTATTATTATTATTATTATTATTATTATTATTATTATTATTATTATTATTATTATTATTATTATTATTATTATTATTATTATTAATTTGTTTATTTACTATATTATTATTTTATTATCATTGTTATTATTATTAATTGTATTACTATTATTAATACTATTACTTTTATTATTATTATTAATTTATTTTTTTACTATATTATTATTATTTTATTATCATTGTTATTATTATTTATTGTATTATTAATATTATTATTAATACGGTTATTATTATTATTATTATTATTATTATTATTATTATTACTATTATTATCATTATTATTATTATTAATTTATTTACTATATTATTATTTTATTATCATTATTATTATTATTTATTGTATTATTATTATTATTTTTATTATTATTATTATTATTATAATTATTAATAGTATTATTATTATTATTATTATTATTAATGTTATTGTTATTATGTATTTGTGTATTACAAAGACCAGGTATTTTCTTAGAATAGCACTTTTGCACTTACACGTGGGATTTTCAGTCCACATGGTTTATTGAATTCGTACGATTCGGTAAAGCCTTTCCGTATGATTCCTTTTTTTCCGCCATAACCGTGTCACACGAACTCCTCTGAGACGATTTTGGTCACGACGACCAAATTTGCCGGAGATATACTGCAGCCTGTCAAGTTGGACTACGTCAGTTTTTTTTAAAGAAAGTCATTAATATTTCATGTGTAAAATGGACATTGAAATTTTTTGCCATTGAAGCTTATTTATAAGGCACGCGCACTCTGTGTATATAGCTAATAGTACGAGCAAGCCACTGATCTCTCTTCTACCGACAGAGGGCGGACAAATATGCGCCATGTGCTGTATCTACATAGCAACATAGCAACAATCCAGGCATGGCAATAATGGCGTCCATACTACTGGTCTTCTTGCCGCAGTTAACTGAATAAATGAGGTGGGGTACGGGCGAAGGGAGCCTCCGACCGATCAACTTCACAACGTCTACCTACTGACGTGTTTGGAATGACATAGAAGTACTTATCACGTGACCGTCAATACAGTGACAGTCAGAAGGAATAGTGGTCGTCGCTCCGTCAAAGTTCGCTTTGTGTCATGGGGTAACGCAAAATATGCATGAAGTCCATTTTCATGACTATATTCCAAAAACAGGCGATGAAAAACTGGCGCTCTTCTGAATATCCCATACTTTATGTCTTGATTTTAATTAATTTTAAAAACAAGCGGTCATTGCAAGTCCCAGGCTTATATTTTCTGTGAGCGACAACATGATTCTTTTTTTTTTCTTTTGATTTTTCTTTGTTTTTTTTTTTTTATTGCGACCCGGACATTTTGCGACGTCTGCTTTTCGACGTCACAATGGTCGATTTTCCAAAATATATTCAATGCTTCCCCATAGGCATTAATTGAGCATAGGAAAAAGTTGGGTTTTCGCCAACGAAAATCAACGTCACGTCCGAAGAATATTTTTATCAAACGTGTGTTCAAATTTATGTAAAAGACGTTGAGCAGGTAATCAGAATGAAACTACAGCCAGATTAAGACATCACTGCTTATCCTACGGCCATTCAATGTTATGTCAAAGACCTATGGCCGCAACCAATCAAAATTAAATTACAACTGGATTCAATGTTGCTATTTGGCCCGGTACTGACGCAACCTCAAATCGGCATCTAAATGTTTACTGAGACACATTGGCTTGACTTTTAACAAGGATTTATACAGAAATCTGAATTTCTAAGTTTTCAGAATCGTGTTTCTTTGTTGCCACAATTGTAATTTTCGCTACTCGTTAGCGAAAACGGTCTAGTTTCAATCTGCAATTAAGACACCGGCCTTGCAGGTGTTTTCAAACGGAACCTTCTGGACAGGTTCCTCACTGTGCTACGCTGATATACGTCAGAACACAAGTGCCCTTGACCTACTAAGTAGACATGCAACAACATGTGATTAAAAACCAGAAAAGATATCTTTAGTTAATTTAAGATAAAAGACTAGTTTTTTCTGAATGTTCACGTAAACAAACTTCCGGAACAAGGAGCATTTTGGGATTTGGGATGGCCATAAGTAAAGCAATTGGTAGAGTGTTAGCAGCTCAAAGCTCTAAAAAAAACCCCTCTAATCGGCATCCATAAAACGTGAAGGTTTATTTATGTGGTCATACTTTTTATGCCGCAGTAGATTCCAGTCGAAGGCGAGGCATTCCTTGGGGATTTCACGGTGCACAAAGCTTCGAATATTCTGAGTGTGTTTGATTATCAACGTATTTGAGGGAGAAAAAGAAATTACTTAACATCGGCGTTGTTTTTTTTCAGACGCGGTCGTTTAATTTGAATGATATATGTCAATTGATATGCGATTTGTGCTAAAAAATCAAAAGCCATGCATCATTCAGTGGCATTGTGGTTGGGCCGTAGTCGAAGCTATGAACCCATTGGCATTTCGCTAATAAACCACTCTCCTGAGAATTGGCAAGTCCAAGGTCGTCGGACTCGAGATAGGAAATAATAGTGGAGTGATTCCCATGAGTAACCTGTTGGACGATAGCATCTTTTGATAGGGACCTATTACAATGTGAATCATGCTCCGCTATGGAATCATCATAAACGGTTTAAGATACCGTGAGCATAAAAGAAAAACCTTAAACTGTTACGAGCATTGCTCGAATATCGCCTACTCAACATGGCTATAACCAAACGGTATGACATAGTCATTCGTCGGTATTATGACGTCAGCATGGCTATAACCAAACGGTATGGCATGGTCGTTCGTCGGCATTCTGATGTTTACTGTATTTGCGTTGCTGCATTTCCTCCAAACCGCTACACCTGCTCAACCATTTACTGAGATAGCTGGTTTTTTTGTGTTTTTTTTTTTTTTTTTGGAGCGTATTGTTTTGTAAAGAGTACGTAAGTATTGAGCATTGAGCATGCCTTGGTTTGCTTCACTTTTGCTTAGCTGTGAGGGAATAGTTGTCTGCTCACATCTGTTGTCAATTTCCAAAACGCTAGATATATATATATATATATATATATATATATATATATATATATATATATATATATATATATATATATATATATGGGTAATAAATAGCTGCAGGTTTGCAGTGGCCAGCGTATGGGCTGCACCGACGCAGACCAGTCGTTTCATTTTGCACACAATTTTTTAAAAATATCACAGTGCACAGTCTTGCCAAAAAGATAAATAAATAAAAAGAAAAAAAATAGAAGTTTCTTGCCTGCGAGGAAAACGATTTTTTGCCATAAAAACCTATTTTAGATCATTTTGTGCGCCAAAGTTCAAAGATCACATTTTAAGACATAACTAGTCTAATGTAATGATACCACTTGGCGTGTACGTAAATAAATAAATAAATAGTGCAGGGAACATATTCTACATTGTTGGACGTAGTTTTCATAGATGATCTGTTATCAGAAACCATTGCAACACTAAAGAACTCAAGTGATGTGAAGTGGGGAGGGGGACAGGGGATGCAAAGACCTCCCTCCCCCTCCCCCCCCCCCAAAAAAAAAGTAAAATAAAAATAAAAAAGAGAATGTTTTAAACTTGCTTTTACAAAACGAATTCACTAGTGAACTCGCTATTTTGGTGATTTTTTTTAAAGTTGAACCCCCTCCCCTCCTCTCCCCCGGCCCTCCCGGTTGACCAAAACCTGAATCCGCCGCTGATGTGTGTCACTGATACGCACTCCCAAAACGTATTGTGACAGGTCATTATCAAATGCAAGCATTAGTGAGCACAAAACATCATTATGTTTATGACTATGATTTTACTAGGCAACATTTTTTTTTTTTTTGGAGGGGAAGGGGGTGAGGGGGGAGGGGGTTCGTTTAGTGGTATAGCGAGAATGACAGAACAGTTGTGACTGTGAGTTGTGTACCAGTTTGTCCTCTTGTCTCAGATTGTCCTGTGTGAATATTTCATGAACTGCTCATATTATACGCGCTGTTCTTAAAAGACACGAATCAAAAGTGCGTAAATAATTTACGAAAAGCAGCGGCGAACAGTGTTAATATTAGCCGGGATTGTTGGAAATGTACGAATGCGAGAGGAACTGAAAAAAATAAAAACCACGACTGACCTAGTTAGTACAGCGCCTTCCTGTGCTCCTCAATAACTTGTCTTTTTTTTTTTTTTTTTTTAGTAATAGTAAATGAAGGGTGAGGGAATGACACTATTTACTCGCTGCGACAGGCTGTTGTGTGGTGGGCGATATTTGGGGTTTCCAGAGATTCGATCAAGCAACGCTTTGTTTTCTTTTAAAATGAAGTTATTGAGTGGTAGATATTTATTGTCAAACAATGCCGGTGGGAAGACAGACAGTTCCGGTGGGAAGACAGACAACTCCGGTGGGAGGACAGACAAGAAGGAGGCGTTCCGCTAAACCGACACAACATCACCGGTTTGTTCTTGGGGGGGGGGGTGTGGGGGAGAGATGGGCTATAAATAGAAGCAATATGACCAAAAGTTGTCCATTTCACACGATTTATTCAAGAGGTGTCTTGGTTTAGAAAACAAACCACAATACACAACAAAACCAGGGTGCAAAAAAAAAACACACAAAAAAGCTGATGAAAATTGGGCGAATGCACCGACTTACTGAAAAGACCAAGAAGTGGGCAACAGTTAGTTGTTGATTTAGGAATTGCATCAGTGTGGCTGCTGTCCGTTTGTTCTAGCTGTTAGTTGCTGCGTGGCTGTTACTGCTGTTGCCCTTATCGCTTATATACTTGATCAGTATAGCAACGGACTCCTTCACCTGCTCACATTTTTCTTCCTTCTAGCAGAAACCGAAATTAAACAACCTAATTTTAAACATTCCGTTGAAAATAAACATGGGAAGTTTGAGTACGAGCTAAAATTTTATTAGGCCAGTTTCGCTCCGTAATACTTGCCGTTACATTGTATACTACAGTAGGGGATTTTTTTTCGAGAAATGATGTTGGAATAAGGGAGCATGTATTTTCCGCTTACACACTGTCGTTTTTTTTTTTTTTCTTTTTTAGCGTTTTACGGTTTGAATGGTGCGGACAGAATGGTACTTGCGTTTATAATTCAGGCTAGTACTTTCGATTTACACAACGTTTTAGACACTTTCTTTAGTTTACAGTGCTCTTTGTGCTACCGCTGCAGTTTGTAGTGGGCTTTGGAACAGGCAAACGTGAATCAGACACTTTGTATAACAATTTTTCCTTGACAAATTTTACCTTTCCAGAACATAAGATTTATAGACCTTATGAGAGAGAAAGAGAGAGAGAGAGAGAGAGAGAGAGAGAGAGAGAGAGAGAGAGGCGACGGAGAGACAGGAGGAGGATAGAGAAAAAGACAGAGAAAATGAGAGAGAGAAACAGAGAGCGGGCAAGAGAGAGAGGCAGAGAGAGAGAGAGAGAGAGAGAGAGAGAGGGAGGAGGAGGAGGAGGAGGAGAGAGAGGGGAGGAGGAGGAGAAGAGAGAGGGCGGGCGATTGAGAGAAAGCAAGAGAGAGAGAGAGAGAGAGAGAGAGAGAGAGAGAGAGAGAGAGAGAGAGAGAGAGAGAGAGAGAGAGAGAGAGAGAGAGACAGAGGTAACCAATCAGTCAGGCGGTTCTGCTTTACGGCTCTTTCCACGCAAGTTTAGTACTTCAAAGCAGTGCAGAAATGTGCCGGGCAATACGTCTATTGTTATGGCCCATTCAAAAGTAATTTATAAGACTGTATATCTGCTTGCTGCAGATGTGGTAAGGATCATTGTGTTACGTCTCATAATTACTGTATGGATCAGTAGCTGATCCAGTTAACATTGCTCCAAAGGTTATAACCGATATCCATGGAAACCAGTCCACGATATGCTCCAGTATTGTTCTACACCAGCAGATTTATGGCTCCCAATTTTCGCAACAATATGAACAGTTGGGTTTGGGTTATTAGTTGGCTTTTACGTGTAACCATGGTTACGGCCGTAGGACAAAGATATTAGACAAGACTTGTGCATGTTGCACCAAGCCATATGGAAAATCTCAGCCCACCAGTGACAGCTGACGAAAAAAATGAGGTCCTATTTAGAAAAAAAAACACATTATCGATCCTATTCATAAGATCATATTTTTAAATACGGTATACAAAACAACAGTTTTTTTTCTTAGGATCACAGAAGGATGGTAATAAATCCATGTCTTGGGGTATGCTCTGATAAGGAACTCGCGAGGGATCCATCACTCAGCTGTCGAACTCCAGACAAGTCCTTAATCTTTCAGTCTTGCCGCGGTGTTGTGTAGAGCATGTTTTCTTCTTCTCGTATCGACAGCTCGGCTCATCATCTGAGTACAGGCAGTAACTGTTCACCGAGTTATGCTATGGTGGTGTGCAGCTTCCTAAAAAAAACGCAACGAAAAAAGGCAGATTGCACTTAACCGTATTGAACTGCGCGGATCTTGATATAGATGACAGTTTATTGTGTTTGGTAGAAGGGAAACCTTTAAAAAGCGTTTTTCTGAGTGTAACACGAGAAGACACAAATTACGCATATTATAGTATCGTTCCAACGTTTAACTGAGATAAGGATGTCGTTTTGGAGAAATTCCAACCCTTTCTAAAGGGAATGATTTGATTATTTTGACTTGCGAACAAATCTACATCTTTATCGGACGCCTTGGTTCCCATTGGGAACAAGAGTCACGTGACACGCGTTCTGTAAAAAGTGTTCCATAGAAGTTGTGTAGGCGTAAGGTACATGTCCACAGGGGTTGCAGTGCCGTTGTGACCATGGCAACTAACGTTTTAATGACGTCACACAGGCGTCGGTAAGACGGCTGTAGTTATTCGCGTCAGCTGAGACGATACTTAAATTAAACACATGCGGTTCGCTTCCATTTTATTGTCCAGCAAGCACGTGCCATGTGCCAGTGCTCTAAAACTCTTAGTTTGTAGTGCTCTAAAGTGCTCTAAATTGCTCTAAAGTTTGTAGTAAAGATAATGTAAATCTCATCTACGAGAACTGTCGGGTTCTGAGACCAAACTTTAAGTATAAGTGCAAAAGGTGGGTTATATCAGCTAGTCTCAGGCGAGCTTCTAGCTGGATTATATCAGCTAGTCTCAGGCGAGCTTGTAGATGGGTTATATCAACTAGTCTCAGGTCAGCTTCTAGATGGGTTATATTAGCTAGTCTCAAGCGAGCTTCTATATAGGTTATATCAGCTAGTCTCAGGCAAGCCTCTAGATGGGTTATATCAGCTAGTCTCAAGCGAGCTTCTATATAGGTTATATCAGCTAGTCTCAGGCCAGCTTCCCGATGGGTTATGCCAGCTAGTCTGAATTCAGCTTCTAGATGGGTTATGTCAGCTAGTCTCAAGCAAGCTTCTAGATAGGTTATATCAGCTAGTCTCAGGCCAGCTTCTAGATGGGTTATGTCAGCTAGTCTGAATTCAGCTTCTAGATGGGTTATATCAGCTAGTCTCAGGCGAGCTTCTAGATGGGTTATATCAGCTAGTCTCAGGCAAGCCTCTAGATGGGTTATATCAGCTAGTCTCAAGCGAGCTTCTATATAGGTTATATCAGCTAGTCTCAGGCCAGCTTCCCGATGGGTTATGCCAGCTAGTCTGAATTCAGCTTCTAGATAGGTTATATCAGCTAGTCTCAGGCCAGCTTCTAGATGGGTTATGTCAGCTAGTCTGAATTCAGCTTCTAGATGGGTTATATCAGCTAGTCTCGGGTGAGCTTCTAGATGGGTTATATATCAATTAGTCTCAGGCCAGCTGCTGGATTGGTTATATCAGCTACTTTTAAGCCAGCTTCTAGATGGGTTATATCAGCTAGTGTCAGGCTAGCTTGTAGGTGGGTTATCATGTTTTCATGCCACCTTATAGATAGATTATATCAGGTAGTCTCAGGCCAGCTTCTAGAATGGTTATATCAACTAGTCTCAGGCTAGCTTGTAGGTGGGTTATCATGTTTTCATGCCACCTTATAGATAGATTATATCAGGTAGTCTCAGGCCAGCTTCTAGAATGGTTATATCAACTAGTCTCAGGCTAGCTTGTAGATGGGTTACATCAGCTAGTCTCAGGTCAGCTTGTAGGTGGATTATCATATTCTCAGGCCACCTTATCGATGGGTTATATCAGCAAGTCTCAGGCCAGCTTCTAGATGGGTTATATCAGCTACTTTTGGCCAGCTTCTATCAGCTAATCTGAGACCAGTTGCTAAAGGGGTTATATCAGCATGTCTCAGGCAAACTTCTACATGGGATATATCACCTACTCTCAGGCAAGCTTCTTGGGTTATGTCAGCTATATAGTTATATCTGAAACCAAAAATTGGCCAGATGGGGGGGGGGGCATTTAAATTTGTTGGTTGATAATTTTCCGAAGACTTGTTCTCCCACAGTTTTGATTGGCTTTTCTTCGAATTTTGCAGGAATGTTCTTTGGGTAGGCCTCTTTTGAAAATTACTTTTTTTGCCGATCGACCAAAAACTGACCAAATGGTTTACATTTTTTGAAATTTATTGCTGGACAATTTTCCAAATGCTTCTTCCTCCATTGAAAGTTTACTTTGGCGCTCCGTAAAAGGTTGGGGTAAATTAGGGTCATTTTCTAACTTATTGGTGGCCAATTTTCAAACTGTTTTTCTCAAACAATTTTGATTGGATTCCTTTCCAATTTTGTAGGATTAGTCTCTTATTGGTTCTCTCCTGAAAATATACTTTTGTTGGCGATCCACCAAAAATTGACCAAGTGGGAGGGGTTCTCCCAGTTTTTATCGGATTTTCAATTATGACTAACCGGTTTTAGAATATTACTACCATTTTTTGCGACCATACAAGTCTATTGATACTTTATTCATTAGATCTCGGCCGGTCACAATGTCCCAGGGCATTCTCGTTTATTTACCCAGGCGTATGCGGTTCAGTTTAGAATTCATAAACAAGTTTTGCACAATATTTTCAATGGTGTGTTTTAATTTGTCTAGAATTCTTTTTCATGAAGGGAATTGAATTTCTGCGGATTCCGCACAGCAGGAAAACAGACTTACTTACACAGACGTGTTTAATTTCTTGAGTTGGCATATTAGAGCACGTGATTACGCATTGACGTACCACTTGATATCTCATTAAGCGGGTTGCCTCTTCGTTCATTACCAGCAGTCTATTTGCTGGTCGTGACACACCAGTGGTGCTTAATTCCAAATGGGGCAGAAAATGGTACCGTTATTTCGCTGTCTTGCTTCTTTATGTAGCAAAGCCTTGACTCTAGAAAATTCATACGACTGTAATTCTGTTGCTGTGGCCGCTACAAATTATGGGCAGGGTAAGAACATCTAATTCCTTGCCTCGTATAGCTCTGTGACGTCATCTTCTTCTAGATGTCTAGGCGTGCCATTAGGGTACTTACAACAGCAGAAGAAAGCGCCTGAGATGATTCTATGAACTAAATTACAGAAGGGCAATAGCAATATCCGATCTAGAACTGAAAGCTTTGTTTCCTTTTGTGCGAAGTGGCGATTAAGAAAAAGCAAAGTCAAACATCTGTCTTTATTTTGAGAGTCAAAATAAAACGAAATTTTGAAACTGTAATAGATGTCACACGACAGTGATATATATATATATATATATATATATATATATATATATATATATATATATATATATATATATATATATATATATATATATATATATATATATATATATATATATATATATATATATGCATGGGTTGGGTGCAGAAAGAGGAATACAACCACCCTAAAGGAAATGACGTCACCCGCAAACAAGGGGAGCTGTTTCTCATTGGTTGAAATGGTTCAGCCACCCCCCCCCCCCAAAAAAAAAAAACAACAACAACAACACAAAAAAAAACACGATAATGGCCTGGTTGTGCTTTGGCACAGCTTGTAATTATCTGCAAATTGTTGCAATGCGCACAGTCGTCAATGCCGGGCGCATTCCAGGAAATGATGTCGAGAGGGCGTCTGCAATAACTGGTCGTTGCCACCCAGAGTAGCGCCTCTGTCTAGCCAAAAAATAATAATAACAAAAACAAATAGACAGAAAATAAACAAAAACCTACCCACCCCCTCCCTAAATGATAATAAAAGGACAACGGAAAATCAGATAGTCTAAAAATAGTACACCCAATAAACATTTGGCGTTCCATAGACATCTTAGTGCGACGCGTGATAATCGTCGGTAAAATTAAGATCGGGTGGTGCAGATGCAGCGTTGTTATAAAACAGCTGACCTCTGATGAGATCTATCTGTTATGTATAAACACAGAGGGGATAGGTATTTCTATCTATCTAGCCGTGCTGTGCATCCCTCAGTGTTGAGTATTCTCGCACATTGGTGAAGAAGGTGCATCTGAGTGTCCAAGTGACTGAAATCTATATTTTAGTGACTTTGAAAAAAAGCGATTCCTCTCCTTTAGGAGTACTATTTTGCACCGAATGCCCAGTGGGTCTGCAGAGTAAAAAAGTGTAATACACAACAGACCGAACCGCCGTAGAGGTCGGCTGTTGGACAACAATGACAGATGCAGTGACAGTTTTCTGATGACTCGAGCATGAACAGTCCCGTGGTAAGATGATAGAACCACACGAGGACTGGTCGGACTGAAATCTTAGAGAGAATGTAGGGGTGTATATGTGGAAGCACACGAGGACTGATCGCACAGAAATCTTAGAGAGAATGTAGGAGTGTATATGTGGAAGCACACGAGGACTGATTGGACTGAAATCTTAGACAGAATCTAGGGGTGTATATGTGGAAGCACACGAGGACTGATCGCACTGAAATCTTAGAGAGAATGTAGGGGTGTATATGTGGAAGCACATGAGGACTGATCGGACTGAAATCTTAGACAGAATCTAGGGGCGTATATGTGGAAGCACACGAGGACTGATCGCACTGAAATCTTAGAGAGAATGTAGGGGTGTATATGTGGAAGCACATGGGGACTGATCGGACTGAAATCTTAGACAGAATCTAGGGGCGTATATGTGGAAGCACACGAGGACTGATCGCACTGAAATCTTAGAGAGAATGTAGGGGTGTATATGTGGAAGCACACGAGGACTGATTGGACTGAAATCTTAGACAGAATCTAGGGGCGTATATGTGGAAGCACACTAGGACTGATCGGACTGAAATCTTAGAGAGAATGTAGGGGTGTATATGTGGAAGCATACGAGGACTGATCGGACTGAAATCTTAGAGAGAATGTAGGGGTGTATATGTGGAACCGCACGAGTCGGTGGACTGATCGGACAGAAATCTTAGAGAGAATCTAGGGGTGTATATGTGGAAGCACACGAGGACTGATCGGACTGAAATCTTAGACAGAATCTAGGGGTGTATATGTGGAAGCACACGAGGACTGATTGGACTGAAATCTTAGACAGAATCTAGGGGTGTATATGTGGAAGCACACGAGGACTGATCGGACTGAAATCTTAGACAGAATCTAGGGGTGTATATGTGGAAGCACACGAGGACTGATCGGACTGAAATCTTAGACAGAATCTAGGGGTGTATATGTGGAAGCACACGAGGACTAATCGGACTGAAATCTTAGACAGAATCTAGGGGCGTATATGTGGAAGCACACGAGGACTGATCGCACTGAAATCTTAGAATCTAGCGGTGGGTATGTGGAACCGCACGAGCGTGTGGACTGATCGGACAGAAATATTACAAGAATCTAGCGGTGCATATGTTATATCGACACTCACTACTCAAATAGTTGTTGCTGTCAGTACCCCGATGAAGCAGCGTACACAAGCAGTTCCTTCTTTAGGGGGAGGGGAGGGAGGGATGGCCGCAAACACTAATCGTAAACGAAAAAAGATACCTAATAACCTGAGAAATTCATTGTACACATAATTGTTTGTATTGTTGACCCATGACAGTGAATTCTAACTTCTTCATCGACTGTATTAAGAAAATTAATATAAAAAAAACTGGTGTTATGCGTGAATCTTTTGCACTTAGGGAGAAATTGGGGCTTATACCGTCCGACCTTCATTTTTGTTTTTGTTTTCTAGTCAAGTTTCGCTATTTTGGTGAAAACAGATATATCCACAATATTTCTGTTTTGTTAGAAGTGGAAAAATTGTGTGACGCTGAACGATCAAAAATATTGGATAAAACAAGTAAAGCAATTTGTCATTGTCGGACACTGTCAGTAAGAATGGTCGCAAACATGGGCCGTGCAGTATTGATCACTGCATCACTATACCATACAAATGTTACGGCTAATCAATCCCTCTTTAACTGATTTCTATAGACCAAGCAGAACCAACAATAATAAAACAGTTCTGCTGCGATAAATTTCATACAAGGTACTCGTCCGTAATGATTAGCCTAAACATGGGAAACCTAAAAAAAAAAAAAAAAAAAAAAAAAGAACAAGCTAAACATTAGCCAGAGAACATAAATACACAAATTACACGCACCTAAATAGATGTGTCTGAAAAACAAAAACAGTGGCTTTATAAATAAAAGAGAAAATTGAGCTTGAAAAACGGCGTTGACGAATGGGCTGGTGGCGTCGTATGAAAAACGGGACGCTTCATTATTAGAGTCCAGGTGACGCTTTACCGTCTGCAGCCCTGTGTAAGAAAAAAAAAAGATTAATAATAACAGACAATTTAGTGTTGGATTTAGAAATGGATAGGACATTGTTAGTACCTGTCGTTATATGGCATGAAATGACAAAAGCTGAGAAGCCATATTTTCCCGGCCTCTGCTAGGATTGACCTCTGTCGTGAAACCCTCTGGTGACTCTTTTGTTGACCATGTTGTTGCACTTGTAGAGTTGAAGACCCACAATGCGCACATTCCTTTTCGGAACGCTCTAAATCGAAGTGACATAAACATATGGACAAGAGTCCAACGCCGCTGTCCGACTTTTTATACGCTGCTCTGAGAGTAGGAACAGTTTAAACACGAAAATAACTATTTAAGAAACTTAACAATCTGCGAACTGATCTTTTTGCAAATTCTAACGTTAGTGACGTTTGTGCAACGTCACAACGTTGGTGACAACGCCATGGAGACGTCGAAAGCATTAAAATACATGTTACAGGCACTAATGTGTTAAAGCAGTATTGAGCTGTGTGAGTTTTTATGGCCTTCTCTCTGTTGAAATTGCTTTTTTTATGCGTGTATACGAGACAGTCTGCATTCAGTAGCACGCTGTAACCTGACGTTGACACGTCACGGTATTTGCACAGATCAATGTTAATCAATGGCAATGAATTCAAAAGTTTTGCTCATTGAATGGTAAAATATCAATCGACTTTTATACCGCGCCATTTCATTTTATTTCACAAATGATTGGAGAGTTTCACCGCACAACAGACAGCATGGACCAAGAGTCAGTTCTCTGGGCCTGCGCTGTTTGTAAAAGCCGATTGTCTTTTTATACTTTAATGGGTTTTAATTAACTACGGCTCTATTCCAAATATTATTAACGCTGCATTAGCGTAACACCCCAAAAAAAGAATCCTAAAAAAATAATTATGATCTACTCTTGATGTCACCTTAACTAAAAATAACTGAAAAATTCGTTTTTCGAAAAAAACGGGAAGTTTTCGTTGTAACAATTGTTGAAAATTTTGAAATATTTAATAGCAAAAAAAAAAACAAAAAAAAAAACAAACAAAAAACAAAAACAACAACAAAAACAAAAAACACTGAGTACTCACTTTGACCTTTATACACAATGCTTCCTACTTGTGCTGCGGGCCTGTTATAGTGGTACATTCCATTAATTATGAAATTGGCTGTAGTTTTAGTGAAGCCATTTTCTAAACAAAATAATAATAATAATTAATGATGATGCATTGACTGTCCGCTGGCTGTAAGCAAATTTAAATTGTTCATTAACTGCACCAAGAGAGCAATGGTTTATTAAACCCACGGGACGTAACCACAAAGCCATTTAGGAAATTGAGGTAAATTGTTCGTGATAATACGAAATCAGGCCATGGTCTATAAAGTATATTGGTCATGAGAAATTGAATATAGCATTGATGGTTGTTGTAGCGAGCTTATTATAGCACTGATACATGTGGAAGAGGACTTCTTTACGTTGCTCTTTGGACCTGCAGTCCTCACTTACTTATTGATGTTTCAATGAATATGGAGCGCCATTTTCACATTTGTTAGGGAATTATTGATATCAAGAATTAATTTTTGATCTCAAATCCATATTTTGAAATCAAGAATTCATTTTTGCTATCTGTAATTGTATTTTTGATATCTCTAAATGTATTCTTGATCTCAAAAAATAATTTTTGATATAAATAAATATTTAGACATCAAGAAATATTTATTGATATTAAAAATGATTTAATGATATCTAAAATTGATTTTTTGAGATCAAAAATTCAATTCTTGATAGCAAAAATGAAATATTTGAGAGCAAAATGTCAATTTGGAGCTCAATAATTCAGTTTCCTTTTATTGATATCAAGAATTCATTTCAGTATCATTATTTCAAAATAAGACTTTTTTCATTTGTATTTTGAAATCTGGAAATGATTTTTGATCTAAATAATTGATTTTTGATATCAAAATATCAGTCTATTTTTTTAATAAAAAATTTAAAAGCACACATCTGTAAATGAATAATGAGTGGTCCTTGTATACAGAATCGCTCTTTAAATTTTTGACTGCACGAAAAAGAAGCAATTCTTGAGATCAAAAATTGTGTTGTTATTATTGATCTCAATAATTCAAGTTTTCAACTCCAAAATGCAATTGGCGATTCGTGAAATTTTATGTGAATGTCTGTCTCCCTTAAGTTTTTTTAAGTTTGTCAATTTGATTTTTTGATCTGAAACATATTTTTTGCCATCTAAAATTCAATTATTGATAGCAAAATATAAATTATTGAGATCTACATGGATTTCTTGATATCTTTAATTATATTTTGATGTCAAAAATAAGCATGAAATGTTAAAGCAGCATTCCATAAACGTATAGCTGTTATCAATTATTCATTTTTTTTTCGGAACACTTTTCCATTTTTAATCCTTTGGGTTAGCTAAAAGTCGGAAGACTTTCTGAAATGCATTTAACAACATGTCGTTGTGGATAATGCAGTCCCAGTCGGAATTGAAACTCAAAGATGACGGCCATTCTGACCTTAAAATTAGGTCAATGTCAAAGTGAAAATAACATTCACCTACTCGCTATGACAGGTCATCTACATACTATATAATATAGAAAACAGATTGTCGGGGTGAGAGTGACAGCCAGCGAAGGACGGGTCGTCGGACGGACGGGCGGACGGACGGACGGACGCTCAAACCTGTAGTTCTCCTCCGGAGCTAAAACCTCAATTAGGGGTTAATTAGTGTTTGCAATCTTGAGCGTCTGTTGAAAGTTGGATGTGTGAGAATTTTCCTGCGAAATGTTGCTCTGTAGTTGGCCCTAGGAACTCCGCTTTATTTTCGCCTTCTCACTCGGTTCAATATTTTATCTACCACTGTACGCTGTCTTGGCTGTGGCCGTTTGACGCCACACGTGAATCCTCTGTGAATATCTCTCATACATAAAGCACATTATTCAAACAAAATAATGAAGAAATATGAAGAAAGAAGGATGGTGAAACTGATGAAGGCAAGCATAGCAAGAGCGGGGACTAAGTCTGCCATTTTTATAGTAACAAAACCTTGACATAGCTGCAGATTATTTTTAAAGGCCGAGACGCTCTTTATCCTATATTTCCGTGCTATAATGACGTCAGCGCTCGTTTAGGCCGTGTATAGATGTACAATGTTTTCTTGTCTGTTGGTTCTGAACTGATAGTTCATTAGATTGAAATAAAACGTCAACACGGGGCAGCTGTAGATGTCTGCCCAAGGCTCGAGCTTATATGAACACTTCTTATACAGCAGTTTTTTTTCCTGAGTCGCTGTTTATGGCTGTTTATGTTCATATTTTTTTATTGGCCGCAGTTCAGATTGGAACTCAAATTTTCACCTCAAAATAAGACATTCTTCACATAAACCACATAACGACATCTTACATAGAAACCACATGACGTCATTGTGCAGAGAAAACCACAAGGCGACATTCTACATAGAAACCACATGACAACATTCTGCATAGAGACCACATGACGACATTCTGCATAGAAACCACATGACGACATTGTGCATAGCAACCACAAGACAACATTCTACATAGAAACCACATGACAACATTCTGCATAGAGACCACATGACGACATTCTGCATAGAAACTACATGGCAACATTCTGCATAGAAACCACATGAGAACATTCTGCATAGAAACCACAAGACGACATTCTGCATAGAAATCACTTGACGACATTCCGCATAGAAACCACATGACGACATTCTACATAGAAACTACTTGACGACATTCCGCATAGAAACCACATGACGACATTCTGTATAGGAACCACATGACCACATTTTGCATAGAAACCATTTGACGACATTTTGCATAGAAACCACTTGACGACATTTTGCATAGAAACCACATGACGGCATTTTGCATAGAAACCACATGACGGCATTTTGCATAGAAACGACATGACGACATTCTGCATATATTATTGATCAACCTAGAAACTTCTCAACAGTTTGAAAATTGTATAAAAAGGCTGCTGTAAAATTCCGACTAACAAACAAAGAAAAAGAACTCGCACACACAAACAAAACAAATGTTGAATTGCTATGATAATGACAACTACCTATCGATCACACCCCCTTAGGATTTTATCACGAATCACCATAACATCACTGGGAGACTGCTTGTTACAAAACAGGGCACACCACTAGCTAGCAAACAACCCCCCTCCCCCCCGCCACCAACCCCAAATACAACAAAAAAATTACAGCGGCTAGATTTTTCTCCATAGAGTAATATATTCTGTTGTGTTATTTGCTCCAAGATAGCCCGACTTAAGAAGGGTTGAGCGTATTAAATAGCACAACTTGGAAGGATTGAACGTGTTAGATAGCACGACTTGGAAATGTTTAGCGTGTTAGACAACACGATTTGGAAGGGTTTAGTGTGTTAGATAGCACGACTTGGGAGGGTTTAGCGTGTTAGATAGCACGACTTGCAACGGTTGAGCGTGTTAGATAGCACGACTTGGGAGGGTTGAGCGTGTTAGATAGCACGACTTGGGAGGGTTGAGCGTGTTGGATAGAACGATTTGGAAGGGTTTAGCGTGTTAGACAACACGATTTGGAAGGATTTAGTGTGTGTAACACGCTTGTCTTAAGAAGGGTTGAGCGTATTAAATAGCACAACTTGGAAGGATTGAACGTGTTAGATAGCACGACTTGGAAATGTTTAGCGTGTTAGACAACACGATTTGGAAGGGTTTAGTGTGTTAGATAGCACGACTTGGAAGGGTTTAGCGTGTTAGATAGCACGACTTGGAAGGATTGAACGTGTTAGATAGCACGACTTGAAAGGGTTGAGCGTATTAAATAGCACGACTTGGAAGGATTGAACGTGTTAGATAGCACGACTAGGAAGGGTTTAGCGTGTTAGACAACACGATTTGGACGGGTTTAGTGTGTTAGATAGCACGACTTGGAAGGGTTGAGCATGTTAGATAGCACGACTTGGAAGGGTTGAGCGTGCTAGATAGCACGACTTGGAAGGGTTGAGCGTGTTAGATAGCACGACTTGGAAGGATTGCACGTGTTAGATAGCACGACTTGGAAGGATTGAACGTGTTAGATAGCACGACTTAGGACTGTTGAGTGTGTTAGATAGCACGACTCGGGAGGGTTGAGCGTGTAAGATAGCACGACTTGGGAGGGTTGAGCGTGTTAGATAGCACGGCTGGGAAGGGTTGAGCGTGTTAGATAGAACGACTTGGAAGGGTTGAGCGTGTTAGATAGCACGACTTGAGACTGTTGAGTGTGTTAGATAGCACGACCTGGGAGGGTTGAGCGTGTTAGATAGAACGATTTGGAAGGATTGAGCTGGTTAGACAGCACTACTTGGAAGGGTTGAGCGTGTTAGATAGCACGACTTGGAAGAGTTAACTTGTTTCAAGATTTTCTTGGCATTTGAATACTTTAGTGACATTGTGAATGCTTCGTCCAGATGCAAAATGGACAGTGTGTGTGTTGCTTCCTTGTTTCCGTCTCTAAGGGCCAATAAAACTGATAGTTCCACGGGCGGCTGAGCCGGTGAAATATACCCGAGCGTTACGGGAGATTGGGCCGCGTCTTGACAAGTGTTATCGGCTGTGGGTGAAGGAAGGCCGGGGTGGAGGGGGTGGTGGGGGTGGTGGGGGTGGTGGAGGTAGAGAGTGAGCACCAGAGCATAAATCCGCAGCGCCTCGTAAAGTAAATGACTATCCACACGGCATATAATACTGCAGGCACAGCTAATCCCAATGGGCAACAATAACTTGAGAGCGGTTTTTTTTTTTTCGTTCGTAAAGTGTTTAATGAAGAGCCCAAATCACTCAACTCAACAAGCGGGATGCAGTGGTACCTCACTATTTACTGCTAATTTCTGCTTCTAACCTTTAACAGTATGGAATCAGAAAAAAATCCATAGACAACCATAGTTTTTGTTTTTACTAGTTTTACTTTTCGAAAAGTCTTGATCAGTTCTGGAACGCATACACAGTTAATCTGTTCCCATTTAAATTTGTTTGTATCTTATCGTGCCCGCTGTACAAATTCTTTACATGGTTGGATAGATTGTTCTCGCAAGCAGAATTAGGTGAACTGCTTTGTAGTAAAGTTTCCTTTGAAATTTGGTTATGAATTAACTTAAATTGCTTTCAAAATAATTATAGCAAGAAAGGGTAAATCTCAACCTGATTGTTTAACCAAATATATTGGTCACGTGATTTATTTTCTATATGACGAGAACTTTCCTCATAGGCTAGCAAGAGGGTATAGATTCATGTTTTATTTAAAACTTCTTCTTCCTGAATTTTAACCAATATATAGAGGTTTTCAGTGGTAAAACCAAGAAGCCTTTTTATTCAGTTGCGATATTATTATTTTAGGAAATGTGTAAAACTAAAATAAATATGAAGTGCTGGGAATAAAAGTAGATTTTTGATCTGCTAAACAAAACTACCTTTTGCAAGGCAAAAAAAAAAAAAACAAAAAAAACAAAAACAAAAACAAAAACAAAAAAATACCCAGAAACAAACAAAAAATTTCACCATGTTGTTCATGATCTACATGTAAATTATAGAATGGGCACATAAAAAATATTGGTCTTGCAAGCAATCGCAGAAGATAAATATGTAAGACGTTTTCAGTACCCCCCCCCCCCCCCCCACCCCCAAACCCACCATCATTAGATGGCATTTTGTTCTATTCTCCCGAGCTTCGTTTGTTTCCTTGACTTTACTTTCAAGACATGACAAGTATTGGATTTATAATCCCAAAACGGGAGTTTGATGTATCATAAAAAGCCCCTTTTTATAGCCATATCTGGCAGCAGGCAATGTCGGTGAGAAGCCTTCAGTAGACCAGGCTTGATTTTTTGTTCACTTTTGACATGGGCAACTTCTATGTAAGTGATAGAGAAGCACAAAAGCGAACGATGCGTGAGAACTGCATTTCTCTCGGAGTGTCAATTTTTTTTCAAACAGACCGTTGGAGAACAGTTACTTAAATATACTGCGTCACTGTGAATGTGCAGGCCTTAAAATGAAAGCAATAAAGACGATTGCAAACAATTTCAGAAGGGTGGGTGCGGCTAGAAACGTTCTAGAGGGATGAAGGGTGAAGGAGTAAGGAGGTGGAAGGGGGATGGGGGGGGGGAGGGGTGTAGAGTTCGGGTTTGAGGCAAGTGAGGCGTCTGATAATTCAGAACCTGGATTTATCGGGTCTGTATTGAAAAAAAAACAGGCAGGATATTAAGTGTCGTTTTTTTGTGTTGGTTCATTTATGGAGTAAAACGTCCACTCAGACACGGCTCGCGCCAGCTGTACCACACAGCTGACTTCCGGAAACCGCAATATTTGGACTCATTTCTATCGTGGCATATAACATTGTTATTTCTAGTTGAGCAATTTTGCCCTGGGACAACATATCATAAAAGCATCGCACCCGTTAGCAAAATAGAAAGTCTATTGGCTTGGTTTGTCTTAAGGGTATTACGGTTCTTATATCACAAATGAAGTCCCATCGAAAAACAAAAGCACACACTCTGTGCGACATGATTTTTAGGCTAATAATAAATTTATGTAGTCAATTAACTGACAGTCAACGTTATAGTGAGGACTTTTATAGGCGGGTAAATTTGTGTGTTTATTAGGTGCAAGTATGTGTGCCTGTCTGTTCTGTGCCTACTCAAGCTGGTGGCCATCCCGGGGGAGAGGGAGGGGTGGGGCGGAGGGTAGAGGGGGTGCACTCACATACCAACTGGTTAACATGCGTGCCCATGAGTTTTTAAAACGACTCCCAAACGCGGAGCACAAATTTTTGAAATAATTAATGCCCCCCTTTTTTAATCAAACGCGGAGCACATTTCTGAACCTCCCTCTGGCCTTGTGTGTGAAATGTGGAGTACTGAATGAAAATCCCCCCCCCCCCAGCTCGCCCTCCTTTTAAATGAAATTGGCATCCTCGCAAATCGCGTCTGGCCTTATGTTACCCTCCCCCACCCCTTATCTCTTCTTCTTCTTCTTCTTCTTCTTATTATTATTATTATTATTATTATTATTATTATTATTATTATGGGACGAATTATATTGTGGAATGACAAAATCAGGTCCTTTTTCTGTAATATGCAAAAAGTCCAGTTAGCAAACCACTTGTGATTTTTTTTTCAAGCCGAAGTTGCTGCCTTTGAGCTCGCCTGTCAGGGTTACGTTGTCTGATGTCAACCCTGCAGTTGGTAAACAAGTGCCCTGAAATTCTTCCATATATCAGTTTTTTGCTCGAGTAAAAAAAAAAACACAATAACGTTAATATTTACAGTTTAAAAAATCATCTGCAGCAGATTGTATCCGGTAGTCTCGAAACTGAGTAGAAGATTGTTCAAGATGGAGCCTGCAGTTCGCATGTCCAACATTTAGGAGTTTGTGTCTATATTATATAGTGCAATGATGTAACGTGAAAGTTTCTCATGAACAACCTGAAAATGTCCATGATTCGATTAAGAGGTTTGATATTTATCGAATTGAAGTCTTCGTGGCGATTTTGTAGATGTTTGCATGTGTCAGCACTCTTCTTCCCGATTCTTACCGATTAGTTCACATTCAGGGTATTTCTGGAGCCAGCAACCCCCTACCCGACCACTCAAAAGTTGCTGGATCATTTTAGTGTAAAGCATTTTTATTTCGCGCTTTTTGTTAAAGCCTGCCAAAATCCAAACTTTCCGATTCGCCGCTTTTCAGAGTAATGTGTATTTGTTAGAAATCTGGTCTTGGTTTGACAACACAAAATAATGTACGCGATTTGAAGCGAAGGAGCTGCCCCTCGTCCGGATCAACCAATCAAAGAAACGAATTAAAGTAGGTCAGGTCATGGCCTCTCTAAGTAAACTAGGTCAACTGGCTAAATTTTTGTATACTTTATATGGGAAAAGATACCGATATTCAAAGCTCATGGGCAAATGAAGGTCAGAAATAATAATAATAATAATAATAATAATAATAATAATAATAATAAAAACTTAGATGCTGTCGGACAGTAATTTTTGCAAAGTCCTGGTATATGTACGAATAGGTGTACGCTCGGAGGATGCTGTGTTGATTACCCGGATGACGTCACCGGATTCTGAGAGTGTGATTTCACGTACGGGGAATATCACCTGACAACGAAACATGATTTCGACGTAACAACAGACAGTTATGATTGAAGATATTCGCTAAACAATAACGTGTTTACGTGAAAGCATGTAATTTGTGTTAAGACTTCACTCTGAATTTTCCATCTGGTCTGTTTGGAGATCCAGTCTACCTCGTGTTTATCATTTGTCTACACTAAACAGTAATCTGGATAAGGAAGGCTAGGATGAAACAATCACTGTATGATTGACAAGCGCTTTTGTTTTATACTCCACGAGATGCCAAATCAGTTAGCCGAACACTTCACTACGGGCGATATCAGTCAATTGGTTAGCAAATATGGGGTTCGCTCCAGTGCAAATTCCTTAAGTTTGAAGGCTATTTTGGATGTAATTAGGGACAATTCTGACCGCAGTTTTCCGGCACGAGTTAATTGTGGCATCATTACTGCAATTTGGATGAAATCCCTAGAAAGGTCACGTTCAAATACGATATAATTTGACTAAATATTCGTGTAAATGCTTGGTCACCGAATCATAATTTGCAGTAATATTTGGTCATTGTAAATAACTTCCAAGGCCGGAGGATAAATAATCCCTTTTAAATCATGAACTGAGTTGCGACAACTTTAGTTCACCCACAGGTGTATTTTCACTCTCAATTATTACTATTATTGATATTTTTTGGCAAGCGTCAGTACGTTGATGGATATAGAGGAGGGATAGTATTTGACTCGACTTTTATATGAAAAAAGACACTATTTTTGTGAAAGACTCCCCGTCGTTATTGGTGGTCTTCAAAGCGCTATTTTAAATGGGTACTAAATTTCCAGCTGATCAAGCGACCCCTTCTCCGCCCCGACTCCACCCCTCCACCCCCTCGACTTCACCCCTTCTTCTCCCCCCTGCTCGACCATCTTCCCCCCCCCCTACTCAACCCCCTTCCCCGCCTCCTTCCTTTCCTTTCCCTGCCCCGACTCCTCCCCCTTCCCCGTACCCAATTCCACCCGACTCCACCACGTTATCCGCCCCGACCCCACCCCTTCCCTACCCCGACCCCACCCCTTCCTCGCCCCCGTATCCAACCCTTCTCTGCCCCCGACTCCTCCCTTTCCTTTCCCCGCCCCCGACTCCACCCCTTTCCGCCCCGACTCCTCCCCCTTCCCCGTACCCAATTCCACCCGACTCCACCCCTTTCCGCCCCGACTCCTCCCCCTTCCCCGTACCCAATTCCACCCGACTCCACCCCCATCCCGCCCCGACTCCTCCCCCTTCCCCGTACCCAATTCCACCCGACTCCACCCCCATCCCGCCCCGACTCCTCCCTTTCCCTTCCCCGCCCCCGACTCCACCCCCTTCCCCGACCCGGATCCACCCTCTTGTCCGTCCCGACTCCATCCCTTCCATGCCTCCGACTCCACCCCTTCTCCACCCCGACTTCACCCCCTTCCCTGCCCCGACTCCACCCCTTAGCCGACTTCGCCTCCCCCTCCCTTTCTCCCCTCCCACTACGCAGAACTGAGTCGAAGAATTCCTATTATCATTTATGAAAACACCTGCTAAGCGTGTGTCTTAATCGGAGTGAAATATGCCAGTGTGCTCCGCCCCCGTCCAATACCATTACACCATCATCTTTGATGTTCTTTTAACGAAGAGGAAATTGAAGGACCCCTGCGCATAAGTGCTCATTTGTTTTTACTTGATTTTGAATGCTGTGGCGTTGAAACGACGTCACTTTGACGTCGGGGCAGTCACCACCTGTCTGCTGGGTGAAGTCTGTACCTTAGAATAGCCAAAGACAAGAACATGGCCCACAACTGGTAAAACAGCGGGCGGTATATCAGGAGAGGAATGTAAGTACTGCAGTTAATCATCCTTCGCCGGGCTCCGCTGCTGTTGTGTCAGCTGAATTCACTTGCTGCTTTTAGCATCCGCACTGCGCAATGACGTCACAACTTGATTAGCTGGTACATTCTGTGCAAAGCTGTTATGCGCGTATAAACACACCAAAGACGTTCTCTCCTAAACGTATGATTGATTTCTATTGCCACACTGATATCTGTGCGAATAGTCAGTTTTTGAATAAGCTGTTGAGAAGCCTGGTGCGGTTCAGCTCCCGGTCTGTCCGTCCGCCTGTTCCAACACAAGTATAAGCAAAAAATCAAATATCTTTCGTTGAAATTAAAAGTGTCCGCAAGAAATGTAACTGGAATGGTTACAAAGGAAAATAATGTTTGTATCATCCTTCTCATACATTTAATAGCTGCAGAATAGTCGGCATTCGTGTTTAGGCTATCTGATGCAAGGTAGAAGTCAACTCGTAAATGGAAACAGAAAAACGTTGTGAAATTCTGATACTTAAGAGGGCAGAAATGTCCGGCAGGAGCGAACTTAAGAGGGCAGAAATGTCCGGCAGGAGCGAACTTAAGAGGGCAGAAATGTCCGGCAGGAGCGAACTTGCTATATGGTGCTTGAGGTTGAAATTGAAAGAACAAAAGGGTGGCGAAGGTATCACATGCTGAAAGTAAAAGAAGAAAATCGTGTAATTTGGTTATAACAACAGCAAAAAGAAATGGATAGTTTGGTTCTCAAGGTTTATTCGCACCAAAATACGTGGCGGCGTCGACCTTTTTTTTTTAACCAAAGGATGCAGAATTTGTTGAAGCAGGCAGCTTGTGAGCTGGGAGGAAAACAACTGCGACTATCAGTTAAACATACAAATGCATGCAACGGGTGTGAGGACAGCTGGGTTAATGGCCCTTGACGTTCGTCATTACTGCACAACTCCGATGTAGTTTTCACATTCCCTTTGTTCCTGAGACGGATCAATATAAGAAACAGTCCATTAAAAGAACCGCGATTTTTTAAATACTCTTTTCTTTTCTTTTCGATTGCAATGTGTATGATTGCCTTTGCCATTGAAGAAGTTCACAAGTCAACGTACAAACTAGGACCTTCGGTTTATCAACCCTCCCCCCCCCCTCCCCCTCCCCCACTACTCACAGATCCGCTTTAGTACCATCTCGACACAATAAAGGCACAAAACCTAGATATGAATATTTTACATGCAATTCTCTCACTCACTATGGTCATAAAAGAGTTGTTTGTTTTTGCAATGAAATCATAGACTTTTCTGACAACTTGTTCCTATTATTTGACGTTATTGGTCGATCGAACACCCTTAACTAATTAAATTGCTTTTCATAAAACAGGGTTTTAAATAACATGGCCGGTAGCCAAATGGTAAAAGCTAGGAGAACTGAGAACTACGTGATTTTTTTTATCAGGTTGCGGATCGGCATGAACCGGGTTAGGGCTGTTTCCTATGTTTTCTTTTCTTGTTTAGGTCTGTTTCCTATGTTTTCCTTTCCTGTTTAAGTCTGTTTCCTATGTTTCTCTTTCCTTGGTTAGCCCTATTTCCTATATTTTTCTTTATTTGGTTAGGGCTGTTGTCTGTTTTTCTTTGCTTAAAAATAAACCGACGTTTCATGTTTTAATTGCTTACTAAATAACTCAACGTTTACAACTACTCAGTGCTGTTACAGCCCACCAACAGTTTGATTCATGTCACATTTATATTTACTCCAATTTAATAAAATAAACACCCTTCTTCAGTCGCTGAGGAACGGCGTGTGAGAAGGGCGGGGTTACCGGGGCGATAAGGTGATCTGGTGCTTCAAACTCAAAGCGTATCACATCACAATACGGGTGTGGCCACAGTTTGGGCTTTTTTTCCCCCTAAGCTAGATTGAACACTGAACGGCACACACCACTCTGATCTCTGCTCTTGTCAAGTTCGAATCAGTTTATGAGGCTCACTTTGAAATGTCTGGAACTAACATTTCGATCCAAATTAGTTTATTTGACCGTGCCACTCTAATAAGGAGGACAAGTAACTTTCTATCACTACTGGTCTCAATTAGTTCGTTTCCTGTTACGGAAAGGTCGTCGCCCATAAAAGTCTTTTACGTGCAAAAGACGCTAATTACCGGTGGCGATTATTTTAGTTGAAGAACAAACACATATCCAAAGGCTCTGGGGGTAGGGGTGGGGCGGGGTGGCATTTGGTATGATATGTGTTCCCATGCGTATCCAAAAAGGAAGAGAAAGGGGGGGAGGGGGTAATGTTGAGGCTTAAAAAGGGGGGTAATATATAAGACATATTACTCCGCGTTTAGTTGTAGTTTTAAAAAGTCATACACGCGACTGTTAACCAGTTGATACGTGAGTGCCCCAAACCCCCCCCCCCCCCAGAACAAAACCATTATTTCGCTGACAATATAGTTCAGAAGTATCTCGCGCTTGATGAATATTTTCAAAATGCATTTAAACAGATCATTTAAACGACTGAATCGCCCTCAGTTTTTCTGTAATCCCCGATGATTACTGATGCTTTTGGAAAACCAGAATGCTTTCATAAAATAAAAAATATAGTAAGATCAATGATGGGTTGCTTCATAGTTTTATTTTGACCTTATCGATTCACACCAAAATACAGGATTAGTAAGCGATTTCCCTTGTACGGTCAAGGCTGTCTGTTCGATTGGCGCGAAGGAGCAAAAGTCGCCTCTCAATGCCTTCGCCCATTACACATCATTGAAGCCCTAAGAATGGCTGGCGTCCTACTGAAGGGTCTTTGAATGATTATTTTCTGAAAGCTTTAGTCAATAGAGATTGGAGTCAATAGAGCACTTCGAGTGATGAGGAAACAACGTTAAGTCCGCAGAGACGAGACGGCAGAGTGTGTGGAGTGTGGGAGGTGGGAGGTGTCCAGGTGAAAGATAGCAGAGTGTGTGGTGTTTGGGGAGGTGGGAAGTGTCCAGGTGAAAGACAGCGGAGTGTGTGGCGTGTGGGGCAGTGGGAGGTGTCCAGGTGAAAGGCAGCACAGTGTGTGGCGTGTGGGGAGGTGGGAGGTGTCCAGGTGAAAGACAGCACAGTGTGTGGCGTGTGGGGCAGTGGGAGATGTCCAGGTGAAAGACAGCACAGTGTGTGGCGTGTGGGGAGGTGGGAGGTGTCCAGGTGAAAGACAGCAGAGTGTGTGGCGTGTGGAGCAGTGGGAGGTGTCCAGGTGAAAGACAGCAGAGTGTGTGGCGTGTGGGGCAGTGGGAGGTGTCCAGGTGAAAGGCAGCACAGTGTGTGGCGTGTGGGGAGGTGGGAGGTGTCCAGGTGAAAGACAGCAGAGTGTGTGGCGTGTGGGGAGGTGGGAGGTGTCCAGGTGAAAGACAGCAGATTGTGTGGCGTGTGGGGAGGTGGGAGGTGTCCAGGTGAAAGACAGCACAGTGTGTGGCGTGTGGGGAGGTGGGAGGTGTCCAGGTGAAAGACAGCACAGTGTGTGGCGTGTGGGGAGGTGGGAGGTGTCCAGGTGAAAGACAGCACAGTGTGTGGCGTGTGGAGCAGTGGGAGGTGTCCAGGTGAAAGATAGCAGAGTGTGTGGCGTGTGGGGAGGTGGGAGGTGTCCAGGTGAAAGACAGCAGAGTGTGTGGCGTGTGGGGCAGTGGGAGGTGTCCAGGTGAAAGGCAGCACAGTGTGTGGCGTGTGGGGAGGTGGGAGGTGTCCCGGTGAAAGGCAGTAGTCCGGGTACGTGACAGCAGAGTGTGTGGCGTGTGGGGAGGTGGGAGGTGTCCAGGTGAAAGACAGCGCAGTGTGTGGCGTGTGGGGAGGTGGGAGGTGTCCAGGTGAAAGGCAGTAGTCCGGGTACGTGACAGCAGAGTGTGTGGCGTGTGGGGCAGTGGGAGGTGTCTAGGTGAAAGAGAGTAATCCGGGTACGTGATAGTAGAGTGTGTGGCGTGTGGGGAGGTGGTAGGTGTCCAGGTGAAAGACAGCAGAGTGTGTGGCGTGTGGGGCAGTGGGAGGTGTCCAGGTGAAAGATAGCAGAATGTGTGGCGTGTGGGGCAGTTGGAGGTGTCCAGGTGAAAGATAGCAGAGTGTGTGGCGTGTGGAGCAGTAGGAGGTGTCCAGGTGAAAGACAGTAGACCGGGTACGTGATAGTAGAGTGTGTGGCGTGTGGGGCAGTGGGAGGTGTCTAGGTGAAAGACAGTAGTCCGTGTACGTGATAGTAGAGTGTGTGGCGTGTTGGTCAGTAGGAGGTGTCCAGGTGAAAGATAGCAGAGTGTGTGGCGTGTGGGGCAGTGGGAGGTGTCTAGGTGAAAGACAGTAGTCCGTGTACGTGACAGCAGAGTGTGTGGCGTGTGGGGCAGTGGGAGGTGTCTAGGTGAAAGACAGTAGTCCGTGTACGTGACAGCAGAGTGTGTGGCGTGTTTGGCAGTGGGAGGTGTCCATGTGAAAGATAGCAGAGTGTGTGGCGTGTGGGGCGGTGAGAGGTGTCCAGGTGAAAGACAGTAGTCCGTGTACGTGACAGCAGAGTGTGTGGCGTGTGGGGCAGTGGGAGGTGTCTAGGTGAAAGACAGTAGTCCGTGTACGTGACAGCAGAGTGTGTGGCGTGTGGGGCAGTGGGAGGTGTCTAGGTGAAAGACAGTAGTCCGTGTACGTGACAGCAGAGTGTGTGGCGTGTGGGGCAGTGGGAGGTGTCCAGGTGAAAGATAGCAGAGTGTGTTGCGTGTGGGGCAGTGGGAGGTGTCCAGGTGAAAGATAGCAGAGTGTGTTGCGTGTGGGGCAGTGGGAGGTGTCCAGGGGAAAGACAGTAGTCCGTGCATGTGTGTGTGTGGGGCAGTGGGAGGTGTCCAGGTGAAAGATAGCAGAGTGTGTTGCGTGTGGGGCAGTGGGAGGTGTCCAGGGGAAAGACAGTAGTCCGTGCATGTGTGTGTGTGGGGCAGTGGGAGGTGTCCAGGGGAAAGATAGCAGAGTGTGTTGCGTGTGGGGCAGTGGGAGGTGTCCAGGTGAAAGATAGCAGAGTGTGTTGCGTGTGGGGCAGTGGGAGGTGTCCAGGGGAAAGAAAGTAGTCCGTGCATGTGTGTGTGGGGCAGTGGGAGGTGTCCAGGTGAGAGACAGCAGAGTGTGTGGTGTGTGGGGCTGTGGGAGGTGTCCAGGTGAGAGACAGCAGTCCGTGTACGTAACAGCAGGGTGTGAGAAGTAGGAAGCAGTAGGAAACAATAGGATAAGTTGGTACACAAGGCAGTAGAGAGGGGTGCTCAGGTAAACGGCAGTGAAATGCCCGTGATCTGAGGGTCCTTTCTTCTCCCCACTGCTTTCGGCCCCTTTCTGCAATCTGCTGCACTCTCCACCAAGTGAAAATGTAAATTGTGTAAGTGAGAGGCATCAGGATTGGAGAGTGAGACAACGGAGATTGTTGGAGTACAGGGAACAAGGGATGTCGGAGTATGAGGAAGCGGGGGATGTCGGAGTATGAGGAAGCGGTGGATGTCGGAGTATGAGGAAGCGGGGGATGTCGGAGTATGAGGAAGCGTAGAATGTCGGAGTGTGAGGAAGCAGGGGATGTCGGAGTGTGAGGAAGCAGGGATGTCGGAGTATGAGGAAACGGGGGGTGTCGGAGTATGAGGAAGCGAGGGATGTCGGAGTGTGAGGAAGCAGGGATGTCGCAGTGTGAGGAAGCAGGCGATGTAGGAGTATGAGGACGCGGGGGATGTCGGAGTATGAGGAAGCGTAGGATGTCGGAGTGTGAGGAAGCAGGGGATGTCGGAGTGTGAGGAAGCAGGGATGTCGGAGTATGAGGTAAGGGGGGGTGTCGGAGTGTGAGGAAGCGGGGGATGTCGGAGTGTGAGGAAGCGATGTATGTCGGAGTGTGAGGAAGCAGGGATGTCACAGTGTGAGGCAGCAAGGATGTCGGAGTATGAGAAAGCGGGGGATGTCGGAGTATGAGGAAGCAGGGATATCGGAGTGTGACGAAGCGGGGGATGTCGGAGTGTGACGAAGCGGTGTATGTCGGAGTGTGAGGAAGGAGGGATGTCGCAGTGTGAGAAAGCGGGGATCTCGGAATGTGAGGAAGCAGGGATGTCGGAGCAAGAGAAAGCAAGGATGTCGGAGTATGAGGAAGCAAGGATGTCGGAGTATGCGGAAGCAAGGATGTAGGAGTATGTGGAAGCAGGGATGTCGGAGTATGTAGAAGCAGGGATGTCGGAGTATGAGGAAGCGGGGGGTGTCGGAGTGTGATGAAGCAGGGATGTCGGAGTGCTAGGAAGCAAGGATGTCACAGTGTGAGGAAGCAGGGATGTCGGAGTACGGGAGAGAATGATGCATCGTGGATATTAGTGACGCAACCACAAGGAAGAACAGAAACACCTTGCTTTATAAGAAATTAAGCGTGTTATGATTGCACTGAATAGATCTTTTGCTGTGATCCATCAATGATGCTCTTCATAGTTACAAGGCCTGACGGCGGAATACGTCATAGCTCAGCGGAGCCCCTAGTTGCACTAAAGTTTCAGCCTTGATTCGCATTTAGTTTTAACAATGTATAAATCAAATCTTGTGATATAACCCTTTAAGACTACATGCTTTTTATAAAAAAAAAAACAACGTAAGAATTGGAGACCAGCATCGGTCAAGACAAGCTACTGCTGAAGAGAATATCTCCTGTCAAATATGGCTAGTTTCTGTTCCCTCAGCCACAAACAAACAAGTCAACCATTTCAGAAGGATTTGGCAGACTCACAGAATAAATCATATTGGTTTCCATATTCCCTTGACAAGGCCAAACTCGACAGCAGCACAAATTAGATTTTTTTGCATGTGAACTGAAGGGAAATGAGGTTTGGCAAGTAAGACATTTATTTAAATTTTGATGCCTCAGGATGAGTTATCTAATTGTGCAAAAAGACACAACATTTGAGTTAAATTTGTGCCCCTTCTAAAATAATACTCATTAAGAAAATATTGTTACATTCCCATCGTTGTTTACATTACAATGTTTGTTTACATTGCCATCTTTGTTTACATTGCGCATCTTTGTCGGTATTAAAATCTGCTTAAAAGAACCGTGATACTTTGTGACGTGGCAGACAAAAGCACCCTCTTTAACGTATAAGAAGTGGCAGAGATGGCAGAATTAATGCAATTAGTTGACACATTCATTCCAATTAAGTCGTAGTTATACGACACCTTTACATGTCCAAGTGGCGTCGTGATGATTCATTCTGCCAATATCTCTGTCATAAAGGCACCTTAGACATTACTTACGGCTTTCCTACGGTTTTCAGAACTTAAGAACTACACATACATCCTATGAATTACACAGCTTTCATAGAGTCTTAACTTTAAAACCTTAGCCGTAAGCACTTGATCCTTAGAGAAGTTTACGACTCACGGATTAGCAAAGTGTTAGCATTTGCTTAGTGCAGCTTGAGCATAACTTTCCCTGCATTTGTCATATTTAAGTGAATCGACCGAAATGACATTTGTATAACCACTATTGTCCAGCTGCAGCAGCTGCTGGTGGAAGCTCTATGCAATTTCGTGATCTTAGGTGATAGAATCAACAAAAGACCTGAAAGTCACTAAGACGTACTCGCTATTTTATATATATATATATATATATATATATATATATATATATATATATATATATATATATATATATATATATATATATATATATATATATATATTAAAGATATATATATATATATATATATATATATATATATATATATATATATATATATATATATATATATATATATATATATATATATATATATATATAATGTAGTTTTGCTTTTGGGTATTCAGTTAATTTAGCAGTGAACTTGCGTGTCGGCCTACAGGTCAGGAGCATGTCAGGCTACAGGTCCAGAGCATGTCAAGCTTCAGGTCATCGGTACATTAAGAAACATTTCAGGAATATCACCATCAAACACTGACTACTGTGCGACATTCAAATAGCGTCCTAGAAATACCAACGGGTATATATATCAATTAATGTAATTATGTGCTGCTCATAGGACCCGCTATTGCCGTCAATGATGCACCTTAATGATGCCGTTTTTTACAGTTTTTGCCTCATCCCAAACGCATCGTTAACCTGTCGTTTCCTATTCTAGTCCATGCAGTGGTACGTGATGCAATTTTTAGATGGAAACGGCCACATCGCTGATAGTCTATGCGGCGTGATTAAACTGCCACAGTGCTGCTAAACTGTTAGATTTCTTGCTCTTGTGTTAATAAACAGACCTTGTTTCTTTCTACGAGATACAATACAGATAAAGACAACATGATAATTGCCACCATCAACAGCTATACTTGTTTCAATGCGTAGTCTCTAACAATAGGAAGTACTAAACGTTGCATCTAAACGCACAAAAAGTCACTGAATTCAGTATGCTGACCTCAAAGTGGATTTCCTTATAAAGACACTGTTCTTTTCTGATACCCCATATCTCAGATTTATTAAGAATGACCTAACCCCAAACGAAATAATGAGGAAATTATACATGCTAAACTGCAATTACAAAGACTAAGCCTTCACTCGTTAGCTTGTAGAACACACTCCATAACCAGCCTTTCAGCGGTATATCTGTCTTTCACTTTACTAGCCTGACGACAGATGAACTGGCTTGAAATGTCGCTAATGAAACCATTCTCTTCTTGCACATTACTAAGAGATCTGATTTCTGATCCTTTTGTTGATTCCACAATGGTTTGGTCAACGTAAACCCATGGGAAAGACACCCTGGATTTGTCATATGAAATAACACATCTGTTTAATAAACTCTCAAGAAAGTATCAAACCTTGCAAGGCATCGCAAACTCGGTTTGACCTGCAAAGGTCTCAATCAGTTATGCTTAACACAGAGATAACAAATAAATCTGAGTCTTCCATGTTTTGTAAAGACTGGCTCGAGGAGCCTGGAAGTACATGTGTATTGTAAAACTGTGAATCGTTTTGACCATCTATTACAAAGAAAACAGAAGCGCTTAGGTAAAAGTTTTACCCCTGATGCTACAGTGGTTTTGCCCACGCCAGTCATTGTATGCACTGTAAAAGATTCTTAAGGGATAAAGGGGATATTAATGCTTGTAGAACGTGCGTGGGAAACCTAAACAGGAAGCTCGTATCTCTCATGGTCTCTGATCTCACCTGCCTTTCAGACAGCTAAGCAAATGAAATTACAAACTCCTTTTCACTTGTTGATTTGTAAGTGCTGACTTAAAAGACCAAGTCACACTCAATCAGCAAATCCTTCTTTTTAATTTTTGGTAGTCCCCAGTGGTTAGAACTGTCTGTCATTCTGGCTGGATATTCTGGAAGACTGCATCTAAAGTTTTGGGATCCCAGACTAGCAGTTGTATGTCATCAGTCATACAAACAACCAAACGGTACTACATGTAGAATACACGATTTTTTGCTGCACCCTTTACATGTACACTCATCCTGTTCACTAACTAACAACAATCTGAGCCTTTAATTGCTATAGAGTTTTTAAACAAATTAGACAGAACTTTCTTCTCCACGGAAAGTCGATTTTATTCAAGATGTGACATATGTTGTTATATGGTAGGAAGCTATTATTCAGCTGTCTTTTGAAAGCAAAAGTGCGGCAAAAGTATAAAAAGGGAGAATGCTAACATTTTACTCAAAGCGCAGTAAAAGCAATCCTTTCGGGAAAACTCTACTTTGATGTTTTAGACGAGTAATTTGTCTTCTTGAAGCTAAGTGTAGAGAGATTTCGGCTGTTCTAAGCACCAGTATATCAAGTAGAACAAAGTTTCAAACCCGATAAATTTTCACTAGCTAATCTATGGTGCAATCTCATGTCAAGAGATAATTACTGGCAAAGTTGCTGTTAAGGCTGTCGCGTGTGATCTTTTAAGCTGAGTTACAATCTCTGATGAAATTCTTGGATTTATTTTTGTCCTGATATTGATGTTGGATTTTGTTTCCCATTTTGAATCCTGAGATTATGGTTCTTGAACAGAAAACTTCAATAACGGTTCCCAAGTGGGATTGTAGGATTTAGGATATTTTCAGAAATTGCACTGAAAATTATGTTTCCCGATGACAGCGGAGTTTGTGATTAGCATTCTTGATACAAAATAGTGCAAACCGGCCCTTCTGTTTCAATAAGACGATTTGTGGTGTTTGTTGTCAATGCTGGGATTACGTTGTGTGGGAATCGCGGGCTCTAGCAGCACGTGGTCTAGTCTTTAATAATTTGTTTAATAACTCTGGGATTCCCGAAAACTGATTGGAGTTAGCAAACTTGATTAATGTACATTTATATTAAATACGCAGCATTCAAATGTTTTAATATGCCATCATAAAGTGCTTGACAAGTTCATATATAACACAATTATTTTCCAGTAACTTAAATTTAATTCACATATCCGTTTAACAATCAGGAGCATCCGCTCACATTTTTTAAGCTTTTCATGCAGCTTCTTCTCCCTTCGGAGCATATACCGGTCTAATTTTATATTGCAGAAAAAAATGTTTAACGAAGTGGCTGCTTGAATGTGCGAATTGTATGTGTATTTTCCAACGTCTATGTCTTTTAGCTTTAGGAAGAATCTTGGAAAAGCTTTTGATAAAGCCATAGACAAAGATTCCAAATTAATAGCACAAATTAAAATATGAACGTAATACCACCGGCATGATAGCATTGTCTTACTTGAATAATCTGTAAATGATATAGACAACAAAAGGAAAGCGCAAATAACGCATACACACTTTTAGAAAATACAGTTGTGACATTTTTAACATGCTCAAACATCAAGCTATTTCTTATCTTTCTCGTAGCAAAGTTGGTCATTGTATGATCTGACAATTGCATAAATAATTTTTTAGAACTCTGCATCGATTATTACTCTTAAAAATTAATACTTTTCAAAATATTTGGTTCATAGAACCATATGTATTTGTATATTCCCACCATTGTGTTTAACCTACTTGTGGTTTACACAAAGCGCCCGGGGACAAGCTCCTTGTTCAGCATTACGGATTTAGTCAGCACATGTTAGCTCGAAGGCCAGAATAAGATGTAAAGCAAGATTTCTTCGGCAAAAAGGCAATCATGGTTTATTGTTTCTGTAACCACCCAATACGAACAAGCTTTCCGCTTCCCAAAAGTAGGCGAAAGTAAACAAAATTCATTGAGATTAAAACAAGACAAGAACAGCAGAGCACGAAAGAAAATATTTCATGTCTATTTTAAACTGTTGTGTCGTAATTAGTCCAAGGTGAAGGTCGCGAGAGCTTTCTAATTATTTGACAGAATGGTTACAATAGTGCGTGATAAGTTTAGCCAAGCAATAAAGGATCTGGGAAAATTAGGCAAATAAATTCATAAGCTCTCTTTAAAATCAATACATAAAGATAAGGCTAGGCTTTTCTTAAATGTTAACAGTTTTTGAAACATGTCAAATACTCTGCCCTTTACTTAGAGGTGTTTAGTTTGTTATAAAATTCAGTTAATATTTCTAAGACAATGGCAAGGTGTAGTGTAAGGGACATAAGTTTGCAGCAACGTTTAACAGTAAATATGTTTCAGTTTTAAGGATTAGGTGCCTTCTCAAAAAGATACCCAAATTCTATTAAAGCAATCACGTGTGGTGTTGATGCAGCCGGACGAAACAAAAAACCAGCTACTGATGTTCTCATCCATCAGTGTTGCAACCACCTACAATCCAATCATTTTGTTTTCAATCAGAGATGTATTCAAGTCTTTGGTAGGCAATAACCTTGGGCTGTGTCTTCATCTGATTATCGAGAAGGAGGTAACACATTTGGGGAAGCGTCTTGGTATATCACATGCAGATATAACATATGAAGGTTAAGCATACAGTATCGTATGTGGATAAATAGATTCATGATACTCTTTAGAAATAATAAATACGGATGGAAACTGATACGCAGTGAGCCGCAATTTCCAGCTAAAGCACGATTTTCCCCTCCAATGCCTCATGCATGTTTAAGCGTAGCATAACACGAAGTCGGAGTAACAAATTCCCAGCCTTATTCCAAATTTGTCATAAATTAGTTTAACTTGTTTTGGAGTTCAGAGTTTATAACTGGGAAATATATATTTGTGATTGTGGTCGTTGCCACAGGTTAGTTATATACGCTTTATTTTTAAGATATCATTAGTGAGAATTCTACCATCGGTTTAAAATGGATAATCGCTCTTAATGACGTAAATCAAGCTAATTAATACCCACAGCTGACTTGTCTTGCAAGAAGCTCGGGCGGGAGTGCCGCAGCAGCCTCCAAAGCAACCGTACTCAGTTGTTAGCATTTATCCACCACTCTGCAACATTGTTTAGGCCATTTGATGGACCGCTCGAAATAGCACCCAGTATTACTGATAAATGTGAAAAAAATGGCGAACATGGTGAGCTATATAATTGTTAAATAATCTAAATAGCATTTTTATGTATTTGATCGATATTACCTTTCGGCGAGGTTTTTGATATTTGATGGTACTTTCAGTAATGCTTTACAATAGATTCCACACGCTAAAACACGATTAAATAAAGGCTACAGAGCAGTGTAACTCCTGGCATTTTCTCAGTGAAATTATGGCTGTATAACTGGATGCTCCATCATTAGCAATGCTCTAGCTAAAATGGACATTATTGAGTACAAAGTAGCGTTGTCCTGCGGTAATAATCTCTCTAATTGTAGCAACTGTCTATCTCAATCATCACGGTCTAGGTTATTTAGGAGTTTTATGTAGTATCATATCTTGCCTTCCCTCTGCTGATGAGAAGCTCCAAGGCAACAAATGTTTGGAAAACCTTTATGATTATGTATTGCGATGGATTACTAGCTTAATGTAATGCCTGATGCGTGGAGCTTTTCATGATTCCAGTATCAGAAAAGCGTAGTTTTAGGTTAATCTGGACACTTTAAAAAGATCCTAATAAACCGCTAATATTGTATAAAAAATCGTTCTTTGACCAATTACATCTAAATTTTCTTGCTTGGTTCACATTGAATACAATTTTACATTTCATTGAAATTTACAAACTTATTGGCATTCTAACTGGATATAATTTTACTTCAGATCTTTGCTCTGTTCTGAGAGTAACCTTTAAACCACTTTAAAATGTTTTTAAACCGCTCGAATATAATATCGAATACTGAGCCCAACTCGTCACAATAGTAATGTCGTTAGAATCTTTGGCCGTTACTCTCACATCAGAGTATTATACACGTTCTTTTCTATTGCTAGAGTAACATGCTTTCTCCAACGAGTAGCATTCAAGCATAAAATCCTTGAGCCTCAACGTATGTGATTTTAATAATTTTAACCTTTGCAGTTCATAATTATCCCCATATATATATATATATATATATATATATATATATATATATATATATATATATATATATATATATATATATATATATATATATATATATATATATATATATATATATGTGTGTGTGTGTGTGTGTGTGTGTGTACGTTTCGTTACATTGAGTGACTCAGTATTTTAATAATTTGTGGAGAGCATACGTGACTTTGAAATTTAAAGTCTTAATTCACATTTTATTCTCATTATTGTCATTGACTCAATTGTGATGGTAATTGCACACAAGTTTGTCCTTCTTTCGCAAAATAATTTTTGGAAGTTTTGTACTTTCTTTAAACGTGATAGGTTAGTCTACATACACAATGCACACATTTTGCTAACTTCGCTGATCGCATGTACATATAAAGGTGAGAGATACATTTACAAGTTCCTGGTTGCTATACTTAATCAAGTTGTACGCACTTTGTTACTGGTGCTGTTAGAAAATTGGATATTCATTGCAAATTCTTGATCCAGTCTGGTAGGAAAAAACTAATTAGATTATGCAAAGATTAAAAAAATTCGAAATTACCTGACTGTGAACTGCCTTGATTTTAACCCTGAAATCAGCAGCTTAGTTTGCATAGACCGTTGTTGGATGTGATGGGAGGATGGATAGTTGGTGGTGGAGTCAAGCACTTGCCAAATGCAACTGAGTTGCTGAGTTAAAAGCCATTATCTAGTTTCTGACTCAAAGTAAAAAAAGTACGGCAGATGACTATCTATCACCAATGTAAGTATGTGTATTAAATTGACTAAAGTAGTTGTCATGCTAAGCATTCTGTTCGCTTATTCTATCGTGGTCATCGGCATTTTGCAGCTAGAGACTACCTTCTTTAAGAACCAGCATCACAACATTTAGTACCCATCCACTTATTTTATAACTGAAGTTTTTCTAGCTTTTGGGCGACAGGTTCAGTTTCGAGAATGTGAAGATATCAATACACTGAAATGTACAAAAAACATTGAATTCCGGTTTAAAATATAGGCGTGTATATTCAGTCATTTTTGGATGAGATAAAGCATAACGCTATGTATTGTAATAGATTGTTCTTTGTATTAAAGGTGAGCCCTTTTATGGATGTTTATATAACCGACATTTGATAAAGGTCATCTCGGGTTCACACTCTGACATTTCTTCATACAATACGGTTGTTTTATGTTTAATGAAATGTGGATTATTAGCCTTACTGCATTTTTGGGGAGTGTACTTTTTCGTTTCTGAATAATGAATGCGAGTGCGATGTTAACAAACCTTAAAAGGGAAGAAATAGTGGGGCTATGTACGTAAACATTTATCTGCCTTCACAGGTGAGATGCAAATTTTCTAACCTAATTCACAGGCCAGACCTTTTCTCAATGGAATGGCTTTGTTAAAGCTGACATTTAGGTTACAGGGTATTCTTGTGGAAGAATTCTATCAGCTTACAATTGCAAAGAGAGGAAGCAAAAATGGGCATTACTTACTGAAGACATCAGTTTATTTCATGGTTTTCAAAAAGTTTTTGAATGTGGTTATAGGACTGCCAACCTTCGTTGAAATGACTCATCGGATCACAACATTCTGGTGTCACACACTCTAAAACACGATGCATTTTCGAAAAACTTTTCTGTTTTTTTTTTCTTTTTTTTTTATCTTTTTTTTGGGGGGGGGGGTATAGTTCCTGATTCGTGATCCAAGAGAAGATAAATGTTCCAAATACATTGTCCTTTCAAAGTTTTTACTAATAACAGAAAAAGGTCATTTTGTGTTTACACATATTAATACTGCTATAGCAAAATAAATTTATTGTATGACCAATTTAGAGCAAAATTACTCGTCTTTAAAACATGCATTTTTATTTAACTATTCAAATGTCTAATGACATCAAACGTTATTTCTTAAACACCTCGATAGCCTGGAATTGCAAATGGTTGCACAATTTAAAAGTAAAACCCTGTCGCAACGGCATTTATAAATCCATGTGAAGTGCAATAGGAGTTCAACAAAGAGAACTCCTTTTTAAGATCCCATACCTTAAAGTTAATGTACTCACCGGAATAATTTAGCTCACCAATGAATATGAAAGATCTGTAACAGAAAAGGCACCGTTGTAAAGAGAACACAAGAATTGATCATTGGGCGTGGTCTTGTTCTTAGTTGTAACAATGACACTAGCGAGTACAAACATTTGTTGCCTTTTCCTCAGTCCATGCTTCCAAATAAACGCAAAACAAGTGCAGTACATATTTTTTAGATATGATAAGAAATTATGTGGCAGTCCTCACTTGCTGCATTTAAGTTAAAAAATTGAAAGAATTGTTAAAGGTCGAAAATGTTTGAAAGGTTTATGTGATTGTTGTGTCTTTGAAACGAACGTTTTAAGTTAGCGTAAATGAACTATAGTTACAAATTAAAGAAAATATTGAACCCCCATTAATAAAGTTGAACTCCCGGATTGACGAGTATGCCTTCATTGACTATAGATGTATTGGCATATGCTGTTGATATATGCATATACTGGTATATATGTACTAGTTTATGCACGAACCAGTCTATACATGTACTGGTATATATATACATATATATATATATATATATATATATATATATATATATATATATATATATATATATATATATATATATATTAGTTTACTGGCGCATTCAAAGCGATTCGTGCATTTATAACTAGGGTTTATGAAGCGAATGCATGACTTAATGGCAACATAAGAGCACCCTATAGGGTAGATATTAAAAACATAAAACTGCCGCGTATTTGGAATTTGCATTTGTTTCTTTTATGTATTGTTGCCGGGTATACCACGTGAGTACTTCCCAGAAGAAAACATACACAAAAAGACTCTAGCATTTCTCCGCCACATTGACATATTCACTGAAGAAAACATAAGGCGTACGTTGTTAGTGATGTCAGCACGTCAGAAAACCGTCTGTTATTTTTATCTTTGTCTTATGTCTGACTTACTTTCCACACAACATGGTGGTCTGAATCATAAAACAACGCTAACTCCTTTTATTGATTGTTCATAGGTTATTAATCATTGATAGTTTTTATTGCAATTGATGCATATTCTTTCTTAGTTCAGTGTAAAATATTTCTTAATTCCCATACCGTTAGGAATAAATCTTTTTATTTCTCTCTTTAAATAAACAATAATCAAAGGACACAAATAACGTAAAACAGGCAATAGACTTTGGTGAAACTGTACTTGTCTGTACTGTAGTTGTTGCTAGTTTTAGATCCACGCAAAGTATATAAAGAGCAAATTTGCTTTTTGAATGGAGTTACATTAAGGTTTGAAATATTAAGCATCATTTCATGTGTAGTTCATTGTCGGTACTAAAATATCTATGACCAGTACCATATATAAACATCTATTGATACAAACTACATGCATAGAAATATAAACACGCATGGACCCACATCTAAAATGCAGATATCCTTGCTGTTGTCGACATATTGGTAAACATCAATTTGTTTTACAAATATAAGATTTATCATTTTTTAATCCATGTTTTATTTTTTTCCATTCAACAGAGCATACATTAAAGTACGAATCATCGATGACGAGGAGTATGAAAAGAATGAAGTGTTTTATATAGAGCTTGATGAACCGCAGCTCTACAAGACTGCTTCCGGTAAGTATCTACATCAACGAATTCCACGAGTTAGATATACATGTTCTAGTATGTTTCCTTTAAACATGATATGGTTCCAACTTAATGTGCCAAAAAGGGCGGCCAAGCCTGAAAAGCAGATGTGTGGAATATCTAAAACAACCATTTGCTTGAACAGTTTTTGAGCTGGACTTGTTTCATGTAAAGATACTGACACATTTTCTGAATTACTCCTTTGTTTGTAACTTTGGGTTATTTTTGTTTTCACCTCTTTAACTCTGCACTATACAAGTCTTGTTTTCAATTAAAAGCACATTGGGCAAAACAATTCTACTTTGATTAAAGACCTTGCTTCGCCTTGCATCTTATCCCATAGTTCAAACATTGCGCACAAAATGTAAAAAGAGGGTTCACATTAAATGAGTTCATTATTCATTATTGACAGTGGTGTAAGCTCTTGTATCTACTTTTAACAATCAAAGTATTCTTTTTAAAGAAGCATACTTTATGTAATTTAGTAAGCATATTTAATCTTTAACGTTACTGATAAAAATTCTTTTAAATGGACTTTCTTGTCACTTAAATACATCTGCTCACATTACAAATACTAATTACTGTCTTTTGCTTCAAACACTACTTGAATGGTTTTCTTTTCTTTTGTAAATACTTGTGTTAATACTTGTCAATACCAGCGGATGACTCTGATCTGAATCAAAACGAAAATTTTGAAATAGAAAAGGAAGATAAGTATTTTTAAGTATATTTAGTACATTACTTGATTTATTTTTTTTACTTTAGATGTTTAGTAAGCCTACGCTTACCTGTAAAATAGAAATCGTGGAAACAATTTAGGACGTATCTGCGTGTTGCTATGGATTTTTGCATGGAACTGATGTAGCTGCTATAAAACATCAAAGCAATATCAGTTTGCCTTTTGATGGCTTAATTCCTTTTTTAGAACATAACATTTGTCGAACTGTCCTGGTTGTGTCACTCCTTATGTTGTATAAAATGACAAAATGTATTTTGATTGAATTTATTTTAAATGTGCGTTACATGCCAGCATTGTTTTTCAGTTATATATCTTGATTATATCTGATTTTTTTTTTAATTTGAAATATTAGTAAGCTCCCAATAAATTTGCAGAAATAGCAGTTTCATATCTTAGGATTTATGTTTGTTAAAAGGATCTTGAGATTGATTCTTCTGATGATATCTCAGCCTGTTTGATTAAGAAGTGCTTCTATTTTAGCGATTTTTAGTGTATCGCTACAAATTATTTGTCTCGACGGGAAATCATCAGAAGAATTAACCCGAACACAGTTTCATTAAGCGTAACCACTCCATGCCAAAAACTTGTGAAATTACTTTAGAGTTGCACCTGTATCTATGTTGCCCGGTGTTCTGTCTTGTTATCTAAGAGTCGAGCTCTACGGCGATATGGTCTGTTGTACACTGTTCCCTCGACCCACTGGGCTTCCGCTTCCTTCCTTGCTGAAAGATAAGAACTACTTTTTCTATCCATCCGCGATGTGTTATGCGTGATCGATCTCTTGGGAGGACTAATGTTAGATAAGAGTAGATAAGAGTAGATAATCTGTGGTTGACCACTCAAAACCCTCTAAAAATCAGTAGTTCATTGGGTCGGAGAAAGGGTATTGCCCCTTTACAATGTTATCGCGGATGTAAGTTCAGTTTTATTGAAGAGAAAATGTATATAAACATATATCTTTCATTACGAATGCTGTTAAGCATCTGCTCAGTTGACATAAAGTCAAGTGTTGTCATGTTCAAAGCATTTGTATCAAGTTTGTTATGTATTCAATTCTGTAGAATGCTTTACTCTTCTAGCTGATTCAAATAAAGTTGAAACAATTAGAATTCATGTACGAGGGATTAATATTTTCATTACAATTAAGCCAGTTTATTCTTCAAGAATTAAAGCTGGGTCTAGATATCACAGGGAATTTTTTGCCAGTCTTTTCTGCCTTGTGAATAATTTTTTATTTTCGAAAATTGTTGTTACAATAGGCCAGCCGGTTGATCTTTATTTTCTAGGACGGTTTAGTCACCTATTTTTTCATTTGTGACTTTTTGGGATCCGGTGGGAGAAGAGGAACAAGGGTCATGTTTGCTTTGCCTTAGCCCCATTAGAAATAATTACTAGCACACAATGGCAGACACATTAGCATATCATATACTCTTGTTTAAAATCACACGCAGGTGTTAAGTGCTTGAAATTAACAGTTTAACAAACTGGACTACATACATTGCATTAAAGCAAGAAATACATGCTTACTTTCTTTGTTTTAAAGTGTTCTCTTGAAAATCAACAGCTCTGTTTCAGTTTCAAGAAAGGAACAATTTGACCTACATTTGACCTCTTCTGATTTTTATTTACACCACATCCACCATTGGTATAATTTTTCTGATGGTTTCTCTAATAATGCAATATTTTCTTCATAACAGTTCCATTGTTTTAGAAGCACTGTTTTTATTGCGACGCTTAATTCTTGCTCAATGCGAACCTCTGCCATCCTTTAATCCTCCACAGAATCCCGATCTATTTCAGCTCACGCGCACGTCAGCCAGTAGCAATGTTTTAAAAGTTATATTTGATGTGATCAGACATTTTATCGTCCCATTCAGCAGAAATAATCACTTCACTCGGATTTTAAATAAATTCAGACTCATTTAAATTCACATTCACTTAAATTATATTAATTTATAAGAAGTTATTATGAAAAAGGGGTTCAATATTTTATATATTTTTCAAGAAAGTAAAAAAAGAGGACTGTTGTTCTTTTTGCAGTGAGAATCCACCAGGGGATGAACCACAAACAAATTTCATGTTAGCGTTGTTTATTTGTCTGTTTTTCTTAATTAAATCTTACTTTTTCCATTATCTAAGTTGCGAACAATTTTCCCATACTTAGTATTAAAGAATGTTAACCACTTCAATATTTATGTTTTTAATTTTAAGAATGAAATTCATGTTTTTGTATTTTGTTTTCTTGTTTATTTTCCTTTTTTACGTGTTTTTCTTTTTATATTATGGAATGCCGTTTTAACATTTAATGCTTATTTTTAATATTAAAATATAATTAATGATGTCAAGAAATCAATGTAGATCTCAATAATTTATATTTTGCTATCAATAACTGAATTTTAGATGGTAAACAATATGTCTCAGATCAAAAAATCAAGTTGACAAACTTAAAAAACTTAAGGGAGACACACATTCACATAAAATTTCACGAATCGCCAATTACATTTTGGAGTTGAAAACTTGAATTATTGAGATCAATAGTAAAAACATAATTTTTGATCTGAAGAATTGCTTCTTTTTTATACAGCAAAAAATTTAAAGAAAGATTCTGTATACAAGGAGCAGTTTTTTTAATTTGCAGATGTATACTTCTGAATTTTTTATTTAAAAAAGACTGATATTGTATATCAAAAATCATTTCCAGATTTCAAAATGCAAATTTAAAAAGTCTCGTTCTTGATATCAATAAAAGGAAAATGAATTATTGAGCTCAAAATTGATATTTTGCTCTCAGATATTTCATTTTGGCTATCAAGAATTGAATTTTTGATATCAATAAATATTTCTTAATATCTCTTTATAGTTATTTATATCCAAAATTATTTTTGAGATCAAGAATACATTTAGATATATCAAAAATACAATTACAGATAGCAAAAATTCTTGATATCAAAATATGGATTTTTTTAGAACAAAAATTAATTCTTGATATCACAAAGTCAATTTTTGCGATCATAAATTAATTCTTGATATCAATAATTCCCCAATAAATGTGAAAATGGCATTCCATATTATATTGCGTTAACTTAACATGTTATAATGTTTTGTTTAGATGAGGAGGAGGGTAAGAATTCAGAAATATTTTTATACCTTTAGTATTTGAGTGCACCAAGGTGTAGGATACTAAAATTTGACACCTTATCTAGTGTTAAAAATCATGTTTATCGTTCTGTGAAATAGCGTTTTGTGTTACGTTTGCTGTCGGTGTGTTAAATGCTTAGCGACAGCGGGAAAATATCATTAGGATGCTTCTAAAACAGATTTGCTGTAGCTATGATGCATATTTCGGTAACCGAGTTAAGGAGTCTTTTATGGTTTTAATTCAGCAGAACTATTTTATTAAGATTAAGCAAAATATTCAATTAATTATGACTGCGTTCGCAGTGGAAACATAATTTGATATTCAATCAAATTAAATCAAATCTGTGAAAATACGATTAGATCTCGCAGTTAATTTTTCTTTCTATAATATTTGATAAATTCATGAAAACTTGCAATGAAGTTTTCTTAGAGATTGTTAAGTAGTTGCATTTGTAATGTTTTTGGTAGAAAAATGTATGAGTTGATAGGAAGCGCTTTGACTAACAGCAAAGGAATGTTGTAATAACGTTTCCCAATTTAATAAAAAAATTAATAAATATAGTAGTAATAATAATAATAATAATAATAATAATAATAATAATAATAATAATAATAATAACTATTCTGTTCACCAATTTACATTTTCAGTTCCCCGCCGTCGCGGTTCGCGTGGGGCGGGGGACGTATAAAAGCCCGTTGTCTTTATTTTTAAGTTTGAGCAAAAATTGATGAAACTGTGAAACTTCAAACTTAACCAAATTTTTTGTTTGTGGGGATATTGTGGGGGCACTTGTATGCGCGCAGTTTTTCAGTTATTCTGCAGCGAAGGAATATATATTGCGATTGTGCGACGTCGGATTGTTTTTGGATTTCACCAAAAATTGACGAAACTATGAATCTTCCAACATGACCAAAATGTTTGTTTGTAGAGGTACCGTGCTTCCACTTATGTTCGCTGACCAAAATTCCGTTCACCACGCTCCTGCTTTTCTACGTGCGATTTTTCTCTAGGTTTTGACCGAAGGAGTGTACATTCAGATATCTTTCGGCGGGGGACTATGATTAGTTTCACTGATATACTTGTTGTTAGTAAAGCGCGGCAAGAACACAACCTTAGAACGGAAACTGGACACGCATTTATATTGAGAAATGTGTATGCACACTATGTAGTCCCTTTTTGTCCTACACCTATTGCAGCTACGAATGAAACCCTATTGTGTGGGAAACAGGGACTAATTAATGAAGATTCTACGGAAGCAGAGTTAAGACTCAAAAGAAATGTGGCAAAAGTCCAAATCAAAAGTTAGGCAATTTTTTTGGTCGGTGGGCCAAAATTTCTAAAACGCATATAATCAGGGATAGGGCGAGGGCACTTTTGTTTTAACAAGCGTGCTCCAAAACGAGGCGAAGGGGTGGTATTTTAGGGCTAGAAAAGTGTCTTTTTACCACAGAGAGGAGGGTTGGCTCAGAGCTTCAGTCCCCGTCCAACAGGTAGGGAAAACTAAAAGCTGCCCCACTACTCTTTAATGTATTATTATGTTAAAAGTATTTAGGGGTCATGGACACACCTGATAATGAATATGTGAGTGCCTCAGAGAACGCTGTGTTAGATCTCACAACTTCATCTTTTGATTATATGTTTTTACTAATATTATGCCTAGCAATAGTGTCTATTGGATTTTGTGTTAGGAAACCTGCAGTCATTGAAAAAATGCTCTTAGCCCATCCACCAAGTCACAATCTCTGTTGACTTGCTTTGAGTCAAAGTAACATGTTTCGTAAAGTTGTACAATAATTAAGAGGCAATGTACACCTAACTTACGGCCAATACTAAAAGACTGCGGTTTTATAAAGCGCTAAATGCAATGGAAAATTGTGGGAAAAACCGATTTGTGACCTTTCTGACCAATTGCAACTCTATAAAATGAACCAAATAAATCGCGATTGAGCAGAAGCGAGATTTTGGTCGAATCTCCCTCTAAGTACAATTTTGAACGTTTGATCAAAGACGTGTTTGTCTGATATTTTAACACAGCGGCCTTGGCTGCAAGTATTGCTTCAAAATTATTAACAAAACATTCCATGTTCCTTGGCTTACAGTCCTGCTTATTATCATTCGAAACCACTAGATTTATTTGAAACCGCTAATACTGGATTTATTTTTGGCTTAGGTGACACTTACTTAGATTTTCCATGAATATTGTCTGGCTCATTTTTAACAGGTTTTTTGGCACGTCTGACAGACAAAGGTCAAGGTAACTGTGTGATATCTTGATTGGCAATTCAGACAAAGTATTGATAGTTGACGACTTAAAAAATACTATTTAATGTGAATGAGGTATGGACAAAACATAGGGCTTATCTTTTCATAGTCTTATATAGACTTTTACCAAGATGAGTACAAATCGTAACGCTTTTTTTATAATGTTGAATTTTAGTGGGTTGGGAATAAAGATAAGGCTTTACCTTGTGTAACTTGATGTTGAATTTTGGTGAGGTGAGAACAAAATATAAAATATTGCCTTAATATCTCGATTTGTAGTTGCCTTTCAAGAGATCGTGCTCACATTATATATTTTCTGGCATCGGAATGTGGAACGTTGTTCTGTTACAAAACAGTCCATCTTAACTGCTTTTCTTGTAGAATTAATGTTGCTAAAATTGTGAAATATAGTCTTGCTTCAAGGCAGTCGAACGAGACAGATCTTTTTGACAGTCATGACACTCAAACATGAATTTTGGAGGAATTAAAACTTTCAATTTCTGGGCTAGAAAATAGCTTTATAGTTGGCAAGCCGCAACCCGACGCATAATAGTCCACTTATTCGGTAATAAAAGTAATATTGTTTTACATTTTGATTTTGATTATAATCTTTCAGGATTAAGCCTTAACAAATAGTTTCTTATGTGATATTTTCCTCTGTAAGCAAATAACAACAAACACAATTATATCTGATCTCCCGACTGCCTTACAAATAATTTATACTGATTAAAAGTAGCAAGCCGTGGTTTTAAGTTTCATAACTCCTTCATGTTTGAAAGTAGCGTTTATTTTATATTAACGTCTTTCGATCATGTCGCTATTGTTTTATTTTTAAGCGTGAAAAATATATGCGTTTTGTCGTCAAAAGACTTAACGGCGTGTAGTATTATCGTTCTATGCAAACAAAGTTATTACTGAAGTCTCTTTGGCTGGACCTTTCTCTTAATTCTTGGTTTTTACTCCCCAATGGCGCAAATAAAAGATAATAAGAATATTTTATATATTGTTGCATCTTTTACATGCCTCTGTAAAACAAAGAAAAGATTTGTAAACTCTATCTGATTAAAAAGGAAACACTCTCTGTTACTACGTTATGAGCTGGTAAAAAAGAATTTTGACCGAGAAAAACTCATGAAACGGTACGGCCTGTATATTGATTGCTGAGAAGACCTGAAAATAAAGCAGATATTTTAAGCTTATTGTTGTTATTTTAACTACTTACAGGTTTGTTTATACATGCACTTTGCCTGTTTTAAGGTGTTAAAGCATACGAATACATGGCTTTAGTTATAGTTAGTGCATTTTCTATTTGTATTGGACATAAGCCCATCTTCTAAGGTGACGTGATGTCCACAGTGATCAGCAGATTTTATTTCAGTCTCTTTCTACATATAGATCAGCCACATTTAGCAGATCATTTCTCTGGAATTATCTTCAATATATAACTGCTAAGCAAAACGTCTGTCTGAGCTGATAACTAAATTCGTGTCTGGTGCCAGTAACGTGACGAAAATGACGGACAGTGAAATTTTTACTCATTTCAATAAATACATGAAATGGATATGGGATGATTATTTTACAAGTAGCACCAAACCAATGTTTATCAGCAAATTTCCACTTTCAAGTGTCTCAAATTTAATCACTAGGAGTTTAGTCACTTCTTTTAGCGTGGACGCGTATTGGGTATGCCTGCCATCACTTTGAGAAGCACATCTATTGAAGTATAAAAACTGTTGAGAATACAAAATAAATAGCTTGAAATATTTTACATTATATATATATATATATATATATATATATATATATATATATATATATATATATATATATATATATATATATATATATATATATATATATATATATATATATTAGAACAATTATTTCATTTTTGTTTGAAAATCTTTTCCAAAATCTTTCCAAAATGTATGCAAGACTAGCACACTTAAAGCCGGGTATGTTTAGTCATGAAAATATTAATTAAAATAAAATGCCCTCCGATTAAATTAATTTCTTTGAATATAAACATGGCTGTTATAGTTTCTATATTAAAGAGACTAAACGGTAAGGCTTATACAGTTCCGTCAAAAGAAGACGAAGTTTAAGTTTGTCTCTCAATGTCTTATGAAAGGAATCTTAAGGGATTTTGTATGAGTACTGTTTTACAGATTCAGCTTTTCAAATACTGACTTAAATACTGACTCAAATACTTATCATCTGTGTATTATTTCTCCAAATACACTCTGTGAATGATGCATTATTATATATATATATATATATATATATATATATATATATATATATATATATATATATATATATATATATATATATATATATATATATATATATTATGTTATATGGTCTTCTGTTTTAAATATAAATTTATACTCCGATTTGCCCAAATTGAATACAAATATTGAAAGAATGAAACGAAATAATGTTAAACTTTTATATATTTTCTTATACGTAAAGGTGAGCGTGTGGAGTTTACGAATAAAAGCCACGATGAAATGACAGAGGAAGAGCGTATTGCTGAGCTGGGCAGACCAAGACTCGGTGAACCAATCAAAATCTCTTGCCACATCAGGGAAAGCATGGAATTTAAGGTACAGATTGAAAATCACGGTGAAAAACGTTCTACACGCGAATTCCGAAAACACGCGAATTTTTGTTCATAAGTGGTTGTGGAAATTGTTTGATTATAATGCGATTGTTTAAACTCAGTAAAATTGTTTGATTATAATGCGATTGTTTTGACTCAGTAAAATTGATTGATAAAACAAAATCCTTTTTAAATATCGTGATTAGCTATTTAAACAATAAACAGTCGCAGTGCTGCCTTTGGATGAGCAGTACATACAGCATATTGTCTTGTTTTTGGATGAGCAGTACATACAGCATATTGTCTTGTTTTTGGATTAACAGTACATGCAGTATATGGTTTTGTCTTTGGATGGGCGGTACATACAGTATATTGTCTTGTCTTTGGATGAACAGCGCATACAGCATGTGGTCTTGTCTTTGTATGAGCAGTACATATAACAAATGGTTTTGTCTTTGGCTGAGCAGAGTGCATAGAGCACATGGACTGAAATCTGAACTTAAATCAACACAATGCCCTTTGGGAACTTAATGTGCAAATTTCTGTCAACTTCACACTTGTTTGACAATTATTAGCAGCTCAGATCGTTAGTGGTTCAAAACAACATTTTATAATTAAAAAGAAGCCATATTATTTATGATTTTTAAACTTGTACTCAAAAATCAAAACCACCAAGAAGTCAGGTCGCCGATCTATGTTCTAGAAGCTCCCGGGCTTAGCTACTTATGTTTGCAATTTTTGTGTTATATCCGATTATCTCACTGTTTAAACATTGTGTTCTTTATGCACGTGAGTTTGATTTCTTTAAATTAAGTTTAAATCGCGTTCGATGTATTCATTGGAAACAAATTTTCAAAGTGAAATCCTCTAGCTGTTTCACAGTAGATCCTATGTTACAGTAGCCTCTATGTTACAGTAGGTCCTATGTTGCAGTAGGTCCTATGTTACAGTAGGTCCTGTGTTGTTGAGAAGAATATCTAGATGTATTGACTTTTACTTCAAACTTATCTAAGTCATTCTATTTTATTTTAAATATGCTTTTAATCGTTCTGTTCAAGACCGTTGGACTTCAGCTAAAACATCCATCAGCTCTTTCACCATCGCGAAGGAAAATGGATTAGGTCACATACATGAAGAGCTATATCAACGCGGAATTACTGCTGTGGGATTTGATCAATCTAACGAAATAAAACAGAGAACTTGCTTTGTCAGAAATATGACCCCTCCTAAGAGATAATTTTTTCTTCCAGAGCACGGTTGACAAGCTCCTAAAGAAAGCCAATGTATCCCTAGCGGTTGGCACTTCATCTTGGAGAGAACAATTTATTGAAGCCATTACAGTCAGTGCTGGTTAGTATTCATTAGTGTATTTATTATGTACATCTCTTCTTCATGTTTTCACTTATATTACGCAAATCAACAGCTTTGTCTTTCGAAATGCTTGTCGCGCCCAATCTTTAGACTTATCATAGAACATTGATATTACAGTAGAATATACTCTGCCTTTTCTGCAATATATTTTCCTAGAAAACCTTTAAAGCTGCAATTGCCAGAGCCTTCTTCGAATAACTATTCAATAATACCCTAGAAAAAATCAGTTTAGTAAAATGTCGTGTGTTCAATGTTTATTTTTTGTTTAAATAGGCATTTCAATTGACAAGGTTGATGCACCGCTTACTGTTATATTTTACACAAAAGAACAAGCATTGCTTTAAAAAAAGAAATGAAAGGTTTTTCTTTAATATTCTATACATCCTCTGCACTCCTAAAAGTAGGCGTGGGCTTATAGATGCATAAACAGAGCACTGGGTTTAAGATGCACTGTAGTCCTATGTTACGGAAAATTTAAATAACGAATTGAAAAGACCCTGAGTAAGGATGAAATGTGACTTTTGTTCTAGTTAATTCTGGTGTTCATCACACAAAGACTTCATTGATGAAAATAATTTGGTATGCATTATTTTGTATGCATTTTAGATACAAATGAAGGTAACTATTAAGTGTTAGACTAACTAAAGCAGTATACGATACAAAGTGCCTGGTTGTTACTTTGTTCTGCTGTCTCATAGTCTTGACAAAGCAGCCAGTCAATACTTTTGTTTTTCAATAAGTAGCACCAACACTATATATCTTATCAATGTTCTAAGCTGTATAAAATCCACAAGAGGAAAGGTTTTGTACAAGAATAATCATTTCTGTAGACAATAATTTAAAACAAGTAAAATAACACACAACATTGTATAAGAGTGGACAGGAGAGCCGTTCACGTCAACTGTTTTAAGTGACTAGTTAACAGAGTAAGATATTTACATCTTGGACAAAACCTTTCCGGTATTAGGTATTCAATTGACTGCTTCATAGTAGAGGCAATGTTTGGTTAGTTGGGCAGAAATCGTCTAAATCTTAGATTTTTATTGAATTTAATTAGTCTTTATAGTGTCTATCTAATTTCATTTAAAGCAATCTTTGTTTATATATTATGTTTTAATTCTGTTATTTAACAGGGTTTTAGTTTAATCTGAGTATGTGCTCCAAACTAATGTTTCACTAAGTAGTTAACCAAATGCGGTCATTGCTGACATACCTTAAAATATGTGACTGAAAGTGTCCCCGGCTAATAAGTTTATAAACTTATTTTGATTAATATGTGAATCTTAATGTTTTGAATGAATTTTATAACGATCTGCAGTAGAGAAGGAAAAGGGTAAAATCGAGCACTGTGTTTTAGTTAATTTTGCTTAGACTAGAAATTGCAGCTTAGAATGACCAACAAAGCTGGCTGCTCTTTTCAGGATTTCTATCGACTAATTCACACACAAGTTAAAGTGCATGGGACACAATTTTGATGATGTGTTTATTTCTTATGCAAAGCTTAAGTAACAGCACAAACATTTTTAGATTTAAATAGCATAGCAAATGTCCATCCACCGCAAATTATTCTACTTGGTTCAAGCATTTGGTGGTGCTAGATAGGCATTTAAGCATTCATTATAAGATAACCAATTAAGTTATATTTCACACAGAACTTAATGTGTAAATTTTTCACTGAGTGTTGAATGCAGCCAAAATCGATGTGTCAGTCTATCTTTCAGCATGAGTATATGTTTAGGGCATTGAGAAGTAATTGGAATAAATGTATAGAAAAATCTCATGTCCTTAGCGTACTGCTTTCTATATTACGTTATCCGTTAGATTTTGCCTTTGTGTACAGAGTGCAAATTGCAATGTTTAATATGTCAGTAATTATGGGTTCCTGCAACTCCCGCCCCTCTTTTTCTTCACTTAAAAAATGACAATGCTTCAAATGCCGATGTGAGCAAGCAACAACACTCCGATATGTTCAATTGATGTATAATCAAGCTTAGTAAAATCTAACTACAAATTAATTAAGGTTCAGTTACTAATTCGTGTGCCATTAAAATTTAATGACATTAGTGAAAATAATATTTTAGACAGATCAGACGCATAAGTAAATTAAAAACAGTGCATAAGAACCGACTGCAAAAGTCAGTAGGGGTTGAATGTGTTATTGTTGAACACGTCACGCAGTACCATTACGTGAAAAATAAACCATTGCACAAAATTTCTTCGCATTAATTTTTACTAAATTTAATTTTACCAGGTCACTTCTTGTGATCTGTGCCATTCACTTGACAACGATTAGGTAAAGTATCTCAACAAATTATTGTTGCAAAAATGGTATTTATTTAATTTGAAGTAACAAGTACACTTTGCACTAAGTAATGTCAGTTAACTATCACTGTAGAACATTGCTTTGGATATGGCTTTTTTGAGTAATGAAATGACAGTAGTACGAGATACCTGTTTGGATTGCAATAGTGAGGTGCTATATAAGCATGGGGTGACGTCTACATGCTGAAGTGCGCATCTCATGGGCATGGGAGTTGCTAATGCTGAGGAAACAAGAGACCAGGATCAGATCAAATGATTCTACAATTAAACACGTCTTTAACCGACCTTGTGTGCAATGTAATCTTGTGCGCGCGCCGCTAGCGTAAAGTATGATATGCAGTCACAGCCAGTCGCACTGAGTGACGGCTTGGCAGTGTTGATTTGATGTGGTATGCTTGACCAGACACTTCTCAAAATACACATCTAAATGTGGCAATGTGATTTACGCATACTGCTTCGTTCACAGTTGGAAGGTATTAACTTGTTTTGATACGACACGGTAATCATATAATTATGTGATTTTGTTTGGGTAACATTGAATTGGGTACTCATGCTGGGTATTACGTCTTGGCTAAAGGTAAATAATTATTTCTCAAAACCAAGCTTATGACAAAACGTTATCAACTGATTCCAGCTGGTTCACCTTTCCTGTCTTGTCGAGAAAGTATTTGATTGTTTTAGTTATAGTTCTATTTATAAAAAATATAAAAGCGAGTTATCAATTACTCCAAAAAAAACTGAGTCTTTGTACCATAGAAAATCTTGAATCTGCAGTATTTAAAAAGATCAAGATATTATTTCCTCAGTCTGTGTTACACCCAGAACCCAATGACTGGTATAAATAGATTACTTTAATTAGTCAGGCTATGGTACACGTACAGCACCGTGACTGATATCTAATTTATGACGTTGATTGGTTAGACTATGTTACACGCACAGCATAGTCACTGATATTATACTCATAACGTTGGTTGGGTGGACTATGTTACACGCAAAACACAATGCTTGATATAAAGCGAGACAGAATATTTATACAAGTGGTTCTTATTGGGCTCGGTCAATACGTTCAAATGATAATTTGTGTCAAAACATCACAGCAGTAGACATATAAGTTTGATGGGTACAGGTGCAAACTAGTAGATGTTGTTATTATTCGAAAGTAAAGGGTGTGAAAGTGAAAATGTTACAAAATGATACTGGAAATTATCAGATATCTCATTTTATTATGGGCACATAATTGGTTATTTAGTTGTGACTGCAATAATTGTACCTCCTGTAACACAACCTTGATTGCTTTTTTGACGTTATTACTGACTGTAATCAAATTTAAAACATTTTAATTTCGCCCTTTGGGAAACAGTGGACTAGTTAAGCTTTAGTTAAAGGTTTCATTTACTTGCAGTCTTTACTATTTCATTACACCTAAGAAACAATGTTTAAGTAAATTAGCAAAAAGTCAGTTAGTAATCACCTTTGCACATATTCGAAGTGTATTATTAAGCTGAAGTGTAAAATTTCAAACCAACGGTAAATACAATTGCTCTTCAGAATTCATTTATCGAGCGAGAACAGTAGAGGTATGACGATTGTGTATCCAGACGTCCATGACAACCTCGTTATTGTGAGCTCCTCATAGCTCTTATATTGAATGCTGTTATACTTCACTAGAATCATTTCTGTGTCAAGACAGTTTTCTAAGAAAATTGCCAGATTCAATTTTACATGTATTTGAAGCCCACTTTGAGAAGGTGTTTGAAAATTTTAATTTAAGATAGGGACCCAAGTCATTACAGTTAATCTGACAGATATTTGAAGTACTCTTTGGAAGACATTTCTAGATAGGAACCAAGCTTCCTTTGAAATGGCTATGATTAAAATCTGCCCATGTAAAATGAAATAGAGATTTATTGAATGAAATTGAAAATATCGTACATGAGTTATTTGCAATGGTAAACTTACTGGAAATATTAATAGCAAACAGCATCCATTTCAAAACCTACACATTACATTTATGAGTTCTACATCAAAGGAAGTTGTTAATATAAATAAAAAGTTCACATCGAAATTTCGACTATACCTAACGCCACCTAATGTCGATTTTAGCTCTTTGTGATGCAGTGCCATCATCACTTGATTCGAGATGATAAGCAAAAAGCGTTATCTTTGCTGTCAGGGATGTGCAGTGCCATCATCACTGCTCTTCGGCAAATTGATTCGAGATGAATCTTTATCGTTCTTATCACCACGGCTCTATGGTGAATTGATTCGAGATGATAAGCAGTAATCGTTATCGCTGCTGTGGGGGAATGTGCAGTGTCGTCATCACTGCTCTGCGGTGAATTGAATCACGATCCTGAGCAGTAAACGTTGTCATCGCCTTAAAAAATGTCCAATGCCATCTTTACTGCCCTATAGTGAATTCATCCGAGACAATAAGCAGTAAACGTAATCTCTGCTAACAGTGAACATGTTTCTTAATTACTTTATTTTAAACATTGCTGTTAGTGCTCTCATGGAGCCACAATATGACTTTATGAAAAGTGTTTTGTGGCATAGAATCTTAAAATATAAAACATTCCAGTTTCGATACATTATAAGATCTTACAACTGGGCTCGTAACATAAAATTTCGTATGTTTAGACATATCGACTCATAATTGCATAAGCTGTTTAGATGACTTCTCGATTTAGATTTACAGGTACCATTGCCTGAAATGAATTATTCTACGTTACTGCTTCCAGAATAAAGTTATCTGGATTCAAGTTGTTACATTGTTTCTATAAAGTCATAGTAAAAAATAAAAATACTCTTGAGAACCTTTATTCAAGAAGAACTTGAAAAAGCAATCAAATGTAAAAATAATCATTGATATTACATATATAAAGATTAATCTAATCAAATATTACAGTTCTCTTATTAATGTTTAACTATTTATTTATTTCATATATTTACATACTAAAGTACTGCCAATATTCATGTTTCTTGTGATTCGATCAGCTGCCACTGTTTCTTTTTCATAAACAACGCGTTAGAAATTTACGAGATAAAAACTTACATTGTAATATCACGTCATTGATGTTGTCTTATTCAGGGGATGATGATGACGAGGATGATGAGGAGGGCGAAGAGAAGCTGCCTTCATGTATGGATTACGTCATGCACTTCCTCACAATCTTTTGGAAGGTTCTATTTGCCTTTGTTCCTCCAACGGGTATGACTTGTATTTTTATCGTATATGCATTTCATTCAGTTTTTATTTCGCAAATGAAGAGGTCAGCCTATGAACTATATTTCTGAATATAATTATTGTGAAAAATTTATTATTTATTGTTGCTTCAGGTTAAATTTAGTGAACGATTAACGATTTGTTTTGTTTGCCAGTATAATACTTTTAGTGTAGCTTATGTGTGTTAATTCCAATATTTGAAATATATAGTAAGAAATATCTATCTTAGACATTTAATATGAATTGTTAAAAAGGCGAGCAAGGTATGGCTTCGCGAATATGGCAAAATGGTAATCTACTTTTGTTCAAAACATGCCACAACATATGGGTTTTCTACTGTGCTGGTATACTATTTCTTCATTGTTTTTATACTTTTGTTCATTTTGATATCCTTACTAAACAGATATATTAAATAATATTCTTTGTTTGGGCTATATTCTCTAGTGTACTTCTGCATATCCAAATTATTTCCATAAGATATATTTTCTTTCAGATTACTGGGGAGGATGGGCCGCCTTTTCTGTTTCTATTATTATCATAGGTGTTCTCACAGCTTTGATTGGTGATACAGCCAGCCATTTTGGCTGTACTGTCGGCCTCAAAGATACAGTCACATCCATAACGTTTGTGGCATTAGGAACCAGCTTACCAGGTTTGTTGATGCACACAGCACGCAGCACAGGAAAATGGCCACTTTCAACGATTGTCTCACCTCTTTATTTCATATATGTCATGTGTAAAGCTTAATGTATATATTTTCCCCATTAATTGGTGTTTTTTTCTTTGAAAACAAATGGTCTCATAAGCTGTTGATATGTTGGTGCATCATACACTTAAATTCTATAAACGCATTTATTTTGTGGTGGAAAGCGAGCAAATATAAACATTCAGATGTAATAAATTCTGTGGAACAAAGGTGATCCTGACGAAAATTTAAGATGCTTTCCTCCACCATCATGCATTAAATACTTAAAAGTAACCCACAAACCTAAAATTAAAATACACTTAACGTCAGATATGTAGATTTTTTTCAAAAAATTTTAATTGTAAACATGAAAATTACTAATTTGCAATCCAAACTATCGACCAGGCATTGCGACCATTTCAGTAATTCAGCTTTAAATCACTCAGAATATGCATAGTACGTCGTGCGTCATGGTAAAACTTTCTGAGCAGTTCCAGACATTGACCGACAGGAAGTAACGCTATGTCTTTGGCACTAAAATAGTATCATATTGAACATGATGCACGACTTACCCTTGAGTTATGATTCCAAGCTATTTATTTCTGACTTATTTTGGAATAAAGGAAATTTGAGCATTTTCCCCTTAGTGTCTGCCCCCAGGTATACTTTGCACAAACTTTTCTTTTTGTAGACCTGTCTCTACGCTTCAAAATGCTCTTGTTCAATAAACTTGTATTGTAGCTGCTTTATACCAAGCACTTCTCTACTTATTTTCCCGATATTTCTATTTCTTTTTCATCTTTGAGCCGTGCTGTGATCTGTAGGCACGCTGTGCGTTAATGTGTATAGATTGCTTACTGCCATTTATATACTTTCAAAGGCGCTCACTTCGTTGCTGGGTCTGCGACTTCAAAATTGCATTTGCCTCTGCTTTTTTCCCGCTGTGATTAATTTCGATTTGAGGAACATTTAAAGTTCTCATCCTTTACAAAATGTTTTAGCGAATTTGAGTAATCTCAAATCTAAATCGACCACCAATTAAATTTTAATACTATTCGGATTAAAGTAACATTATGGACTAAATATGATGGATATATTTTCCCTAAATACTCAAGAAGTTGACATGAATCATTACCCAGTTACTTTATTGCAGTCAATTTGTGTTGTCTTGGAGTATTAAATTTGAAGTTATAAAAAAGTAAATAAAATTTAAGACAATTTAACCTTGATGGTGATTTTGACCTTTGTGTCTTCTCTGAATATATGACAAGTGAAAACTCATCATTATGACACCTTAGCACGGTGGGTTTTGAAAGGCTGAAAATGGCAATAGAAGTATCTGTAAAGTTTACTCTGATATATCTCCAGTATGCTGGAGAAATGATGCCACGAAGACGTATGGTGTTGAACTGAAACATGTGGGTGTGAAAGTAATGTTGTACAACTTCCAAATGAAAAGATGCCACGACGTATGGTGTTGAACTGAAACATTTGGATGTGAAAGTAATGTTGTACAAGTTCCAAATGAAATGATGTCACAATGTATGGCGTTGAACTGAAACATTTGGGTAGGAAAGTAATGTTGTATAAGTTCCAAATGAAAGCACTTGATGTAGTACTCCCTCACCAATAGAGATAGATTACACTCGAGATTAAATGTGTTCTTTCATTTGCAGATGAGTTGCTTTGTTTTATTTCTTTACTGTTCTTATCAGCATAAACGTTACTTTTTTACAGATTCCTTAGCGATTGACAGCGTATTTGTCTATCTTTAGTACTCTTTTCCTTTCAAACCAGTATTCTGCATTGAAGCATATTCAACGCAATGCACTCAACAGATTTTACTGCGAATGTTTGGAATACAGTTTGGAAGGGCATACGTGTTAAAATTGAACAAACAGTATTAAAATGTTTTCTCAACAAGTAAGGCCTATTGCGTTCGTAAAATAACTTTTTGTTATAAAAAGCATATCTTTTTCATTGCCACTCGCTGTTCAGACTACTGGGGAGGTTGGTTATGCTTCTGGGTGTCTATACTTGTAATCGGCTTGCTGACCGCTGTTGTGGGCGACATAGCCTCATCCTTTGGCTGCACCGTTGGGATGAAAGATTCAGTGACATCCATTACTTTTGTTGCCTTGGGTACAAGCTTGCCAGGTAGGCCACTAGGGTAAAATCAACCCCTGAGATGCAGCTTTGTGAGTCGTGTTTTTGGCTGATGCGGTTAATAGATGCAATAATAGGCAATAACAAGAAGGTTGAAAGCAGAATATCGTCCCTTTATGTTTGTTGCAGAAAATCTGCAAATTGGCGTACAGTTTTACTAAATATGTACATTGTATATAGTTCAGTTTAGAGTGTCCGCTTATGCTTTATTCTTAGCCATCCTTCAAAATAGCAGTTTTGGCATTTTGTTAATGTATTTAGTTTAGTTCAGGGTTAGTTGGTGTTAGCCTGTTTCAGGTAGAACCATGCATGCACATTTATGCTAAAGTGTTGTCTCTACCATAGAGCGGTATAAAATGTTTTTAAAACTTTGTTGTTTAGAAATTAATTTTAATTTCCGTTAGTTTACTTGTTCCTTCTGTATCACAAGTTTCAGCAACGATGTTATTCACCACGTCATCTAAAATCTAAATTGATTTTCGGTAATTTGCTTAAAGAGATTTTCACTATAGGATATACACTATGTTAAAATAATAAAAATATACACCATATTCCATACGAAAGATGAAATTATAGAGTAATGCATTCATTTAAACAGAACTAAATGTTCAAAACATATAACTGCCATATTTTAAGTGTTTTGTTTTTTTTTCTCAGACACTTTTGCCAGCAAAGTTGCAGCCGTTGGAGACGAGTATGCCGATGCAAGCGTGGGCAATGTAACTGGAAGTAATGCCGTCAACGTCTTCTTGGGCATCGGTATCGCATGGTCTGTGGCAGCTATCTACCACGTGGCGAATGGAAATAAGTTCCGAGTGGAACCCGGTTCCTTAGCCTTTTCTGTCACAATCTTCTGTTGCTGTGCATTTATAGCTATCTTATTGATGCTGTTTCGAAGGAGGCAGTTCATCGGCGGGGAATTGGGAGGACCCCGTACTATGAAGTATGCAACATCAACTATTCTATTTTCTTTGTGGGGCATCTATATAATCCTGTCGTCTTTAGAAGCCTATTGTCACATTAAGGGATTCTAAGTCTCGCGCAGATCACACCAGCTTTCTGCACTCCGGTATTCTAGCCACAGCACAGTCGAACATTTGTTGAGGAGATACATCACAGTGTGGCTGAGGTTTGTCCTACTTGATCAGAAGAAAACGAACCCCGCCAAAATTGTGGCTACTCTGGTGAAACATCAAAGACGACCAGGCTGCGAAAAGAGACGCGCACCCTCAGCCCAATCACGGAGAACCGAATTAATAAACTTGAAGTGATTTTATGTCCTATGAATGTAGAACCATGGAATTGAAAACGCTCAATCGGAGCTTTGGCAAACACCAAAGTTGATGTCGATATTGTTACGTTGTGGGGAAGAGTAACTATTAAACGAACAAACTACTATAACATGAACGTTTTAATTAACTTTTAGTTTAATTTGTGTCACATTTTTGGTATAACTTGTATTGCGTGCTGCCACTGTGTCATAAATACCTCAAGAAAAACTATTACAACAATATAACTAGCTAAGTAGCTTTAAGGTATCTGCTTGTCTTTTTTTATTTTTCACCTGAACTGACTTAAAACATTATTGCTGTCGAAATACGGTCAAACAATAACCCCCAATAAAAGCTATTTACGTTACTTTTAATATAGTGGCTTGACTCAAGAATGGGCCATTTTTAAATTTAAATAAGTTTTATACTTAACATACGTTCAGTTGTCCAGTGCTCGTCTTAGAATTAGCCAGTTACGTAACAAAATATTGTCTGTTCAAATAAATTTAGGTGTTTTAACGACGGCAAGAATAGTGATGCTACAATATTTTAAAACCGTTGTTAAGTGCAGTGATGGGAGAAGTGACAGTCAATGTTGATGTGGCACTAAAAGGGTGATCTAGATGAAAAATTTAAGCACGCCAGCGTTACACCAAGGTTATACTCGAAGTCACTGCACGAAAGAGGTCATGCATGTCTTCAGTTCATGTTAGTGACGAATAATGATATATATATCAAAACGTTACTTATTTAATTCTCATTTTCCCTTTCTATCGTATTAGTGTTTGTCACTGAATAAAGTTCAGTGAGATATATGTTTGTGTAACTGTTATTTTTTATTATGTGCTCATTCAGTGAATAACAAAGTACAAGTGGTTTCAGTTGTGACTTTTAAGAAAGCTGTACATCAGCACGACTAGATTATGTAGTAATCAAGCATTGCTTGAAATTTGCATCAGCAAAATTTTGCGAAGTGAATTTTTTTTTATTTAACGCGAAGTGTATACATGAATTTACAACTGAGTGGAGAAAATATCTTTGGTGAATAAAATTCAATATGACTTCATATTAACCCAAAACGAGTCAATATACCATCATTTAAAACCATTTCGTGAAATGTTTACTATATTTTTATGCATTGAAGATTCATTCCTTGTTGGGCAAATATCTATTAGAATTCCAAGAACACCAGTGATGAATTTCCAAACGTAGATCTAAACTCGGGCTTTGAAATTCAGCTCAAGCATTAATATATAAAGCATACACATAAACATAAAAAAGCTCACTAGGCTGATCATGTCTAACTAAAAGTAGTGAACCAGTACTCTGATATTTTGTGTTTACTAAATTGCACAATGTGGTAGATAACAAGAACACTGATAGAATGGGGCAAGTTTCAAATATTACATGATTTGAAAGTCGATATGCAGTTTTATATAATACTTCGTTATGTTTAGAAACAAACAATCGATGTTGCTTGAAATTATTGTTATTTTTATTACTTTGATTTAACTAAATTTTTTTCAACACGATTGACGAAACGCCTTAACAGCAAAAATTAAACTAAAAATTCTCAGTCAGTGTTCTATTTAAAACATTTTACGTATCGTTTTTAAGGTTTGTATTTGAAAGCTCAAACTTGCGTTGATGTCCTTTTATGTTTTATCAATTTGAAAAAAAAATGATAAGGATTTTTTAAACAAATCTATGCCAAACCACACCATTTATGATAAGTTCGTTATGTTACGTCTATACTGGTATGCAGGTGTTACTGGTTGTGCATTCCTACTGTTCTGTTAACGCCCAAGAAGTTTTCTACAAACTTCCACTTATTTTCATACACATTGTGGATTGGCTTCCGAGAGTGTGCTCAGATGCTGGTATGCGACAGAGCTAAAATAGTGATTGCACACTAAGGTTTAAACAAACAGTATGTTTGAAAATGGTGATGTAATAAGAAATTCTTTGTTGGAGTTTGCAGTTATGAATGGAGGAAGCAAAATCTCAGTGAAATATATAAGTATACAGCAAGTATACATTCAGCATATAGCACGTTTGTGTGAAGCTTGTTTTTTGTGGTTTTTTATAAGACAGTTTTCAAAAGTTTCTCATGATGTATATAATAAGTGTGCAGTTGATTTATTCATATCACAAATGTTATTGACTGTACATAAAAAAGTAAAATCACTCATCCATGAGAAGTTAATGGTCATTTTGTTAATAGTTTAAGATATCTGCGAGCAAAACAAAAGAGCGAGTAGTGTCAGAATGACAGATCTGGGACAAATGATCAGGATGTACCTACACTATGTATCTCAGCATCTCGTGGAATCGCATTTGCGCTAGAACTCTTGTTCGCATATTTCAACAATAAGGCGAATGGTATAAAATTCTAGGTTTGATTCTGGGTGTATTTAAAAAAATAAGAAGTGATTTTTTTTAACGTTATGGAGATTCGATTGTCAAAAGCAGTTTTTAACTATTTTATCCGTTACAGCATGTGGATACATACCCCAAGAGGACCACTTGATATTTCATGTGTTACCATGAGTGTCCCAAAACAAAGAGAAAGGGGGTAATTGTGAGGGCAGACGCGATCTGCGTTGAGTGCCAGTCTAATTAAAAAGGGATATATTTCATTTGGTATTCCGCATTTTCCACAAAAAGAGGTAATTTCTGAATTTCACTCCGTTTGGTTAAAAAGGGGGTATTATTTCAAAATCAGCACTCCGTGTTTAGGAGTAGTTTTAAAAAGTCGTGGACACGCATGGTAACCAATTGGTACGCAAGTAGGCTCCGCTGGGATACAGACACAGGCTATGTCCATCGGCTAATCGTTTTGGGAAAATTATTAATCTGTTGCGCTTAATAAGCTTTACATAGCCGTGAATTCCATACATGGCGTATGGGTAAAAAATAGATGCAAATGGCGTTGGCTCGTGAAGAGTTTTCTATTTTAATATTTGCTCAGTCAGTATTAGGAAATTGTCGATTGCAGTGTACTGATCTGGTATTCAAGTATTTGTTATTGTTATTTACTATTCATTAATGTTTGTGCACATTTTTGCTTGAGATGGGAGCCTATTTATTAGATCTACAACATCAAGCCTTGCTTCTTTTACGTTTTGCAAAAGTTTGAATTTCCTTTTCCCCCCATATAGTTCAGCTGACGTGTGTATCTATTTAAGAAGGAGTGGATGGTCTGTACATAATGCGGTCTAGTTTTCCTATGATTCTCAGTTTTATTCAAACGCTCCTTGTAAGCGAGGGATTTGTTGTATCTATGTAACGGAGAAAAATTTAGAGCATTAGACTGAAAGGGTGGAATCCTATGCAAAAAAAAATTAAGAGTTTTAAGACGTAGTAAGTTCACTGGTTTTAAAACTCAACTACTTCTTGGCAAATAAAATGCTTTAAGGAACATAACTGATCCATCCATCCGTGTGACGTAGGTAGACCCTCCAGACTTGGGACTGTTTGTGTGATTTTGTTGTGCTTTTTGTGTGGTAGTCAAAACAAAAGTCATTGCATCCCCTCCCTGTTCAGACAACCCCCACCCCCTGGAAAAAGTGCCATCTATCTTTACAGCGGCTACGCAGTTACTCTGCACATTTACATCGCTTTGCACCTTCAAGAGCGAAAATTAGAAGCAATCTGTAGTGCTGTTTGCTTAACAGTTTACATATTTATTTCTTAATACTGTAGTTATTGATTATTATTATTAGTATTATTTTTTGTTTCAAATAAGAAGTGTTCTCTTAAAGTTATTAGCGTGCAATGATCTTTTGGTGTAAGTGCTGTCAGTGTTTTGGTTGCCAGGCAGCAAGCATGCGTTGTCAAGGGCCAGGAGTGACAGCAGTTGTTCCAGACAATCAAGAGTTCTCGAAATTACCAACTCCATGGCAACCATTTATACCTACTCTGCCATACTTTAAAAAAAGTTTCCAGCGTTCTGCTAAACCCATTCTATATCCATCGAATGAGTATGCCTGCGTGAGCAAGACCTCTTTTTAATGAGCTAAAAGAACTGTGTATGAGAATGTTAACGAACTGCGCTAGGCACTACTTTTTTGACAATGCATGCTTGAATGTAGTTGAAGAATTCCTACTGTGATTCGTCATATTGTACATAGAACTTCACCACTGTAATCATGCGAGAATATTCGATTTATGCCTAGAGTTTGCAAGGCACAAGTAGATGGTACTTCCTGGGGTAATGTGAATTTGATTCGAAGTACTTAAAATGAGTTTCAAAATTAGAATAAAAATATTTCTCATGATTATTATTATTTTTGAGAATTTGAGAAGTTTCAATCGCTTTTCTTTTAGAAATAATTTTCGGTACCAGAATGAATTTCTCTTTTACTTCAACTTTAAAAAAGAAAACAAAAAGACGGTTTATCGAATATTCTCATTTCTCGTTTTAATCATGGTCGAAAAAGAATAACGAGTGAACTCGATCGTAATGTTCATCATGAGTCCTTTATTTATGAATATATTATACATAATTAATCAGTTCCCTTTGTTTGGATTGTTGTTATTTATTTACATGATCGATCTTTCAATTATGAGAATTTTATCGCTTGACAGTTTTTGCACAGGTTTAGGGGGAGAATCAAATAAATTGTACGCCGTTAGAGAATATCCTATTATGATTTTGCGAAACTGTGTAAAGGCATTCAAGCCAAAAAAATTCTGCAAATTAGCAAAACTAGTGCAATTATGTAATGAAAATTGTTATGTCTTTTCAAGTTGTTATTATTTTTGCGTTGTTTGAATATCTCTGTGTATAGGGTACCTGATCTTCATTCTTGAGATGTCGTAAAAATAATCCTCTGTGACCGAAACAAAAAAAAACGTTTCAAATGTATATAAAGTTACTGCTTCATGTACTGGCGTGACGTCACTGGTTTGCATCCATCCTTGTGTTGTCAATAAATCCGATCCATACAAACAATAACTTGTTTTTCCTATTTTGTCTTCAATAAAAATAATTTCCACTATTTACGCGTTTTTCATATTTTTCATATTTTAATTTCAAGCTGTAATTAGTGCGGGAAACAAAATTCACTGATTTTTTGTTGTCAGCTTTAAGATGACAATCAACAACGACAGCAGTTTTAATTCGTGCACATGTAACTCTAAAAACATCAACCATTGCATGAAATTCTTGCCATATATTTATGATAAATAACACGAAATTATTTAAAACATTAATGTGAGTTAGGCCAGACTGCGGCTACCGGCTGTTCAGAAAAAGCTCGATAATTTGCGATCACATCAGAGCCTGAAAAAGGCGGAGTGGGACAGGATGGCCACCTGGAATCCGAAATGAAATTCCCTTCGTTTTCCCTGAGTTTTCCAGACATTTTCCATACAATGAATTTTGACAGCGCAGGTTTTCAGAATTCCAACACTTACATGTTTTGGTTGAAAAACAATAATCATCGACTACGTATCCCACCATTTCTCTTAAACGCTTAGAAAAATACAACGTTCCACAAATTCAACGTTCAACAAAACTAAATCTATCCAAGTTTGTAAAAGAAACATTTACGTGGAAATACCTTGGAAAACCTGGAATTTTCCAAAAATTTAATTCCCTGAGTTTTCCCTGAGATTTGCCGGAATTACCAAAGTCCCCGAGTTTTCCCTGGCTGGAAAATATCGATTCATTTTTCCCTGAATTCCCTGATTTCCAGGGTCGGTGGCCACCCTGTGGGATGAACAAGGACAATGGGGGGGGGGGGGGGGGAGGAAAGGGGGGAAAGGGGACGCCTACTCAATGAGAAAACAGTCTCGTAACGCGCGTTACCCCTTGTCATGTCTACAGCGACACATCATGTCTACAGCGATAAGGCATGTGCAAAGCGATACGTCATGTCTACAGCGATACGGCATGCCCACAGCAACACATCATGTCTACAGCCATACGGCATGTCCACAGAGACACGTCATGTCCACAGCGATACGGCATGTCCACAGCAACACGTCATGTCTATAGCGACACGTCATGTCCACAGCAACACGTCATGTCTATAGCGATACGGCATGTCTACAGCGACACGTCATGTCTACAGCGATACGGCATGTCTACAGCGACACGTCATGTCTACAGCAATACGGCATGTCCACAGCGACGCGCCATGTGTACAGCGACACGTCATGTCTACAGCAATACGGCATGTCCACAGCGACACGCCATGTCCACAGCGACCCGTCATGTCTACAGCCATACGGCATGTCCACAGCGACCCGTCATGTCTACAGCCATACGGCATATCCACAGAGACACGCCAGGTGTACAGCGACACGTCATGTCTACATCGACATGCTTAATGACAGATACTCAACAACTGGCGTGAATCCCTGAACGTCCGTACTGGTACAAACGCGGCCGGCGCGGGGGGAGAACCGTCACCCATACACAGCCTCCATGCTGCCACATATTCTGGAACAACAAGCGAGCGCATCATCAACATTTACGTCAGAAACACACTGAGCATTTACGTCAGAAATAAACTGAACATTTACGTCAGAAACACACTGAACATTTACGTCAGAAACACACTGAGCATTTACGTCAGAAATACACTGAGCATTTACGTCAGAAATACACTGAACATTTACGTCAGAAATAAACTGAACATTTACGTCAGAAACACACTGAACATTTACGTCAGAAACACACTGAGCATTTACGTCAGAAATAAACTGAACATTTACGTCAGAAACACAATGAACATTTACGTCAGAAATACACGTCAGAATTCTGGACCTTTATCAACAGCCAGGTTGCATTATATGTCTGGACCTCAATGAACAAATACAATTAACATACCAAAAGAATGTTTAATACTAAGAGATTGAAGCTTTAGCATCATTATTTTTAATTATTATTATTATTATTATTATTATTATTATTATTATTATTATTATGGAGGAGAGGCTACCGATTCATTTTAGGACCAATCCTCCCACGACCGGACTTTGACCTTTTAATGACCTAACTTGAGTCTTTTCTCACGGCTTTTTGGCATTTTACTTATCAACACTCTTGTTCCTTTATGCAAATAATATTTATTCCAGTCCATAGCTTTACCTTTCTCTAGCATGTTGATATCGAAGTGATGCACATTATAGAACACTCGTAGGACGCCATCTTGCCACAGGAGATCCTGGCCTTGTGTGGGGTCATCCCTCTGTGACGTCACGCCATGCAGGGCTTCTTTTATACATCTCAATGACGTCACCAAAGCTTCGCCGGTAGCTTCCCTGGTTAATGGTTGTGGCTGGCTGATTTCCTCACTGGAATCTACGACAATAAAAAAATGCGCATCAAAGATATACTTGTAGAACCTTGATATATCAACAATTGCAGAACAAATAAACAACACAGGACCTTTTGCATTAGCTCTTATGTAATAATTTCCGCACAATTTTTTGTTAGATTTTTTAGAAAAATACATCACAAGAATTACCACCATTAACTACTGAAAATAAACAAAATTCGTAGTTTTGTAAAATATTGTTACGAAACAGTTTACAACTGCTTCACTTTTGTTCTTGAGCTGTATATTGCAAACTCAGAAAGGCAACAATTCATACCATCAAACAAACTTGAGCTTACCCAATAGAAGTCTAGCCTTTTTTTTGTGTGTCCTTCACTAATATACGACAACTGAAATGTTGTGGACAGAAAGATAACCCCCCCCCCCCCCACCCTCAACCCCCAGCTCCCGGGTGTGAATTCCCGTCCCCAGGGAGAACTTGAAATCCCTGAGGCTGTTTATTGATAAAGTTTTCTACCTAATTTGCATATGAAAGTCGCTGCCCACTGCGTGTCCACTTCGCTGACGCAGCACCTACAGTTAGCCTCCGCTTTATCACTCCGCAAGCGAGATGAGTTCTCTGGTAAATACGCGGATGGATATCAATCATTTACATGTTAAAAAATTAATTCTAGTTAAATTAAGAATTTGCTTGGAAATTTGCTCCAAAGTAACACTCCTTAATGGTCATAATTATCAACACAATGCCTCAGTCTGAGGGAAAACGAGTTACTTCACCGATACAGCTCTAGTTTCACACCACGAGTTAAAGAGTAGAAAAAGTAGTACCCGTGAGATGAGCAGACGACGGGACAGCGAGCACCTGCCACTCTATCATGGCGTCGCGCGGCAGGCGGGATATGACCACGTACTCAACCAGCCCAATCCTGCCTTCACAATGCTTGACAAAAATGGGTGCGAATTAGAATCGTACAGCCAATAATAATATGAGCAAAAAGTAAGTGGGCTATTGCAATAAGCAGCAGACAGCTTTCTTGAATTTAAGAACAGGCACAATGAGATCTACGGAAGCAGCTGAAATCTAAAACAACAGCTGGGACATATGAAAAGAGCCGAAGTCCGTGAAAACAGCTGGAATCTATGAGAATAGCTGGTATCTATGAGAAGAGCTGGGGTCTGAGAGAAGAGCTGAGGTATATGAGAACAGCTGGGATCTATGCGAACAGCTCAGGCCTATAGGAGCAGCTGAAATACAGTGAAACCCCGGATATGGACACCCCTCTATTATGGACATCCCTGAATTATGGACAGCATTTTTCAGTCTGTTTTAAAACGCCAGAGAGTTCTCTTATGCCTAGACCCCTCTATTGTGGACACCCCTCTATTTAGAATTAGGGACGCTTTTATGTCCCGAAGTACGGTTACACATTCAAAACAACCTCTCTATTGTGGACAGTCAAATTGCTGTCCATATTTTGTGCGTTACGTAAACAACCACTATCAGCTTGTTTCTCGGTAGTGTTTTTTAGCACAGTGCATGTAACGACAACAGGACTTATTACAAAAGATGGTTAAAAGAGAAGCTTTAAGCTGCTAATCCCTATTGTCATGTGCTCCGTCTTTTAAAAGAGCAAGTAATTCGTTGTCTTTATACTCAGTTAATATGTAAAACAAGCTGTTATACAAGGTGCTATTTTATAATAAATGTTAAGTCTGAATATGGGTAGTGTGAAAAGAAAACGGAAAGAACTTGACTACGTCTCGAGGAGTACGTCTATCCCCCGTGGGCGATATGGTGTGTGTAAGGCTGTTGCGAAAAGTTCAAAACTATATCCCTCCGTTCCACGGGAGATAATTTGAAACGAATCCATCTAGCAATGCGGCCTGTAGGCGCGTGAGATTGCTCTATATACGCTAAGTCCAGTGCCCATTTTCAAAAGTCCGTCATTTTGTCATTTTTTTCCGATCCGGAAAATTCTTCGTCACTGCACTGCGGAAAGCTCCAGAGAAGCCGTGTACAAAATATGAAACGAATCCATCTAGATATCTATTAACGTGGCCTTTAGGCGCGTGAGACTGAAGCGTGACAGACGGACGGACAGACAGACCAAAAAGTTCAAAACTATATCCCTCCGTTCCACAGGGGATCACTTTCGCTACCTGATAAAGTTAAAACAAAGTTTCAATATCCAGATAGAACTCAAAATAACAGAACCTCGAAAATTGGGGCAACCCGCCATTAGGGACAAAATTATACAGTCACTTTTTGTCCCTAATAGCGGGGTTTAACTGTATATGAAAAAGAGCTGGGATCTATGAGAACAGCTGAGATCTATTAGAACAGCTGGGATCTAATAGAACAGCTGGGATCTATGAGAACAGCTGAGGCCTAAGGGAACAGTTGAAATCTGTGAGAAGAGCTGCGATGTATGAGAAGAGTTGGGATCTGCTTTTAGTGTTTCAGCTGCCTGTCTAATTTCAGATGCATTAACGCTTGTACAGCTTTTACAGCTCAATGTGATTGTTTTTTCAGCACTTTTTTACACTGTTATAACCGTTTCATTTCAAGACAAACCGTCATGGCATGGCACACAAAATTAATCTTACAGAACAAGTTTGTCCAAGAACAAAGTCACAGCTTACGAAAAGCAATAAAACCAATTCCAGCGTGCATGAGCAAGGGAATTTTCCTGAAAAATTGGGCTTCAAAAGATGAGACGGCAAAGAGCTAGCCCAATAATTAATTTAGCACCGGACCAGAACATAGACCGATAAATGCATACAAAAATTTCTTTCCCAGAAAAATGGGAAACAGATTTTTTGTATCTCTGGTAGACTGGATAGTTTGCCATAGATACTTGCAAACAACGCTCGCATTTCGGACCAGTGCGCATATTTATGTAACTTGCCTTGATGCGCGGTTCTTATTCAGACAAGTGCGCATGTTTATTTAATTTTGCGTAGATGCGCGGTTCCCATTTTGGAACAGTGCACATGTTTATTTAACTTCCGTTGATGTGCGGTTCGCATTTCTGACGAGGGCCCATGTTTTCTTTTACCTTTTGTGGATGTGCGGTTCTTATTTCGGATCAGTGCGCATGTTTATTTACCTTATGTTGATGTGCGGTTCTCATTTCGGATCAATGCGCATCTTTATTTACATTGTGTTGATGTGCGGTTCTTATTTCGGATCAGTGCGCATGTTTATTTACCTTGTTATGATGTGCGGTTCTTATTTCGGATCAGTGCGCATGTTTATTTACCTTGTGTTGATATGCGGTTCTTATTCCATACCAATGCGCATGTTTATTTTACTTGCGTTGATGAGCGGTACTTATTTCGGACAGCCCAAGTTTTCTTAGGTTGCCTTGATGCGCGGTTCGCATTTCGGACCAGTTTGCATGTTTATTTAACTTGCGTTGATCCACGGTGCTTATTTTGGACGTGTGCCTATGTTTATTTAACTTGCGTTGGTGCGCGGTTTGCATTTTGGACCAGTGTGCATGTTTATTTAACTTGCGTTGATGCGCAGTGCTTATTTTTGACCAGTGCAAATGTTTATTTAACTTGTGTTGGAGCGTGGTTCGCATTTCGAACTACTGCGCATTTCTATTTAACTTGCGTTGATGCGCGGTTCGAAATCGGAGAAGTGCGCATGTTTATTTAACTTGTGTTGATGGACGGTGCTTATTTTAGACCAGTGCAAATGTTTATTTAACTTACGTTGGCGCGTAGTTCGCATTTCGAACCACTGCGTATCTTTATTTAACGTGCGTCGATGCGCGGTTCTTATTTCAGGCCAATGCGCATATTTCTTTAATTTGAGTTGATGCGTGGTTCTTATTCTGGACCAGTGCGCATGTTTATTTAAGTTGCGTTGACGCGCAGTTCTTATTTTGAATAGTGCGCATGTTATTTAAGTTGCGTTAATGGGCAGTTCGCATTTCGAAATAGTGCGCATGTTTATTTAACTTGCGTTGATGCAAGGTGCTTATTTTGGTCCAGTGTGCTTGCTTATTGAGCTTGTGTTGCTGTGCGGTTCGCATTTCGGACCAGCGCGCATGTTTTTTTTTTAACTTGTGTTGATGCGTGGTTCGCATTTTGGACCATTGCGCATGTTTATTTAACTTGTGTTGATGATCGGTACTTATTTTGGACCGGTGCAAATGTTTATTTAACTTACGCTTATGTGCGGTTCGCAATTCGGACCAGTGTGCATGTTTATTTAATTTGCGTTGATATCCGGTTCGCATTTCGGACCAGTATACCTGTTTCTTTAGGTTTCGTTGATGCACAGTTCGCATTTTGGGACAAGTGAGCAGTTCATTTAACTTGCGTTGACGCGCGATTTGCGTTTCGGACCAGAACGCATATTTATTAAGTCCCGTCGATGCCTGACTCTTATGTCTATTCAACTTGCGTCGATTCATGGTTCTTTCTTCGGACCACTGCGCATGTTTATTTAACTTGCGTCGATGCCTGGTTCTTTTTCGGACTAGTGCGCATGTTTGTTTAACTTCCGTCGATGCGCGGTTCGCATTTCGGACCATTGCGCATGTTTCTTTAACTTGTGTTGATACGTGGTTCTCATTTCAGACCAGTGCGCATGTTTCTTTGGTTTCAGTTGATGCGCGGTTCTTTTTTTCGGATCAGTGCGCATTTTTTACAGTGTGCTTATGCGCAGTTCTTATTTTGAATAGTTGCGTTAATGCGCAGTTCGCATTTCGAACCGCTGCGCATGTATATTTAATTTGCGTTGATACACGGTGCTAATTTTGGTCCAGTCTTCTTTCTTATTTAGCTTGTGTCGATGTACGGTTTGCATTTAGGACCAGCGCGCATGCTTTTTTTTAACTTGCGTTAATGCTCGTTAATGCTCGGTTCCCATTTCTGACCAGTGCGCATGTTTATTCAACTTGGGTTGATGCGCGGTTCTCATTTCAGACCACTGCGCATGTCTATTCAACTTGCGTCGATGTGTGGTTCTTTTTTTCGGACAAGTGCGCATGTTTGTTTAACTTGCGTTGATGTGCGGTGCTTATTTTGGACCGGATCGCATGTTTATTTAACTTCCGTCGATGCGCGGTTCGCATTTCAGGCCATTGCCCATGTTTATTTAACTTGTGTTGATGCTTGGTTCTCATTTCAGAGCAGTGCGCATATTTATTTAACTTGCGTTGATGCGCCGTTCGCATTTCGGACCACTGCGCAAGTTTATTTAATTTGCCTCGATGTGCGGTTCGCGTTTCGGACCAGTGCGCATGTTTCTTTAGGCTGCGTTGAAGCGCGGTTCGCATTTCAGACCACTGCGCATGTCTATTCAACTTACGTCGAAGCGTAGTTCTTTTTTTCGGACCAGTGCGCATGTTTATTTAACCTGCGTTGATGCGCGGTGCTTATTTTGGACCAGTTCGCATCTTTATTTATCTTCCGTCGATGCGCAGGTCACATTTCGGACCAATGCGCATGTTTATTTAACTTACATCGATGCGGAGTACTTAATTTGACTACTGCGAATGTTTCTTTAACTTGCGGCGATGTGCGGTTGTTAAATCTGACTATTGCGCAAGTTCATTTAACTTGCGTTTATGCGCTGGAGGAGGAGATTCATTTAATTTTTTTTTCAAAAATTCCGAAAAAAATTCAAAAGTTTTCCAATACACTCAAAAAGCACAAGCCGTATGCATGACCCCCTAGAGCCGGCTCATATCGAAAATAAATGAAATCTGATAAAAACTGTAGGAGGAAATGCATTTTGAATTTTTTTCTTCAAAAATTCTCTCATCGACTGAAAAAGACAGGCCATATTCACGACACCCTAAGCATGCCTCAGCCCCAAAATAAATGATGTTTGATCAAAACTGCCGGAGAAAATGCATTTTGAGGTGTTTTCATCAAAAATTCCCCCCGAAACCAAAAATTCCCAAGTCGAGTCAAATAGCACAAGCCGTATGCGAGACCTACCTAAGGATGCCTCATAGCAAAAATAATGAAATCGGACAAAAACTGTAGGAGGAAATGCATTTTGAAGTTTTTCTTCAAAAATTCCAAAAAAAAAAAATACAGAAATTGTCGGATCGACTAATAAGCGCAAGTCGTACTCTCAACCCCTTAGGGATGCTTCAAACCATAAAAAAAAGGTTCAAAACAGTAGGGGGAAATGCATTTTGAAGTTTTTTTTCTTCAAAAACTCCCTAAAAATACAAAAATTGCCCGATCGACTAAAAAGCACAAGCCGTATGCACTCACACCAAAAATAGATGACATCGAATCAAAATTGTAGGGGTAGATGCATTTTGAATTATTTTTGAAATTTTTGCATAAAAAATTCCCCAAAAATATAAACTAAAAAAGCATAAGCCGTATGCACGACCCTTTAGGGGTGCCTCATACCACAAATAAATGACATCGGGTCAAAAATGTAAGAGGAGATACATTTGAAAATTTCTTCAAAAAATCCCCAAAAATTCAAAAATCACCCTATCGACTAAAAAAGCACAAGCCGTATGCACGACCGCTTGGGAAATCCTCACACCAAAAATATATGACATCGAATCAAAATTGTAGGAGTAGATGCATTTTTTTTCAAAATTTTTGCTTAAAAAAATCCCCAAAAATACAACAAGTTTGTCCAAGGACAAAGTCCCAGCTTACGAAACGTAATAAGGCCACTTCCAGCTTGCATGAGCAAGGGAATTTCCCTGAAAAATTGGGCTGCAAAACATGAGATGGCGAAGAGCTAGCTGAATAATTAATTTAGCACCGGACCAGAACATAGACCGATAAATGCATACAAAGATTTGTTTCCCAGAAAAATGGTCTGATACACTGCATAGTCTGCCATAAATATCTTCGAACATCGCATTTCGGACCAGTGCGCATATTTATATAACTTGCCTCGATTCTTATTCAGACAAGTGCGCATGTTTATTCCCACTTGCAAACATAGTTTGCAAATGGGTATGGTTTGCTAAGAATTCCGGCGTTTATTCCTTCCTTTTTTTCCGTCACGGAGGTTTCCAGAAAACTCCTCCTACGCTATTTGACGTAGGACGATGAAATTTGGCACAGAGATAGAGGGTGATGAGATGTCGTGAAATCCGCAAATTTTTTTTGACCTTGACCTTCAAGGTCAAGGTCAAATTGAGGTCAAAGTTTTTTTACCTCAAAGTGGTTTCCAGAAAACTCCTCCTAGGCTATCTGACGTAGGACGATGAAATTTGGCACAGAGATAGAGGGTGATAAGATGTCGTGAAATCCGCAAAAATTTTTGACCTTGACCTTCAAGAGCAAGGTCAAATTGAGGTCAAAATATTTTTTCAAAAACCTCTTCCATCACGAAAAATTGCTGGAAACAGCGCTCAAATCCTTGTTTCAACTCGTGTACGGTGTCAGTAGGCAGTAACATCATGGATGGAATCTCGACATTCAGTGTCAAGGTCAAGGTAATGTGACGTTTGTATATTAATTCCGTTAGAGAAAAATTGTCCATTATCTCGGAATCGGTTAGAGATAGACCGATTTTGAGCTTATTTTCGACCCTTTGGGCCTGAAAGACGTTATATAAGAGGTACCTCGGTGACCTTGACCTCCTCCGTCAAGGTCAAGGTCAAAAACCGGAAGTTGACCATTATCTCGAAAACGGTTAGAGATAGAGCGATTTTGAGGTTATTTTCGATCCTTTGGACCTAAAAGACGCTCTAAGAGGCGCCTCGGTGACCTTGACCTCCTCCGTCAAGGTCAAGGTCTAAAACCGGAAGTTGACCATTATCTCGAAAACGGTTAGAGATAGAGCGATTTTGAGGTTATTTTTAACCCTTTGGGCCTAAAAGACGTTATATAAGAGGTACCTCGGTGACCTTGACCTCCGTCAAGGTCAAGGTCAAAAACCGGAAGTTGACCATTATCTCGAAAACGGTTAGAGAAAGAGCGATTTTGAGCTTATTTTCGACCCTTTGGGCCTGAAAGACGTTTTATAAGAGGTACCTCGGTGAGCTTGACATCCTCCGTCAAGGTCAAGGTCAAGAACCGGAAGTTGACCATTATCTCGAAAACGGTTAGAGAAAGAGCGATTTTGAGCTTATTTTCGACCCTTTGGGCCTAAAAGACGTTACATTAGAGGCACCTCGGTGACCTTGACCTCCTCCGTCAAGGTCAAGGTCAAAAACCGGAAGTTGACCATTATCTCGAAAACGGTTAGAGATAGAGCGATTTTGAGGTTGTTTTTAACCCTTTGGGCCTAAAAGACGTTTTATAAGAGGTACCTCGGTGACCTTGACCTCTTCCGTCAAGGTCAAGGTCAGAAACCGGAAGTTGACCATTATCTCGAAAACGGTTAGAGACAGAGCGATTTTGAGCTTATTTTCGACCCTTTGGGCCTAAAAGACGTTATATAAGAGGTACCTCGGTGACCTTGACCTCCTCCGTCATGGTCAAGGCCAAGAACCGGAAGTTGACCGTTATCTCGAAAACGGTTAGAGATAGAGCGATTTTGAGGTTATTTTCGACCCTTTGGGCCTAAAAGACGTTATATAAGGGGTACCTCGGTGACCCTGACCTCCTCCATCATGGTCAAGAACCGGAAGTTGTCCATTGTCTGAAAAATGGTTAGAAAACTGAATTTGATTATTTGAGATTAGATAATATTTACTTTGATGTCCTTGTTAATAATTCTGAAGGTGACAATTATGTGGAAAGACTGAAAAATGTGTCTTTGACCAGATAGATTGTACCATTGTAAGTGGGTGTCATTTCGCTACATGTAGCGAAATTCGGTCTAGTTTAATTTGCGTCGATGCGCGGCTCTCATTTTGGAACAGTGCACATGTTTATTAACACTTGACAAGCCTTTGGCTTGCAAGGGTTATATGAATTTGTGCGAGCAGCCGTTCGTCCTTTTTTGTGTCTTCTTCTCTGACACTATGGGCCCTACGATCATGAAACTTGGGACGTATGAAGAGCTTGATCTGAACGTGTGCATGTCACTTTTTATTTTCGTCTTCGATTTCGTTTTCTTTGTTAAAACGCCATGTGAAAAGAGTGTATTTTTTGCAAGTAAATGTGGAGCATTTAACGTATAGCACAGAATACCACACAGTTGCTTAGCTTTGTGCGAGCTCTCACTGCGTAAACAGATAACACAGTGTATGCGTTATCAGTCAATCAAACCTTAAGTCAACAGACACCACACACTACTCGGCTTATAAGACGTATTCAAGCTGTGTTGTTTGCTAATATATTTAGCTGGTACTAAGTTATCAACCTATGGAGTTTTTTCCTTGACAGTGGTCCGATTTTTTAGAATATTATAAGCCGCATACATGCTGTGCCACAAGCTCTGTACATAGTTGTATAACACACTGTATGCATGTTGTAAAATACTTTATATTATTCAAGAAATAACCCATTGAAGGAAGTATTTTCGCGTTTTAATTTTTGTCAAGTGTGTCACATTGCGATAGCGAAATACGGTTGTAGTTTAACTTGTGTTGATGCGCATTACGCATTTTGGACCAGTGCGCATGTTTATTTACATTGTGTTGATGTGCGGTTCTTATTTCGGATCAGGGCGCATGTTTATTTACCTTGTGTTGATGTGCGGTTCTTATTTCGGATCAGTGCGCATGTTTATTTAACTTGCGTCGATGCGCGGTTCTTATTTCAGACCACTGCGCATGTTTATTTAACTTGCGTTGATAGCGGTACTTATTTTGGACAAGTGCACAAGTTTCCTTAGGTTGCGTTGATGCGCGGTTCGCATTTCGGACAACAGTAAGCATGTTTATTCAACTTGCGTTGTTGAGCAGTTCGAATTTCAGACCATTGCGCATGATTATTTAACTTGCGTTGGTGCGCGGTTCGCATTTCAGACCAGTGCGCATGTTTATTTAACTTGCGTTGATGCGTGGTGCTTAGTTTGGACCAGTGCAAATGTTTATTTAACTTGCGTTGGAGCGTGGTTCGCATTTCGAACCACTGCGCATGTTTATTTAACGTGCGTCGATGCGCGGTTTATATTTCAGCCCAATGCGCATAATTCTTTAACTTGAGTTGATGCGCGGTTCTTATTCTGCACCAGTGCGCATGTTTATTTAAGTTGTGCTGATGCGCAGTTCTTATTTTGAATAGTGCGCATGTTATTCAAGTTGCGTTAATGCGCAGCTCGCATTTTGAACCGGTTCGCATGTTTATTTAACTCGTTAATGCACGGTGCTAATTTTGGTCCCGTTTGCTTGCTTATTTAGCTTGTGTCGATGTGCGGTTCGTATTTAAGACCACTGCGCATGTTTCTTTTTAATACTCGGTTCCCATTTCTGACCAGTGTGTTTGTTTATTTAGCTTGCGTCCATGAGCGGTTCGCATTTTCCACCAGTGCGCATGATTATTTAACTTATTTTGATGCGTGGTTCGCATTTCGGACCAGTGTGCATGTTTATTTAACTTGCATTGATATCCGGTTCACATTTCTGACCAGTGCTCATGATTCTTTAGGTTGCGTTGATGCGCGGTTCGCATTTCGGACCAGTGCACAGGTTCATATAACTTGCGTTGCATTTCGGACCGGTACGCATATTTTTTATTTAAGTCCCGCCGAAGTCCGACTTTTATATCTATTCAACTTGCGTCGATGCTCGGTTCTCATTTCGGACCACTGCGCATGTCTATTGAACTTGCGTCGATGCCTGGTTCTTTTTCGGACTAGTGCGCATGTTTTTTTAACTTCCGTCGATGCGCGGTTCGCATTTCGGACCATTGCGCATGTTTATTTAACTTGTGTTGATGCGTGGTTTTCATTTCAGACCAATGCGCATGTTTTTTTGGTTTCAGTTAATGCGCGGTTCTTTTTTCGGATCGGTGCGCATATTTAACTTGCGTTGACGCGTGGTGCTTAATTTGGACCAGTGCAAATGTTTATTTAACTTGAGTTGGCGCCTGGTTCGCATTTCCAACCACTGTGCATGTTTATTTAACGTGGGTCGATGCGCGGTTCTTATTTCAGGCCAATGCGCATATTTCTTAAACTTGAGTTGATGCGCGGTTCTTATTCTGGAGCAGTGCGCATTTTTTACAGTGTGCTGATGCGCAGTTCTTATTTTGAATAGTTGCGTTAATGCGCAGTTCGCATTTCGAACCGCTGCGCATGGATATTTAATTTGCGTTGATGCACGGTGCTAATTTTGGTCCAGTGTTCTTGCTTATTTAGCTTGTGTCGATGTACGGTTTGCATTTAGGACCAGCGCGCATGTTTCTTTTTAACTTGCGTTAATGCTCGTTAATGCTCGGTTCCCATTTCTGACCAGTGCGCATGTTTATTCAACTTGGGTTGATGCGCGGTTCTCATTTCGGACCACTGCGCATGTCTATTCAACTTGCGTCGATGCCTGGTTCTTTTTCGGACTAGTGCGCATGTCTGTTTAACTTGCGGTGATGTGCGGTGTTTAATTTGGACTAGTTCGCATGTTTATTTAACTTCCGTCGATGCGCGGTTCGCATTTCGGACCATTGCGCATGTTTATTTAACTGGTGTTGATGCGTGGTTCTCATTTCAGACCAGTGCGCATGTTTCTTTGGGTTAAGTTGATGCGCGATTCTTTTTTCGGATCAGTGGGCATATTTAACTTGCGTTCATGCGCGGTGCTTATTTTGCACCAGGGCAAATGTTTACTTAACTTGTGTTGGCGCGTGGTTCGCATTTCGAACCACTGCGCATGTTTATTTAACGTGCGTCGATGCGCGGTTTTTATTTCAGGCCAATGCACATAATTCTTTAACTTGAGTTGATGCGCGGTTCTTATTCTGGACCAGTGCGCATGTTTATTTAAGTTGTGCTGATGCGCAGTTCTTATTTTGAATAGTGCGCATGTTATTCAAGTTGCGCTAATGCGCAGTTCGCATTTTGAACCGGTTCGCATATTTATTTAACTCGTTAATGCACGGTGCTAATTTTGGTCCCGTGTGCTTGCTTATTTAGCTTGTGTCGATGTGCGGTTCGTATTTAAGACCACTGCGCATGTTTCTTTTTAACTTGCGTTAATGCTCGGTTCCCATTTCTGACCAGTGTGTTTGTTTATTTAGCTTGCGTCCATGAGCTGTTCGAATTTTCCACCAGTGCGCATGATTATTTAACTTATGTCGATGCGTGGTTCGCTTTCGGACCAGTGTGCATGTTTATTTAACTTGCATTGATATCCGGTTCACATTTCTGACCAGTGCTCATGATTCTTTAGGTTGCGTTGATGCGCGGTTCGCATTTCGGACCAGTGCACAGGTTCATATAACTTGCGTTGCATTTCGGACCGGTACGCATATTTTTTATTTAAGTCCCGCCGAAGTCCGACTTTTATATCTATTCAACTTGCGTCGATGCTCGGTTCTCATTTCGGACCACTGCGCATGTCTATTGAACTTGCGTCGATGCCTGGTTCTTTTTCGGACTAGTGCGCATGTTTTTTTAACTTCCGTCGATGCGCGGTTCGCATTTCGGACCATTGCGCATGTTTATTTAACTTGTGTTGATGCGTGGTTTTCATTTCAGACCAATGCGCATGTTTTTTTGGTTTCAGTTAATGCGCGGTTCTTTTTTCGGATCGGTGCGCATATTTAACTTGCGTTGATGCGTGGTGCTTAATTTGGACCAGTGCAAATGTTTATTTAACTTGAGTTGGCGCCTGGTTCGCATTTCCAACCACTGTGCATGTTTATTTAACGTGGGTCGATGCGCGGTTCTTATTTCAGGCCAATGCGCATATTTCTTAAACTTGAGTTGATGCGCGGTTCTTATTCTGGAGCAGTGCGCATTTTTTACAGTGTGCTGATGCGCAGTTCTTATTTTGAATAGTTGCGTTAATGCGCAGTTCGCATTTCGAACCGCTGCGCATGGATATTTAATTTGCGTTGATGCACGGTGCTAATTTTGGTCCAGTGTTCTTGCTTATTTAGCTTGTGTCGATGTACGGTTTGCATTTAGGACCAGCGCGCATGTTTCTTTTTAACTTGCGTTAATGCTCGTTAATGCTCGGTTCCCATTTCTGACCAGTGCGCATGTTTATTCAACTTGGGTTGATGCGCGGTTCTCATTTCGGACCACTGCGCATGTCTATTCAACTTGCGTCGATGCCTGGTTCTTTTTCGGACTAGTGCGCATGTCTGTTTAACTTGCGGTGATGTGCGGTGTTTAATTTGGACTAGTTCGCATGTTTATTTAACTTCCGTCGATGCGCGGTTCGCATTTCGGACCATTGCGCATGTTTATTTAACTGGTGTTGATGCGTGGTTCTCATTTCAGACCAGTGCGCATGTTTCTTTGGGTTAAGTTGATGCGCGATTCTTTTTTCGGATCAGTGGGCATATTTAACTTGCGTTCATGCGCGGTGCTTATTTTGCACCAGGGCAAATGTTTACTTAACTTGTGTTGGCGCGTGGTTCGCATTTCGAACCACTGCGCATGTTTATTTAACGTGCGTCGATGCGCGGTTTTTATTTCAGGCCAATGCACATAATTCTTTAACTTGAGTTGATGCGCGGTTCTTATTCTGGACCAGTGCGCATGTTTATTTAAGTTGTGCTGATGCGCAGTTCTTATTTTGAATAGTGCGCATGTTATTCAAGTTGCGCTAATGCGCAGTTCGCATTTTGAACCGGTTCGCATATTTATTTAACTCGTTAATGCACGGTGCTAATTTTGGTCCCGTGTGCTTGCTTATTTAGCTTGTGTCGATGTGCGGTTCGTATTTAAGACCACTGCGCATGTTTCTTTTTAACTTGCGTTAATGCTCGGTTCCCATTTCTGACCAGTGTGTTTGTTTATTTAGCTTGCGTCCATGAGCTGTTCGAATTTTCCACCAGTGCGCATGATTATTTAACTTATGTCGATGCGTGGTTCGCTTTCGGACCAGTGTGCATGTTTATTTAACTTGCATTGATATCCGGTTCACATTTCTGACCAGTGCTCATGATTCTTTAGGTTGCGTTGATGCGCGGTTCGCATTTCGGACCAGTGCACAGGTTCATATAACTTGCGTTGCATTTCGGACCGGTACGCATATTTTTTATTTAAGTCCCGCCGAAGTCCGACTTTTATATCTATTCAACTTGCGTCGATGCTCGGTTCTCATTTCGGACCACTGCGCATGTCTATTGAACTTGCGTCGATGCCTGGTTCTTTTTCGGACTAGTGCGCATGTTTTTTTAACTTCCGTCGATGCGCGGTTCGCATTTCGGACCATTGCGCATGTTTATTTAACTTGTGTTGATGCGTGGTTTTCATTTCAGACCAATGCGCATGTTTTTTTGGTTTCAGTTAATGCGCGGTTCTTTTTTCGGATCGGTGCGCATATTTAACTTGCGTTGATGCGTGGTGCTTAATTTGGACCAGTGCAAATGTTTATTTAACTTGAGTTGGCGCCTGGTTCGCATTTCCAACCACTGTGCATGTTTATTTAACGTGGGTCGATGCGCGGTTCTTATTTCAGGCCAATGCGCATATTTCTTAAACTTGAGTTGATGCGCGGTTCTTATTCTGGAGCAGTGCGCATTTTTTACAGTGTGCTGATGCGCAGTTCTTATTTTGAATAGTTGCGTTAATGCGCAGTTCGCATTTCGAACCGCTGCGCATGGATATTTAATTTGCGTTGATGCACGGTGCTAATTTTGGTCCAGTGTTCTTGCTTATTTAGCTTGTGTCGATGTACGGTTTGCATTTAGGACCAGCGCGCATGTTTCTTTTTAACTTGCGTTAATGCTCGTTAATGCTCGGTTCCCATTTCTGACCAGTGCGCATGTTTATTCAACTTGGGTTGATGCGCGGTTCTCATTTCGGACCACTGCGCATGTCTATTCAACTTGCGTCGATGCCTGGTTCTTTTTCGGACTAGTGCGCATGTCTGTTTAACTTGCGGTGATGTGCGGTGTTTAATTTGGACTAGTTCGCATGTTTATTTAACTTCCGTCGATGCGCGGTTCGCATTTCGGACCATTGCGCATGTTTATTTAACTGGTGTTGATGCGTGGTTCTCATTTCAGACCAGTGCGCATGTTTCTTTGGGTTAAGTTGATGCGCGATTCTTTTTTCGGATCAGTGGGCATATTTAACTTGCGTTCATGCGCGGTGCTTATTTTGCACCAGGGCAAATGTTTACTTAACTTGTGTTGGCGCGTGGTTCGCATTTCGAACCACTGCGCATGTTTATTTAACGTGCGTCGATGCGCGGTTTTTATTTCAGGCCAATGCACATAATTCTTTAACTTGAGTTGATGCGCGGTTCTTATTCTGGACCAGTGCGCATGTTTATTTAAGTTGTGCTGATGCGCAGTTCTTATTTTGAATAGTGCGCATGTTATTCAAGTTGCGCTAATGCGCAGTTCGCATTTTGAACCGGTTCGCATATTTATTTAACTCGTTAATGCACGGTGCTAATTTTGGTCCCGTGTGCTTGCTTATTTAGCTTGTGTCGATGTGCGGTTCGTATTTAAGACCACTGCGCATGTTTCTTTTTAACTTGCGTTAATGCTCGGTTCCCATTTCTGACCAGTGTGTTTGTTTATTTAGCTTGCGTCCATGAGCTGTTCGAATTTTCCACCAGTGCGCATGATTATTTAACTTATGTCGATGCGTGGTTCGCTTTCGGACCAGTGTGCATGTTTATTTAACTTGCATTGATATCCGGTTCACATTTCTGACCAGTGCTCATGATTCTTTAGGTTGCGTTGATGCGCGGTTCGCATTTCGGACCAGTGCACAGGTTCATATAACTTGCGTTGCATTTCGGACCGGTACGCATATTTTTTATTTAAGTCCCGCCGAAGTCCGACTTTTATATCTATTCAACTTGCGTCGATGCTCGGTTCTCATTTCGGACCACTGCGCATGTCTATTGAACTTGCGTCGATGCCTGGTTCTTTTTCGGACTAGTGCGCATGTTTTTTTAACTTCCGTCGATGCGCGGTTCGCATTTCGGACCATTGCGCATGTTTATTTAACTTGTGTTGATGCGTGGTTTTCATTTCAGACCAATGCGCATGTTTTTTTGGTTTCAGTTAATGCGCGGTTCTTTTTTCGGATCGGTGCGCATATTTAACTTGCGTTGATGCGTGGTGCTTAATTTGGACCAGTGCAAATGTTTATTTAACTTGAGTTGGCGCCTGGTTCGCATTTCCAACCACTGTGCATGTTTATTTAACGTGGGTCGATGCGCGGTTCTTATTTCAGGCCAATGCGCATATTTCTTAAACTTGAGTTGATGCGCGGTTCTTATTCTGGAGCAGTGCGCATTTTTTACAGTGTGCTGATGCGCAGTTCTTATTTTGAATAGTTGCGTTAATGCGCAGTTCGCATTTCGAACCGCTGCGCATGGATATTTAATTTGCGTTGATGCACGGTGCTAATTTTGGTCCAGTGTTCTTGCTTATTTAGCTTGTGTCGATGTACGGTTTGCATTTAGGACCAGCGCGCATGTTTCTTTTTAACTTGCGTTAATGCTCGTTAATGCTCGGTTCCCATTTCTGACCAGTGCGCATGTTTATTCAACTTGGGTTGATGCGCGGTTCTCATTTCGGACCACTGCGCATGTCTATTCAACTTGCGTCGATGCCTGGTTCTTTTTCGGACTAGTGCGCATGTCTGTTTAACTTGCGGTGATGTGCGGTGTTTAATTTGGACTAGTTCGCATGTTTATTTAACTTCCGTCGATGCGCGGTTCGCATTTCGGACCATTGCGCATGTTTATTTAACTGGTGTTGATGCGTGGTTCTCATTTCAGACCAGTGCGCATGTTTCTTTGGGTTAAGTTGATGCGCGATTCTTTTTTCGGATCAGTGGGCATATTTAACTTGCGTTCATGCGCGGTGCTTATTTTGCACCAGGGCAAATGTTTACTTAACTTGTGTTGGCGCGTGGTTCGCATTTCGAACCACTGCGCATGTTTATTTAACGTGCGTCGATGCGCGGTTTTTATTTCAGGCCAATGCACATAATTCTTTAACTTGAGTTGATGCGCGGTTCTTATTCTGGACCAGTGCGCATGTTTATTTAAGTTGTGCTGATGCGCAGTTCTTATTTTGAATAGTGCGCATGTTATTCAAGTTGCGCTAATGCGCAGTTCGCATTTTGAACCGGTTCGCATATTTATTTAACTCGTTAATGCACGGTGCTAATTTTGGTCCCGTGTGCTTGCTTATTTAGCTTGTGTCGATGTGCGGTTCGTATTTAAGACCACTGCGCATGTTTCTTTTTAACTTGCGTTAATGCTCGGTTCCCATTTCTGACCAGTGTGTTTGTTTATTTAGCTTGCGTCCATGAGCTGTTCGAATTTTCCACCAGTGCGCATGATTATTTAACTTATGTCGATGCGTGGTTCGCTTTCGGACCAGTGTGCATGTTTATTTAACTTGCATTGATATCCGGTTCACATTTCTGACCAGTGCTCATGATTCTTTAGGTTGCGTTGATGCGCGGTTCGCATTTCGGACCAGTGCACAGGTTCATATAACTTGCGTTGCATTTCGGACCGGTACGCATATTTTTTATTTAAGTCCCGCCGAAGTCCGACTTTTATATCTATTCAACTTGCGTCGATGCTCGGTTCTCATTTCGGACCACTGCGCATGTCTATTGAACTTGCGTCGATGCCTGGTTCTTTTTCGGACTAGTGCGCATGTTTTTTTAACTTCCGTCGATGCGCGGTTCGCATTTCGGACCATTGCGCATGTTTATTTAACTTGTGTTGATGCGTGGTTTTCATTTCAGACCAATGCGCATGTTTTTTTGGTTTCAGTTAATGCGCGGTTCTTTTTTCGGATCGGTGCGCATATTTAACTTGCGTTGATGCGTGGTGCTTAATTTGGACCAGTGCAAATGTTTATTTAACTTGAGTTGGCGCCTGGTTCGCATTTCCAACCACTGTGCATGTTTATTTAACGTGGGTCGATGCGCGGTTCTTATTTCAGGCCAATGCGCATATTTCTTAAACTTGAGTTGATGCGCGGTTCTTATTCTGGAGCAGTGCGCATTTTTTACAGTGTGCTGATGCGCAGTTCTTATTTTGAATAGTTGCGTTAATGCGCAGTTCGCATTTCGAACCGCTGCGCATGGATATTTAATTTGCGTTGATGCACGGTGCTAATTTTGGTCCAGTGTTCTTGCTTATTTAGCTTGTGTCGATGTACGGTTTGCATTTAGGACCAGCGCGCATGTTTCTTTTTAACTTGCGTTAATGCTCGTTAATGCTCGGTTCCCATTTCTGACCAGTGCGCATGTTTATTCAACTTGGGTTGATGCGCGGTTCTCATTTCGGACCACTGCGCATGTCTATTCAACTTGCGTCGATGCCTGGTTCTTTTTCGGACTAGTGCGCATGTCTGTTTAACTTGCGGTGATGTGCGGTGTTTAATTTGGACTAGTTCGCATGTTTATTTAACTTCCGTCGATGCGCGGTTCGCATTTCGGACCATTGCGCATGTTTATTTAACTGGTGTTGATGCGTGGTTCTCATTTCAGACCAGTGCGCATGTTTCTTTGGGTTAAGTTGATGCGCGATTCTTTTTTCGGATCAGTGGGCATATTTAACTTGCGTTCATGCGCGGTGCTTATTTTGCACCAGGGCAAATGTTTACTTAACTTGTGTTGGCGCGTGGTTCGCATTTCGAACCACTGCGCATGTTTATTTAACGTGCGTCGATGCGCGGTTTTTATTTCAGGCCAATGCACATAATTCTTTAACTTGAGTTGATGCGCGGTTCTTATTCTGGACCAGTGCGCATGTTTATTTAAGTTGTGCTGATGCGCAGTTCTTATTTTGAATAGTGCGCATGTTATTCAAGTTGCGCTAATGCGCAGTTCGCATTTTGAACCGGTTCGCATATTTATTTAACTCGTTAATGCACGGTGCTAATTTTGGTCCCGTGTGCTTGCTTATTTAGCTTGTGTCGATGTGCGGTTCGTATTTAAGACCACTGCGCATGTTTCTTTTTAACTTGCGTTAATGCTCGGTTCCCATTTCTGACCAGTGTGTTTGTTTATTTAGCTTGCGTCCATGAGCTGTTCGAATTTTCCACCAGTGCGCATGATTATTTAACTTATGTCGATGCGTGGTTCGCTTTCGGACCAGTGTGCATGTTTATTTAACTTGCATTGATATCCGGTTCACATTTCTGACCAGTGCTCATGATTCTTTAGGTTGCGTTGATGCGCGGTTCGCATTTCGGACCAGTGCACAGGTTCATATAACTTGCGTTGCATTTCGGACCGGTACGCATATTTTTTATTTAAGTCCCGCCGAAGTCCGACTTTTATATCTATTCAACTTGCGTCGATGCTCGGTTCTCATTTCGGACCACTGCGCATGTCTATTGAACTTGCGTCGATGCCTGGTTCTTTTTCGGACTAGTGCGCATGTTTTTTTAACTTCCGTCGATGCGCGGTTCGCATTTCGGACCATTGCGCATGTTTATTTAACTTGTGTTGATGCGTGGTTTTCATTTCAGACCAATGCGCATGTTTTTTTGGTTTCAGTTAATGCGCGGTTCTTTTTTCGGATCGGTGCGCATATTTAACTTGCGTTGATGCGTGGTGCTTAATTTGGACCAGTGCAAATGTTTATTTAACTTGAGTTGGCGCCTGGTTCGCATTTCCAACCACTGTGCATGTTTATTTAACGTGGGTCGATGCGCGGTTCTTATTTCAGGCCAATGCGCATATTTCTTAAACTTGAGTTGATGCGCGGTTCTTATTCTGGAGCAGTGCGCATTTTTTACAGTGTGCTGATGCGCAGTTCTTATTTTGAATAGTTGCGTTAATGCGCAGTTCGCATTTCGAACCGCTGCGCATGTATATTTAATTTGCGTTGATGCACGGTGCTAATTTTGGTCCAGTGCTCTTGCTTATTTAACTTGTGTCGATGTACGGTTTGCATTTAGGACCAGCGCGCATGCTTTTTTTTAACTTGCGTTAATGCTCGTTAATGCTCGGTTCCCATTTCTGACCAGTGCGCATGTTTATTCAACTTGGGTTGATGCGCGGTTCTCATTTCGGACCACTGCGCATGTCTATTCAACTTGCGTCGATGCCTGGTTCTTTTTCGGACTAGTGCGCATGTCTGTTTAACTTGCGGTGATGTGCGGTGTTTAATTTGGACTAGTTCGCATGTTTATTTAACTTCCGTCGATGCGCGGTTCGCATTTAGGACCCTTGCGCATGTTTATTTAACTGGTGTTGATGCGTGGTTCTCATTTCAGACCAGTGCGCATGTTTCTTTGGGTTAAGTTGATGCGCGATTCTTTTTTCGGATCAGTGGGCATATTTAACTTGCGTTCATGCGCGGTGCTTATTTTGCACCAGGGCAAATGTTTACTTAACTTGTGTTGGCGCGTGGTTCGCATTTCGAACCACTGCGCATGTTTATTTAACGTGCGTCGATGCGCGGTTTTTATTTCAGCCCAATGCGCATAATTCTTTAACTTGAGTTGGTGCGCGGTTCTTATTCTGGACCAGTGCGCATGTTTATTTAAGTTGTGCTGATGCGCAGTTCTTATTTTGAATAGTGCGCATGTTATTCAAGTTGCGCTAATGCGCAGTTCGCATTTTGAACCGGTTCGCATATTTATTTAACTCGTTAATGCACGGTGCTAATTTTGGTCCCGTGTGCTTGCTTATTTAGCTTGTGTCGATGTGCGGTTCGTATTTAAGACCACTGCGCATGTTTCTTTTTAACTTGCGTTAATGCTCGGTTCCCATTTCTGACCAGTGTGTTTGTTTATTTAGCTTGCGTCCATGAGCTGTTCGAATTTTCCACCAGTGCGCATGATTATTTAACTTATGTCGATGCGTGGTTCGCTTTCGGACCAGTGTGCATGTTTATTTAACTTGCATTGATATCCGGTTCACATTTCTGACCAGTGCTCATGATTCTTTAGGTTGCGTTGATGCGCGGTTCGCATTTCGGACCAGTGCACAGGTTCATATAACTTGCGTTGCATTTCGGACCGGTACGCATATTAAGTAAGTCCCGCCGAAGTCCGACTTTTATATCTATTCAACATGCGTCGATGCTCGGTTCTCATTTCGGACCACTGCGCATGTTTATTGAACTTGCGTCGATGCCTGGTTCTTTTTCGGACTAGTGCGCATGTTTTTTTAACTTCCGTCGATGCGCGGTTCGCATTTCGGACCAGTGCGCATGTTTATTTAACTTGTGTTGATGCGTGGTTCTCATTTCAGACCAGTGCGCATGTTTCTTTGGTTTCAGTTGATGCGCGGTTCTTTTTTTCGGATCAGTGCGCATATTTAACTTGCGTTCATGCGTGGTGCTTAATTTGGACCAGTGCAAATGTTTATTTAACTTGAGTTGGCGCCTGGTTCGCATTTCCAACCACTGTGCATGTTTATTTAACGTGGGTCGATGCGCGGTTCTTATTTCAGGCCAATGCGCATATTTCTTTAACTTGAGTTGATGCACGGTTCTTATTCTGGAGCAGTGCGCATTTTTTACAGTGTGCTGATGCGCAGTTCTTTTTTTGAATAGTTGCGTTAATGCGCAGTTCGCATTTCGAACCGCTGCGCATGGATATTTAATTTGCGTTGATGCACGGTGCTAATTTTGGTCCAGTGTTCTTGCTTATTTAGCTTGTGTCGATGTACGGTTTGCATTTAGGACCAGCGCGCATGTTTCTTTTTAACTTGCGTTAATGCTCGTTAATGCTCGGTTCCCATTTCTGACCAGTGCGCATGTTTATTCAACTTGGGTTGATGCGCGGTTCTCATTTCGGACCACTGCGCATGTCTATTCAACTTGCGTCGATGCCTGGTTCTTTTTCGGACTAGTGCGCATGTTTGTTTAACTTGCGGTGATGTGCGGTGTTTAATTTGGACTAGTTCACATGTTTATTTAACTTCCGTCGATGCGCGGTTCGCATTTCGGTTCATTGCGCATGTTTATTTAACTGGTGTTGATGCGTGGTTCTCATTTCAGACCAGTGCGCATGTTTCTTTGGGTTAAGCTGATGCCCGCTTCTTTTTTCGGATCAGTGGGCATATTTAACTTGCTTTGATGCGTGGTGCTTAATTTGGACCAGTGCAAATGTTTATTTAACTTGCGATGGCGTGTGGTTCGCATTTCGAACCACTGCGCATGTTTATTTAACGTGCGTCGATTCGCGGTTTTTATTTCAGGCCAATGCGCATAATTCTTTAACTTGAGTTGATGCGCGGTTCTTATTCTGGACCAGTGCGCATGTTTATTTAGGTTGTGCTGATGCGCAGTTCTTATTTTGAATAGTGCGCATGTTATTCAAGTTGCGTTAATGCGCAGTTCGCATTTTTGAACCGGTGCGCATGTTTATTTAACTCGTTAATGCACGGTGCTAATTTTGGTCCCGTGTGCTTGCTTATTTAGCTTGTGTCGATGTGCGGTTCGTATTTAAGACCACTGCGCATGTTTCTTTTTAACTTGCGTTAATGCTCGGTTCCCATTTCTGACCAGTGTGTTTGTTTATTTAGCTTGCGTCGATGAGCGGTTCGTATTTTCCACCAGTGCGCATGATTATTTAACTTATGTTGACGCGTGGTTCGCATTTCGGACCAGTGTGCATGTTTATTTAACTTGCATTGATATCCGGTTCACATTTCTGACCAGTGCTCATGATTCTTTAGGTTGCGTTGATGCGCGGTTCGCATTTCGGACCAGTGCACAGGTTCATATAACTTGCGTTGCATTTCGGACCGGTACGCATATTATTTAAGTCCCGTCGAAGTCCGATTTTTATATCTATTCAACTTGCGTCGATGCGCGGTTCTCATGTCGGACCACTGCGCATGTTTATTGAACTTGCGTCGATGCCTGGTTCTTTTTCGGACTAGTGCGCATATTTGTTGAACTTCCGTCGATGCGCGGTTCGCATTTCGGACCATTGCGCATGTTTATTTAACTTGTGTTGATGCGTGGTTCTCATTTCAGACCAGTGCGCATGTTTCTTTGGTTTCAGTTGATGCGCGGTTCTTTTTTTCGGATCAGTGCGCATATTTCACTTGCGTTGCATTTCGGACCGGTACGCATATTATTTAAGTCCCGTCGAAGTCCGATTTTTATATCTATTCAACTTGCGTCGATGCGCGGTTCTCATGTCGGACCACTGCGCATGTTTATTGAACTTGCGTCGATGCCTGGTTCTTTTTCGGACTAGTGCGCATATTTGTTGAACTTCCGTCGATGCGCGGTTCGCATTTCGGACCATTGCGCATGTTTATTTAACTTGTGTTGATGCGTGGTTCTCATTTCAGACCAGTGCGCATGTTTCTTTGGTTTCAGTTTAGCGCGGTTCTTTTTTTCGGATCAGTGCGCATATTTCACTTGCGTTCATGCCTGGTGCTTAATTTGGACCAGGGCAAATGTTTATTTAACTTGCGATGGCGTGTGGTTCGCATTTCCAACCACTGTGCATGTTTATTAAACGTGCGTCGATGCGCGGTTCTTATTTCAGGTCGATGTCCATATTTCTTTAACTTGAGTTGATGCACGGTTCTTATTCTGGACCAGTGCGCATGTTTAAGTTGTGATGATGCGCAGTTCTTATTTTGAATAGTTCGCATTTCGGACCAGTGTGCATGTTTATTTAACTTGCCTCGATGTGCGGTTCGCATTTCGGACCAGTGCGCATGTTTCTTTAGGTTGCGTTGATGCGCGGTTCGCATTTCGGACCACTGCGCATGTATATTCAATTTGCATCGATGCGTGGTTCTTTTTTCGAACCAGTGCGCATGTTCATTTAACTTGCGTTGATGCGCGGTGCTTATTTTGGACCAGTTTGCATGTTTATTTATCTTCCTTCGATGCGCGGTTCACATATCGAACCAATGCGCATGTTTATTTAACTTGCGTCGATGCGCATTTGTTAAATCTGACTACTGCGTAAGTTCATTTAACTTACGTTTATGCGCTGTAGGAGGAGATTCATTTATTTTTTTTCCCAAAAATTCCGAAAAAAATTCAAAAGTTTTCCAATTCACTCAAAAATGGTCCGATCGACTGAAAACGCACAAACGTATGCACGACCCTTTAGTGGTGCCTCATACTAAAAATAAATGATATCGAGATCGAAAATGTAGGAGATACATTTTAGAACTTTTTCTTACAAAATTCCCCAAAAATTCAAAAATCACCCGATCGACTAAAAAAGCACAAGCCGTATGCAAGACCGCTTAGGGATGACTCACACCAAAAATAAATGACATCGAATCAAAATTGTTGGAGTAGATGCATTTTGAATTATTTTCGAAATTTTTGCTTAAAAAAATTCCCCAAAAATACAAAAATAATTCGATCGACTAAAAAAGCACAAGCGTATGCGCGACCCTTTAGGGGTGCCTCATACCAAAAATAAATGAAATCAGATAAAAAATGTAGGAGAAGATACAGTTTAAAAATTTTTCTTCAAAAATTCGCCAAAAATTCAAAAATCACCCGATCGACTAGAAAAGCACAAGCCGTATGCACGACCCCTTAGGGATGCCTCACACCAAAAATAAATGACATCGGATCATAATTGTAGGAGGAGATGCATTTTGAAACAAAGTTTACAGCGAACTAACTAACTAACTAACTAACTAACTAACGGATGCCATCCGCAGACCGATAGGAATACCCCAGCTTACGTGTAACGTAAGCTGGGCTAAAAACACACGATTCTTATACACGTAATAGTTCTCTATTTCTACCAGCAAACACCGGCGACTGTTGGTCACGGCTCATTACCGTGGTATCGTCGTCTGAGAGTCGGTTGTGATAGGCGCTCCACTCCGCTTCTGCCACACGGATGAACCTGCGCAATCACAACGCCCTCTGTACACACAGCGCATAACTAGTGTGCTAGTCTATGAAATTTGCTCTTTTGTGTCGTCGTTGTACAACAGCCTACCTCTACGGCTACTCGCTCTGTTGTGTATTACACCTGTTTGTTCTGCAGGACCTACTTTGTGTTTCGTTTCAAAATCGCAAACTTCAGTAAGCCGTTTTTTATGCCTATCTGCCGGGTGAGCCGTGACGGGTGACGTCAGACCACTACTACCGAATAAAGGTACGCTAGTAGCTGAGAAAAGTGTACTGTTACACAAACGTGACAAGTAATGTTCCCTCGACAGAGCGACACCTTCTGTTATCGACCAATCAGAATCCTTGGTATTAATAAACCTGCTGCAGAGAGATTTGCTGTGTTTACCTTTTCGAGGTCACGTAGCATATGGCTAGTCGCACACAGCCAATGTGCAGCGGTGGTCCTGTGGGTGCCTGCATGGCCCTTAACACGCGATCCACATGTCTCAAGGACAGCCGTGCCTGCGGGTAGATTCCACCCTCCACGATCCGCATAGATCCAGGCACCAGTGGAATCTGCCCGGCTACGTACAGTATGACGTCATTAACCTGCAAGTCATTCAAGACATTAAACATACATCAATAAAACAACGGGGTATTTTTTTTATTTTTTAAAAGAAAAAAAAATACAGAAGTAAAAAAGGGAACTTGAAAAACAACATTGGAACGATCAGTGCACCCATCAGTAAATACCAATCATATTATTTTGCTGGGCGTTCATGTGATCTGAGGCCCTGGGTTTTCATTCGATGCCCTCCGAATGGCATTTGATAACCGCCTTTTCCCATTTTAGGAGCGCAACAAGGCATACCGGCACCCAGTTCACTTACAGTTCCGTGTTTCATGGAATTTCTTCGGTGCTTGCTTCATTACGTTTTGTGTCTCTATGTGGTTACACCAATATAATAGTATTTATGTGTTAAATGCAATGGGTAATTGCAATTCCCCGATCAATTAATGCAATGCCATATTTTTTACTCGAGCGTCCAATGGATACTTGTTATTCAGCTAATCAATTAGCAAAGAAAGCCTTATAACACTCGATGTATGGATAATCAATGAGATCAATACAATCGGGCCTAACCTGAACACATTGGCTGTAGGGCCCTATGTTGGCAGGTGCCCAGTGCGACACGCCTTGCACGTGCATGGTCCTGTGGCCCGGCCCCTCACCGCGCCCGCTGTGGTGGCCCGTCGCGTCCAGCTGGACGCACACATTGCTCGCCAAATCCGCCTCCACGCAGATCCTGCACAACCGACAGTGTGACGTCACAACACGCTCATAAAGCAAGTACAACTAGAGCAGTGTGCATAGCCCACATATTCCCCACAGGGACCCCATCAGTTAAACACGGCCATCAATAGTCAATCAAGAGCTGAAATTTTCCAAGTCCAGCTGGTCCATTTTCCTTGGACGAACCTGCCCCATTTACAATACCGATCTGTGTTTGTTCCCATAGAAGCTACATACCAAGTTTCACTAAAATCCTTGCAGGAGTTTTTTAAGTTATCGTGATAACAAGCTCTTGATGACAGACCGACCGACAGACCGACACGCGGGCGATCGCATATATTCCCTGTGGGGAATAAATAACATACACCAATTTGCTGCTTCCACATATTGTTTCTTTGTTTCTTAAACAACTGCATCACTGGAGAGTAGTCATATTAAATGACAGATCCAGTCCACTTCATCGTAACTCGTTGGGACTGAGTAACATTCTGACACTTGGGATTTCAGCGGGTCGCTCGCCTCCGTCTCACCTTATCGGCGGGTTGATGCCGAAGTACATTTTGTAAACACTGTTGATCCTAGCGAAATCCGCCATGTTTGTGACGTAGATGTGTACTGCAGCTAGGTGTCGCACCTCTAGTTGATGACGTGTGAGGATCCCTGCCAAATCAAAAACAATGCCCATGCGGGGGGACTCAAGCATAGCGGTAGCAACCTCAAATGCTGACTATAGGTTTTAATTTAATCAAAGCCGTTTAAAATGCACCACTGGTACTTTAAGCTTAATTCAGCACCTGTCAGGTATTACCCTCAATCAACACGCCCGGTGCTACTGGGGTAAAAGTCAGTGACACGTCATATAAACCTCACCAAATGTTCCTGTTCTATTCGTAGCTATGATACCTCTCACACAACTTTCTGGCTGAAGATTACAAAGACAAAACGTACTCTTGCACTGGATGCCAGCAAGTGAAAAACATGTATAACATGGTATTTATAAATGTCACATTTGATACAGTGCGTAATAACGAAGACATGGTTACTTGGAAGCACCTGTCAGTCTCTCCATGGCGGCGCGTGTTTGCTCCTCCACACTGCCGCCATCTTCCTTTCTACCCACAATGCCAGAGCAGTGAAACCAGCCACTCGCCGACCTCCGCTCAAATGTCGTGACATCTGGTGAGTAAAGTCATACAGCTGTATCAACGAAGGACTGGGGCGAGGGGAAGAGGAGCGGGAGGGGGGGCGGAGGCAGTGGGGCTCAAATCAACGAAGGACTGGGGTGAGGGGAAGAGCAGCGGGAAGGAGGGGGAGGCGGAGGGAGTGGGGCTCAAATCAACGAAGGACTTGGGTGAGGGGAAGAGCAGCGGGAAGGAGGGGGAGGCGGAGGGAGTGGGGCTGAAATCAACGAAGGACTAGGGTGAGGGGAAGAGGAGCGGGAAGGAGGGGGAGGCGGAGGGAGTGGGGCTCAAATCAACGAAGGACTGGGGTGAGGGGAAGAGGAGCGGGAAGGAGGGGGAGGCGGAGGGAGTGGGGCTCAAATCAACGAAGGACTGGGGTGAGGGGAAGAGCAGCGGGAAGGAGGGGGAGGCGGAGGGAGTGGGGCTCAAATCAACGAAGGACTGGGGTGAGGGGAAGAGCAGCGGGAAGGAGGGGGAGGCGGAGGGAGTGGGGCTCAAATCAACGAAGGACTGGGGTGAGGGGAAGAGCAGCGGGAAGGAGGGGGAGGCGGAGGGAGTGGGGCTCAAATCAACGAAGGACTGGGGTGAGGGGAAGAGGAGCGGGAAGGAGGGGGAGGCGGAGGGAGTGGGGCTTAAATCAACGAAGGACTGGGGTGAGGGGAAGAGGAGCGGGAAGGAGGGGGAGGCGGAGGGAGTGGGGCTGAAATCAACGAAGGACTGGGGTGAGGGGAAGAGCAGCGGGAAGGAGGGGGAGGCGGAGGGAGTGGGGCTGAAATCAACGAAGGACTGGGGTGAGGGGAAGAGCAGCGGGAAGGAGGGGGAGGCGGAGGGAGTGGGGCTCAAATCAACGAAGGACTGGGGCGAGGGGAAGAGGAGCGGGAGGTGGGGCGGCGGAGGGAGTGGGGTTGAAATCATCAGCTTGGATTTTCACGACTTTGTATACATGCAATGTATTTCAACAAAAATTGCTCTTTTTCTCTCCAGCGTTGATTCTCACACGGCGGCCATGTGTTCCTGCAAACATTATACGGCTACTTTCATATGTAGGCGGAAAGTTTGGAAGGGGGGGGGGGTAAGGGGTGCTGGTAGGGGGGTAAGTGGTGTTGGTGGGAGGGTAAGGGGTGTTGGTGGGAACGCAAGGGGTGTTGCTGGGAGGGTAAGGGATGTTAGTGGGAGGTTAGGGGGTGTTGGTAGGAAGGTAAGTGGTGTTGGTGGGAGGGTAAAGGGTGCTGGGGGAAGTGTAATGTATAGGTGGAGGTTTGTTTGGGGGAAGAGTAATGTACAATTAAGGCACGTGTCGCTTGTTGCCTACCTTCGTGTCTGTGTAATGTACAGTTAAGGCACGTGTCGCCTGCTGCCTACCTTCGAGTCTGAGTAATGTACAGTTAATGCACGTGTCGCTGGCTGCCTACCTTCGAGTCTGTGTAATGTACAGTTAAGGCACGTGTCGCCTGCTGCCTACCTTCGAGTCTGTGTAATGTACAGTTAAGGCACGTGTCGCCTGCTGCCTACCTTCGAGTCTGTGTAATGTACAGTTAAGGCACGTGTCGCCAGCTGTGTTGACATCCTCAGACCCTTGTGGAGGCGGCGAATCGCTGCCATACAACTCCGCCATTATCCCGCCACTTCGCGCCATCGTCAGCTGCTTAATTCTCTCTTGTTGATTCTCGGCCACACACTGAAACACGGTGCAATAAAACGATAGAATCACTCGAGCGGGAGGACTGAGCTGAGATATGTTCTCGCAGCCTGCAGCATCAGTGGTGCGCGCCTGCAAGCCGAGTGCGAGCACTGCGCAAGGTGGAGGGGCGCTTTTTCAAATCAGTATAAACACGAGTGTCTCTTTTATTTTATTTCAGTATTCATCGTACCAGTCACAATCTCTTTTAAATGTTATATAACTGCACTCCTTTCCGGCGCCGAGTTGCGTTGTTATGACGTTGTTTATTGTACACTTTCAGGCAGTGTGTAGGGTGACGCTTTCGATACTCAAACAGCGGAGAATACGGACAGAAACTACCTTAAGACTTCTTTGACATTGCTTCGTATTTTCCTCATCAATTTGGCATTAGAATTTTTTCTGAAATATCCACTAAGTACCACACCCACCATCCAACACATCGTCTACACAGTACTCACACCACCCAACACATCGTCTACACAGTACTCACATCACTCGACACATCGTTTACACAGTACTCACACCGCCCAACTCATCGTCTACACAGTACTCACACCACCCGACACATCGTCTACACAGTACTCACATCACCCAACATATCGTCTACACAGTACTCACAACACCCAACACATCGTTTACACAGTACTCACACCACCCAACACATAGTCGACACAGTACTCACACCACCCAACACATCGTCTACACAGTACTCACAACACCCAACACATCGTCTACACAGTACTCACACCACCCAACACATCGCCTACACAGTTCTCACACCACCAAACACATCGTCTACACAGTACTCACACCACCCAACACATCGCCTACACAGTTCTCACACCACCAAACACAACGTCTACACAGTACTCACACCACCCAACACATCGTCTACACAGTACTCACACCACTCAACACATCGTCTACACAGTACTCACACCACCCAACACATCGTCTACACAGTACTCACAACACCCAACACATCGTCTACACAGTACTCACATCACCCACATATCGTCTACACAGTACTCACACCACTCAACACATCGTCTACACAGTACTTACACCACCCAACACATCGTCTACACAGTACTAACACCACTCAACACATCGTCTACACAGTACTCACATCACCCAACATATCGTCTACACAGTACTCACACCACTCAACAAAGCAGAGGAATAGAATCAAGGAAAATGTTTAAGACGTTTCTCCGCACTGCGTCCGCCCCTCTCTCCTCCGTCAGCCCGGACTTTTTTTGTTTCAAGCTAACACGAAAAGCGATATTTAAACAGGAACAACACCACCCCTCCACTCTCCTCCCCCCCCCCCCCCCCCCCCCTCACCACCACTCCCATTCCCCGAGAAAACGCCTGATCTGACGCATGGCACCCTTATACTAGACCTGCTTGTCTTGCAGACGCATTTTCCGGAAGTTGATGTAAGCGACCGGGGAGATGGGGTCGCTGCTGTGCATCACCACTTCCTGCTCCTCGCTGACGTCATAAAAAAACATCGGTTTTTTTTTTCAGTCACTTATCTGACGAGACAGCACTTGTTGATGTGGAAAGAGAGAATTTAATTACGGAAATGCCACACAGTAAAAGTGAAAAGAAATTCATTTAAAATTTGGATAATCACTGGTCTTTTTCGACAAATATTTACCTATCGAAGTGGGTAATATGTTACCCAGGGACAAGTCAGGATAATGTGGCAAACCTTACGAGGTCACTAATAATAAACGGACATAGCTGTGATCTGACAAACTGGCATTTTAAAACAACGGCGGCTTGTTCAGATTACTCAAATGCAATCAGACCCTTTTGCTGAACAGAAGTTGCCTTTAGATTTTATTGAAAATTACTTTTTTAATGAAACTTTTAAAAACATCTGAGAACTACTTTATTCTCTCTGCAAAAGGAGCACAGCGAAAAAAAACAAGAAATATCAACGAAGTGCATTTGATAATCAGACGCATTTGATCAGAATCGACTCTAGTTTCATTTGAAGCAGCCTGATGCTTGACTTGAATGTAAGGACCGTTTTGGAGAAAAAAAACATGACCTTCGCACGGGTGTTAACAAGCAAAGGCTACTCACACGACGATGGATTTCTTGAAGAGCGGGCAGTCTAACGTGAAGGTCTCATATTCTCCGCCTTCTCCGCACGGATTCAGACCATACTGCGAGTACTGCACAGTATAATACGGGGTCAGGACATCTCGCCATAAATCCAACTCGCCATATGGCGACTTGGAAACCAACTCGCCATACTTTTATACCAACTCGCCATACTTTTTTTGCTTACATTTTACACACCATTTTCGTGACTGTGTCCTCTTTACTTAACTCTAATTTGATGCTTTCATTTTTTATGCATGTTTAACTTAATGTTTTTGATTTTTTTCTTGTGTTTTTTTTTGCTTCAGTTTTACACACCATTTTAAGTTTAGCAACAATGGATCGCAATTCCTGTAATTAATTGGAAATACAATGGAGTATAAGTGGGAGATATTGTGATTGTTCTTGAAAGGAAATTGCAATCCCACTATAAGCGGGAGAGATTGCAATTATTTTTTAAATGAAATTGCAATGGAGTGTTAATGGAGAGTTTCAATTATTTTTTAAGTTTAATTGTAATGGAGTGTTAATGGGGGAGACTGCAATTGTTCATAGTCATAGTTAACCAATGAGACTAGCAAAATGAAGAGAGAGCTCTGTCACTGGGTAACCCGACAGACCAATCACACTACGACACAGTGCAATTTTACTGTATACAAGGAGTAAATTTTTGGTCTTGAAATCAGTTCAACAAATCTGGATAAATGAATTTGTTTTTCCTTCTATTTCTTACTTTTTAAAACCCCTTTTCGATAGTATACAATTTCCTTATACACGCACACTCTGTTTAGTTCTTGGATTTTACACACCATTTTTCGGTTGTAACCAATATATATACAAGGCCAAAAGGGGATTTGAAAAGTATGGCGAGCTGGCAAGACCTATGGTGAGTTGGTAAGCATTTCGGAAATTATGGCGACTTGGTTTATGGCGAGTTGGTAAGGGGGAGTATGGCGAGTTGGCATTATGGCGAGTTGTCCATACTCCTATAATACAAGTACCGCTTGTTATCCCACTTAGGTACTTTCAAGTACAGTATAATCCCGTATCTCGACTCAATTATATCGACATCCGGGCAATTTCGACACATCGATACCTGAACAGAATAAGGGCAGATTTTCGCGAATAAACCCGCCCCTTCTCTTCCCCAACTAAAACAATAACATACGTTGTGTCACATTATTCAACCTCACACTATTCATACCTGTACGAACAGCACAACCAGACATAAAGCTACACACTGTACACTGGACAGTTACCCCCATGACAATGAAACAGGAGCGCCTTATCTGTCTGTGAATCACGCATACCCGTTATTGTACAAGTTTACTTCACACGAGTACACACCATATTCAGCATATGTGGGTATATTTCTTGTAGGGATTTGCCCAAGTGCTTCTCCGGCGACAAACCTGTCAATCAAAAACAAGATCTGTCAATCAAAATAAAGTCCTGCCAATCAGAATAAAGACACAGGATTCCAATGAAACATGAAACAAGTGTGAGCTTGTCCAAGGGCAAAGGGGACACTTTCAAACTTCGAAATTGCTATTCATTTCACGTTTTTCAGTCTGTTCAAGTTCCTCGCAAGGGTTTATTCTGTCCTTGTGCTTAAGATTAAACGACAAACTTAGATTACATCGCTGAGGTCACAGCAATTAGGTCTCGCTTTTTTCTAATTTTTATTCACACAACTGACCACAGTGAACTTAAATTAATACTGTTTCATGTATAGTTAAAACTGCTCCAATTTTTTAAAGTACTGATTTATTTTTGTGCCTTCCCCTTCCGCAGACCCCATTTACACATATATAATTAGCAACTGACGTACGCCACACTTTGGTGAAAAAGCTAAAAAAAATCTTTGGTGACGTAAAAAATCTCAATAAAAAAGCCGCTCAGCTGACCGAGGGCGGCGACTTTGATGACGATGGCGTTGACGTGGCACTGGATCATCTCCGCCAGAAGTTCGCTTTGATCTCGCCGCCACAGGTACGCCAGGGCCGTCACGCCAAGCCTCAAACAGCTGCAGACAGGAGCAAAAATAACACACTCCCGTCACACTCCCGTCACGTGTCTCAGTCACGTGTCTCGGTCACGTGTCTCGGTCACAATGAACGAACGTGAAAACTGAGGAAAACAACCTCTAAGTGTGAAAGTGTGAAAACAACTCCGGAAATTGTACTACTTACTGCTTAAACATGGGTGTCTCTCATCGACAACTGTACTACGGCCTACTTTCTTTCACTATACAGAAATAAATCGACTGGTTTGATTCCATTCGAAAAATTGTTCATTCATTGGGGATGCTTGATTGACAGGTTAAAGCATCTCAAAGCGAACAGTGAAAATCAATATAAAGTGGGAAATGATTCCCAAGTAAAGGGACAAAACTTCGCTTCAGCTGTCCAGTGAATACACGGTCCAGCCATGAGCCCGGTCCTCGCTGTTCAGTGGCTACGACCTTAAACGTGTCCCACATGTATGCTGTGGTCACCATACACGTACTATACACGTGCTTCACACGCACACAATGACCACTATGATCTTAAATGTGTCCTACACGTATTTCATGGTTGTCATACACGTGCTACACACGTGCTTCACATGCACAAAAAATGACCATTATGAACTTAAATGTGTCCTACACACCCGCGCACGCTGATGCCTAACTCACACGTGTTCCACGCCGATGACTCAGAGCTCACCCGTGTTGCACGTGCACCCATTGATGACTAAGTACTTACACGTGTTCCACGCGCACGCGCTGGTAGTCGGACAGTATAGCGCCTACGGAGACTGCCTCATAGTCGACTTCCTCCTGCGGAATAAACACAAGGTACTCGACCAATACCAATCTCTGTAAACATTTCCAGTCACTTTGTAAAGTGCCTGAATTCAAGGCTACAAATTAACAGCTTGCCAGAAATGGTTTTTATTTATAGTGCTAACAGAAAGCACTAATTGGCTTTCAACTGTTCATCACAATAGTTAACCTACTCTGAATTCTCCCAGCCTTGATAACAATGGCATTGCTTCATCTACAGAGATAGGAAATTATCAACTTGGATGACAGTGTCATAAATCATAGACGTAAATTTTATAATTTAATTTTTTTTCATAATACTTGACTGGGGTTATTTCATTTTAATATGAATGTATACAGTACTTAAATAATAGTAAATATCTATCTGAGGCAGTTTCTGTGGCAACCGATCCTCTACTAACCTTTATCTCACTCAGCAAGTGAAACAAGTCATCCAATACTAACTAGTCCTCCCTTACTAACGTTTATATCACTCAGCAAGTGGAACAAGTCCTCCCATACTAACTTTTATCTCACTCAGCAAGTGGAACGAGTCCTCCCATACTAACCTTTATCTCACTCAGCAAGTGGAACAAGTCCTCCCATACTAACCTTTATCTCACTCAGCAAGTGGAACAAGTCCTCCCATATTAACCTTTACCTCACTCAGCAAGTGGAACAAGTCCTCCCATACTAACTTTTATCTCACTCAGCAAGTGGAACGAGTCCTCCCATACTAACCTTTATCTCACTCAGCAAGTGGAACAAGTCCTCCCATACTAACCCTTATCTCACTCAGCAAGTGGAACAAGTCCTCCCATATTAACCTTTATCTCAGTGAGCAAGTGGAACAAATCCTCCCATACTAACCTTTATCTCACTCAGCAAGTGGAACAAGTCTTCCACCTCGTCCTGAGCCGTGGTGCTGTAGTCCCTCGCCTGGTTCACGGAGCCTCCTGCTATGGTGCGCCTGTACAGCGGCAGTCCCATGGCCTCGGCGTACAGCTCGATGGCGTGGTGGCCCACCGTCTGAAACATGTAGCTGTCCAACTCGTCTGTAAAAAAGAAACAATCGTCCTTTGTGTTCTGGGAATATCATGCTTCTAGCTGATCTACATTTAAGCGTAGCGACTATTCAGCATATTACTTTTGTTTTGTTTTTAGATTTAGCCTTCTTCCCGTCCGACGTTAGAACTACGTACCTTTGTCCTTGGGGCGGAGATTTGCCAGAGCCACAATGGTGTGGCCTTCCGCCACGCACTGCATCATATTGAAGCAGCTGTCCTTTCCGCCGCTGTGGGGTAGAAATAAAAAATTCTGTAATAGCAGCTTCTGTGGGCCATGCTTAATTTGAACACATTTAATTTCAAAATGCGGATACCTTTAAATAGTGATCTAGTTCCGGGATTCAAATTCAATTTACATTGGTTAATTTGGAAATCGAAAAAACTTGAAGAAACACTTTCAAGGTTCTGATCACTTAAGATTATCCGCTATTGATCACACATTAATTCAGCTGTGATATAGTTTTTTCTTCATATTAAAACAGAAAGAGTATCTGGTCTAAATAGTCCAACAATGCCCAGGGACGAGGGACTAGTTGTGAGATGCAAGTCAGACTAATGTATGCAGGCGAATGAAGACACTGTTCCAGAAAGAAATTGTGGTAGGTCGGTATCAATTTTTGTGTACTACACAACGAAGAATATCGTACATAAAATCTATAATTTCTCAAGCGCCTGTCTCAGTTTTTAAAGATAATTTAACTTTAATTCTTTATGTTTTCGATCGTTGCAGCATCGAAATGGCACAGTGATACAAAAATGGAACAAATTTTGGGGCGTAGTGGCAACACGACCGCGTAGCATACAAGTTTAATCTCATTTAATTGCGTGAGATTAAACGTGTTACAGTCTTAAGTACATTTTAATTAAGACCCTCAAATTAATAAGACAATGATAAGCAACTCCTGTGTTACAATTTATTTTATTAATATATATTATTGAAATATATATAATTAAAATATATAATACACATTTGATTACATAAAGGGAGCATTGTTTATTAAACAAGCCATCGTCGAAGGCGCAGACTCCAACCGGACACAACAAGTCGCCATTTTGGCAATTTTTTACCGATTTGAAAAATAACATATATATATATATATATATATATATATATATATTCACTGTGCAAGGTAGCATATCCCCAGTAAAAATAGTTTCGGACGACTCGCGTGGAAAGCACCCTAGCCTTACATTGCGGTTATCTCAAAAAATCACATATTTTGGCAAGTCGCCATTTTGGCAATTTTTATGTTGATTTGAAAAATAACACGACGTTGCACAACTTCAATATAAATATTTTCACTGTGCAAGTTAGCATATGCCTAGGATAAATAGTTTCGGGACAACTCGCGTGGAAAGCACCCAAGTCTTACATTGCAGTTATCTGAAGAAATCACAATTTCTGACAAGTCGCCATTTAGGCAATTTTTGGCCGATTTGAAAAATAACACGACGTTGCATAAATTCAATATATATATTTTCACTGTACAAGGTTGCATATGCCTAGGGTAAATAGTTTCGGACAAACAGCATCCAAAGTGTGGCACACGGACGGACAGACAGACAGACGGATAAAGGGCAATCCTCTGGATCCCCCCGGGCTCACTCGGTTGGGGTATATATTTTATACTTTGGCAGTACTTTCAAACAGTCTGAATCGATATTTCAAAAAGCAAAAGTCACGGAAGAAAATGCAAGGCAAATCTTACGGCTATAAAGGATAAATTTATGCCTAATGTTGTGCTGACCATATACACGATGAAGTAACAGTCAGTTGTACTCTCTCTTGCTCTCCCATTTGCCATAAGAACATCGGACCAGTTGTCCGGATTTATCGTAAATCAGGACAACGGTATGTATAACTAATAAATTTTACACATAGATAAGTATATTCAGTGTCTTGTTTCGTGTCCTGGTGATCCACTGTACTTCTGCAGAGAACCATACCAACTCTCGTACTTGGGGTTTGCCAGAACGGCTAACACTCTAAAACGGAATACAGCACTATTCATACATCGGCAGTCAACTACCGCGCAGCTAATGAACGCATGAGGGCCTCAAGTGCAACTAACCGGTATGACAAAGGGGAACTGCTTCTGGCCTGGACCAGAAGTTTACACAGACTTTCTGCATAACATTTTGAAATCTAGCACTCTGCATGACATTGCACGATCTAAAACAACCACAAAATCAAATCTACTGGACCTTGAGAAGAACAAAAACAACTAAAAAAATGGGGGTCTTTCGATTAGATTTCTTGCTATGCTGATTGGAAAACAACAACCGCGGGATTTCCCAGTTTTGGCCGATTTCTTCTGGTGTTTGGCTCGTTTTTAAAAACTTGTTACAGGGAGAGAAACATGAAATTCAACAGCACATCGTAATTGACAAAATTGAAAATGTATTCGTTTAATGTGGAAACAGCGTTTGCGCCGGTTATTCTATGTCTATTTACAAACTAGAAGCCATGCAATTCACAATGACACTCTTAATATTAGTCACGATAATCTTCTGTCGCTAACAGACCAGCTTGTTATTTAACCAATTACGATATGCTGTTCAATTAGAATGTTCTTTGCCTCGTACACATGTACCAACAAATATTTCACAGCAATTTTTTCCCTGGAACAATCCTGCCTATTGTGATTATTTTACAACAAAAACTTTTATTTACCGGCGGCACACGTGTTACATAATAATACATTTACCACGGCACTGCTTTTGTTTTTACTCCTTGCGTGTTTATATTTAACAGGAAATGTAATTGTGGTCCATAAGAGATAGATTTCGTCTAAATGTCAAATTTCTCTTGCACTAAAAAGCAGCCCGTATTTTAAACAGCCGGTGTGATTTTTTCAAAATTTATTAAAAGTTTTAACAACTAGTTTTAAGTTTTATGTTCCGAGTATAAGCTGTTTTTGCAGTATTTCTTTGATCATTTCTTTCACTTTTTACCCGGTACCCTTGCAGTTGAAATTCGAAATTCATGCACATTTTGTTCGAAACACCCAAAGTTTGATTAGGCTTATGGTGTTGTGAAAATATGTGAGTCGCAAGCGGGGCTCGAACTGGGAACCTTTCGCTTCATAAGCGAGCGTGCTAACCACTAAGTCAAAAGCTGCAACTCATGGAAACAGCCAAGCACAAATGAACATGTAGTTACATGTTTGTATATATTCATTTTCACAACACACATTATAGATACAAGCTTCACGACATTCTTCCCTGTTGTGTTTTTTACCACCCATAGCCGCACGTGGCTTTTCACATGCCCTTCTTTCCATTCGTATCAGTGTAACATTCCAGTGTTTGAACATCGTACGAATTTCCATATTTTCTCCCGTCTTTTTCTCTTTTGGCCACCCACAGCCGCACGTGGCTACTTTACTCCAATTTTCACACGTGCCCTTCTTGCCATTCGCACCCGCTTTAACGTTGCACGAATATCTACCATACAACCGCGACAGGAACGTACTCGTACACCTCTGGTATCAATGTTGTGAAAATATGCGAGTCGCAAGCAGGGCTCGAACTGGGAACCTTTCGCTTCATAAGCGAGCGTGCTAACCACTAAGCCAAAAGCTGCAACTCTTGGAAACAGCCAAGCACAAATGAACATGTAGTTACATGTTTGTATATATTCATTTTCACAACACACATTATAGATACCAGCTTCACGACAATGGCCTTCTGGAAGCTAATTTATAAGGAACCATATTATCGCCCATATTTATTAGTTTACCCTGGTTCTAAAAATATAAAATTCCAACTACTTTGAAGTTTGTACCTTACTAAGGCAACTACTCTCATATCTGATGTACTAAATTATATTGCCTAATTTGCAATAACAAATTTTAGCCATTTATCAAAACACACTTTATTTCCTAAGGCCACATTCTTTTGGACCTCTCAGAAAATCGAGAATCCACTCTCCAAACAGACCAGAGAGACTCCAGATACACCGTCCAAAAGAACACGTCTCAAAAAATCGAGAAATAAAAAACACAAATCTAGTTATTTTGTGCTTATTTCAGATAAATGTGTAATTTATATGCCCAGAAATATATTCTGTGACAATCGTTTGTTGGGGCATTGGTTTAAATGTGATCTGTTTTACATAATAATATCCCTACCACTTCAGCAGTACCAACGGTGTTACAGATTCGACCTCAACCTATAGTAACTGAGGTTAAACCTTTGGGTCCTCTTGTATTTCGCTATACCTAGTGCAACCACGTCTAAAATCTTCCTTGAACTAAATTTCTACTCTTAAATGTTCACAATTCATATGTATTTTGACAAATAAGTTGTGCAAATGCCTTTGTTTACATTTCCGCCATCTTGTATCTTACCTTCTCGAGAGAAGTTTTCCGAGACAAAAACTGTCTCTAGATAACGAGAACTTATCCAAGAGAACACCTCTCGATTTTTCGAGAGCCTCTTGATTTTTCGAGACGGTCCAAGAGAATGTGGCCTTTAAGACGGATGTTTTGGATACTCTCCATGCCTAAAATGTACAGGCTGCATATATTTATAGTAAATTCTACAGTACAATTACAATGAAAAAGTTATTTTAGGTGAAGTAAAAACCGAGATGCGGGCTTTGATCGATATTTTAACAAAAATATTTTTCAGATTATAAAATAAAATATACTTTTTTAAACAAAGAACTTATCTTTCACCCCTTAGTTCACCAAAAATAACCCATTAGATTTGCTTGCTCGCCATCAAAATAAGGTACCATACATCCATTGTTCTTAAGACTTAACATTGTATCATAATCCTCAAACATGTGTATCCAAACACTCTCCTTTTTAATCCTTGATCTTGCATTCGAACAACAACATATTTTTCTTTAGAATAAATAACATGGCTCAAAATAACATTTTTTTATTGGAAAAGACTAGGTATAGCAAACATATAATCCAATACGGGATGTACATTAGACTGTTTAAATTCTCTTTGCAGGGAAGGTTTCATCAACCTGCTAACAGTGATATTTAATCAATGAATGAATCAATCATTCAATCAACTAATAAGTAATTTAACCAAAAGATTTGTTTTCTAAGAAATACATGCAAATTACAAAATGCATGTTTTCACGGTTTTTACAGCTTACACAATGAAAAATAATCTTAATTGTACGCGCACAAATTTAAAGGTATTTAGTGGGAAAAGATGGATCCAAAAAGTTATAAACTTATATGAACCGAATGTTATTAAATAAAAATGATACATTAATATAAATAAAAATCCTTCAATAATGGTAATCAAGAATTCAATAATAATCAGTCATAATGATAATATTAGTTCCAAAATATGAGCATTTACATACGTTTGTCATTTCTCATACTTCATGTGCCTCGCCTGTTCTACTTCAATTGCATGATGTTTACATGTATACGTGCACATGCGCAAGAGATACTTCCACGTCAAAAATACTAAAAGGTCTTTTTACACTTTTGAACAACATCAAGCTTGTATATTGGTGGCGCATGAGTTTTATTGAACGTCATTTTGTGCCTCAATGTTAAATACCTTTCATACATGTTTGTTTTGGGCTAAGAAAGTATCCCAGTTTTCAGTCCCATGTACGAGCCTCTCCAAACTCGTTAGCTCCGAGTCAGCTCCGACTTGTATACGAGTAACATCGTATCATCGTATATATCTCTGTCAGAGCTACATACGAAGCCTTCCATTGTTCTACTAATAGGGGTCAACTTTACATGTTCTGAGGCACGAATCCTGCATACCAACCCCTATTATTGAAACATTTACGTAAAGTGCATGCCCAATATACCCTTTTTGTAAAACAGGCACAGTTTTTAGTGATCTGTGTATCTTTTATTTGTTCATGAAAGTGCAGAAAAGTTAGCTTCCGCACCCACCTGTCAAATGTTTATTTACATTCTGGCCTTTAAATGTCACATGACCAAAGTCAAGTGACCAAAAATTTAAATAATGGGGTTATACTTTATTTGTATATACTAAAATAGTTGATAGATGCAGAATTACGTATAAATTTACCATGTACACCCACAATATTTGACTTTTTATTATTTACATTCTTTTTGAAATATTAATTTAAATTTTTTTGGTGGATAATTGCAAAAATTATTGTTACCTTTTCACGTAATAAAGTATGCTCCCTGTATACAAACAAATGTCAATTATTGCGGGAGATTTGGGATTATTTCCGTATTATTTTCTTAAAAAAAAAAGCGTAACACAGAAGTTGTATATGAAAACCGTTGTACTTTGAGGGCCTTAAGCAAATGCACATCAAAACTTATGGGTCGTTGAATCTCGTACAAGGTAGCCACAAGGGTGCCTCAAAGCAAGTGCAGTTGACTTGCTTATCTTTATATAGCGAGGCTTTGAAGCGGTTCGTGAAAACTTTGCAGCGTACCGCTTCTTGGAGCTACAAACTCTTACGTAGACTCAAGTACCGTTGGTTTGGGTTTCTTGAAGCTAATGAACCTCGTTAGCCAACTCTTACTTTCAGGTTTTTTCCGATAGAGATATCATTTCGATTGCAAATCTGTTGGGCTTAATTTTGGAGACGATAGTGAAAAAAGAGTATGGTTTATCTCATAACATTCCAACCATAAACTGGGCAGAACAAAAGTTCTGTTCTTGTTTTCTTTCAAAGTACGCACTTGTAGATATAACAGCGAATTCATACCTAAAACCTAGTGGATATGTGCCTCTTCCCCCATACCCGGTCAGGCGATGTACGAGGGGATAAAATTGTTTAGGGTAGATGATAATTGGTGACAACAAAATGTTCAATCCTAACTAAATTTAGTCAGCGAGATGCAAATTCGTCAATCCTTCCAACTCAAATATTCCTGATTTTGCGATACTTGACAAATAAAAATTGTTTTCAGCCACGGAATATTTTTTTATTTTTCAATTTCACCAATTTGGATCTACTGTACCATAAGCCATATCACACTTTGGGCGTTCCGAATAAAATGCGCAAAACCTATGGTTTTCGAATACAAACTAACCGGGTAAAAAATGAAAGAAATGACAAAGATTTAGCCCAAATGTCAGTTTTCACTTGCACCAACAGCAATCGTATTTTTAACAACCCGTATACTATTTTTTAAATTTATCACAAGTTTTAGTAAATAGTTTTCAGTTTCAATTTCTTTTGTGTTCCCAGTATGAACTGGTTTTGCAACATTTCTTCCACATTTCGTCTGTAATTTCTTTTATTTTTTGACCAGCTTCCCTTGCATTGGAAGTACAAAATTCTTGCGCATTTTATTCAAACACCCAAAGTGCGATTAGACTTGTTCGTTCTCCTTAGCCTCATACATAGATCACCGTTTAATATCTTCAGTCACCGAATCAAGAACTTACAAGGATCATTTCCACAACGTTTGAGACTTTTTATTGTTTAAAAGTTCTCAGAGCTACTGTTAATTGCACCTGAGCAAAATCTCAACTTCCTTTTGCTTTGTAAGATAATCTGAAAGAGAACTGGAGGATGCTTGTGTTTTTCTTTTTGCTTTCTAAAACCGAAAAAAAACTGGTTCTGGGTTATTTTTTCTGACATATTGGATTTTCTAATAATAATACCTAAGTTTGTAGCGTGGAGTAAGGAATAGAACAGTAAAGCAAGGGATTTAATACGAACATTTGGCTTTTGCAGAGAATCAGTCTGTTTGCAATGCAAACTATTGAGTGATGTCTTGGTTGATTGGAAAGGCAGAGGATCTCCTCAATAAGGTAAATACGGGAAATTATTTCTGATTTATAAACATTTGTTCCGCGAGACGCTAGGCGAAAAAATAGGGGAAGCTAAGTGAAAAAATATCCAACAGCTGCCCATGAGGTTTATTATTTATAATATAGTATTTTTTTTATAAAGACGATAATAAATTTTGGTGCAGTTATGAGTCTATTAGTAATATTTTTTACATTGACTGAAACTAATCTTGGTCATTTGCTTGTAATTTTATACATTTGGTTGACAGGTAGATCAGGTGGCTGGTTCCGCCCTTAAGGAAGCCGGTGCGACGAACCAACAAGCGCCGCCCACAGTTACCCAAACGAATGCCTTCGCGGCCCCATCAGCGCAGAAGCCCACCCCTTTAGCTTCCAGCCTGCCCACATCCGCCAGTGTGCCATCCAATCTTAGTGCAAACAAATCAAACAATGCCTATCTCTCCCAGCTGAGTCGAAACACACAAGGTTCCCCTTTGCACGGCTCTTCGGCGTCACCTGGCTCTACCAATGGGAAGTTACAGAAACGGGACAAGGACGAAGAACTGTTCGAGTTTTTGAACTCACCGGATAATGGCACCGATGGCTCAATGAAAAGGAAGACATCACATAGTAATTTGAAAGCCGTCGGGAGTGGGAAGCATTCCAGACAGTCTAGTATATCGTCGACAGTGTCGAATAAAAGTAACAAGACTGCAGATATGAAGTCAAGCACGGTTGTGAATTTTACGACCGATAGTTCCCCAGGTAAGGAAACTGCTCGGGGGCACAGTTCTGGTAAGAACTGAAAACAGCTTCAAAACTTAGTTTGGCCGAAAGAGCCTTTGCTACCAGAACTTACATTCGAATATGTTAATAATAACAAGCAAAGGGGGGGGGGTCGGGATATGGGGCATCGGTATTTTTTTTGAAAGAAAAACTTCACTTTTGGTATAGAATCATCCTCAAAAATTATTCATTGTTCGGCGCAGTAACCGGATAACCGGAAAGGTATAATTTCTAAGTCCATCTCTACTTACGTTTACAGTAAAATAGGTGTTCCGTGACTTGAATTTGTTTCGAAGTACAACTCCCGTCAGTTGGGCTGTTCAATCATTCACATTTCATGTTATGACTCTTTCTTCACTAGTTCCAGCCTAGTAAGGTTCGAGTTATTGTAAAATATTTGTATTTGTTTTGAAATATGTTTTGTTATGTGTATTTATTTTAAAATATGTGTGAAAAAGAAATCTGATTGAATTTTTAGAAACTAATGACAGTGAGAGCGTTGACCATTCAACGTCACAGTACGACCCCGTTGACGACGTTCTTGGCAACAACGATTCGTCCAGTGGTTACCATAGTAACCACGATGATGGCAACCAGTCGCAGCTGTCGTCGCTAGAACTGGAGAATAGGTTGTTGAAAAATGAAGTGCAATCCCTGAATGAAGAGATGAATTCTGTGATAAAGCGAGCGAAAGACGCACAGGAAGGTGATTGAAAATAATAAGATTAAAGTTATAGTAAAACTGATTTTGATGGCTTGAGGCCGATTTTTGTGCTTGCTGCTATGGTTTGTTGTGAACTGAGTGTTTGTTTACTATACAATTAAAGTACTTTTTGAGAAATTCCACATGCATGTATCTTGACAAACTATCGATCCACTCCTTTAGTTAAAATGAAGAAATTCAAAAAAAAAAAAGAAAAGAGAATTGCAATTTATGTAAACAGTTTCTAGCCCAGGTGGCCATTGGTTAGGCTATATGAGCTGTATCCGTCGTATGGGCCTCTGTCGTCTGTCTTGCCGTCTGTAAACGTCTGTGTTTTTTTGTTTGTTTGTTTATTTTTCTTTCTTTCTTTCTTTTTTTTTTTTTTTGTTGCTGCAGTTTTCATTGTATAAGAGTAAAATTTTGTGGAAACATGGCCCGTTTAAGGGGACAACGCCCATTATTATCTTATTTGGTCACTTTGGCGAATTGGCGAAATTGCAAAGTTCGCCAAAAATATATTTTGTCTCCATAGTTTTTGTATTCTGTTTTTAACGCTGGTGCCTCCGGTGCGCCTGAGCCAAAAAGTGTGTCATTTATATTTGGTGGTTCGCCAAATTTTGGCACTTTTGGAGGCCAAATATTTCGGCTTATTTTTCACTATTTTAAGCTTTGCGTTTTTGATAGATTGGATAGCAGTGGATTAAGTTGAAAAGTGGCAGAAGGATATATGCAAATTGGATTAAAACAAGGCAAGCCATTGGCTTAAAACAATCACGTGGTACATTGTAGAAAGCTTGAAGCAATCAAGATGGCCGCTCCCATGTGTGTTAGCGCGTGTCTTTATGGATCTGGTGATCTTCAAAGATTGTTCAGGGTGACGGCTTGACTTAAAATTAATATTAATGTTAAATTCAATTCTTGTCGTACGCATTGCCTCATGACTTGATTGGTTATGTGTAATATATACATATATATCATTTCCTTAGAGATCTATTATGATGACAAGAAGACAAAAAATAATAATAAAAACAGATAATTATAATTTATTAAAACTCATAATAGTAATAATAATAGCAGTATGTTCCGAATTAAGCCACGTTGTTTTTCAGGATTAGACGAGATTCTTGATTATCCCCATGGTGACAGATATAGACATTTAATTATCCAAGAGAAGCTAACATTTTGGTACCTTAAGTTGTTATTCTAGTTCACTCTAGGTCACTTATATTTTGGTGACCTTTAAGTGGCCATTCTAGTTCACTCTATGTCACTTACATTTTGGTACCTTAAGTTGCCATTCTAGTTCACTCTAGGTCAATTATATTTTAGTGACCTTTAAGTGGCCATTCTAGTTCACTCTATGTCACTAACATTTTGATACCTTAAGTTGCCATTCTAGTTCACTCTAGGTCACTTATATTTTGGTGACCTTTAAGTGGCCATTCTAGTTCACTCTATGTCACTAACATTTTGGTGACCTTAAGTGGCCATTCTAGTTCACTAATATTTTGGTGACCTTTAAGTGGCCATTCTAGTTCACTCTAGGTCACTAACATTTTGGTGACTTTAAGTGGCCATTCTAGGTCACCGTTGAACTTTGACCTTGATTTTTACCTTGACATTGACAATTGCATTCGACACATTCGCAGAAGTGGGTTTTGTAAACAGGATACAGCCAAAGATCGTGAACAGATTTCAGTGACACTTTTGGTGACCTTGAGCCGTTATTCACGGTTACGGATGGGCTTGAATATATTTATCTTCGACACTGCTGTAAGGGTAGCGCTTATGAACCCGATTCCGCTTTTGAACTGATGTTATTTAACCTCGGTGTGACTGTTCATATGGATGACCTCACAGGCTGAAAAGTGTCACCACTTGACTTTGACCTTCACCACTGTTGCATGTGTATCTCTCTTTATTTATTTATTTATTTTTTTTAATTTATTTATTTTTATTTTTACATTAGGATGTAGTTTGGGTAAAATATTTAATAATAGAATTAAAAGTTTCGACAAATGCCTGTTGTATTTTAATAGACTCGTAATGCTAGTTCGTGTCTTGTCACTCTTACGGCACCTGAGCACCGTCAATTCATGGTCTTGTTTTCCTTCTGTGCAAAAGTAATACGTTCGAAAGATTGAAAAAAAAATGGCTTGGTTATCGTTTAGAATTAGCGAAACTACGACGAAAGACGGACACACAGAATCAGCAGTTACAGAAGAGCGATCAGATTGTACGAGAGCTGCAGTCACAAGCTTCTGATCTCCAGGAGGCCCTGTCGGCCAAGGACGCACAGATAGGCGTGCTCAGGGTGCGCTATGAGGAGGCCGAGAAGCTGAACCAAAGCCACAGCAAAATCATGGCCGATTTACGGTCCCAAAACGAGAGGTACGGGCCACTCACTAACACAGCAAAATCATGGCCGATTTACGGTCCCAAAACGAGAGGTGCGGGCCACTCACTAACACAGCAAAATCATGGCCGATTTACGGTATCAAAACGAGAGGTACGGTCCATTCACTAACACAGCAAAATCATGGCCGCTTTACGGCATCAAAGCGAGAGGTACGGTCCATTCACTAACACAGCAAAATCATGGCCGCTTTACGGCATCGCAGCGAGAGGTACGGTCCATTCACTAACACAGCAAAATCATGGCCGCTTTACGGCATCAAAGCGAGAGGTACGGTCCATTCACTAACACAGCAAAATCAATGCCAATTTACGGTCCCAAAACGAAAGGTACGGGCCACTCACTAACACAGCAAAATCAGGGTCGATTTACGGTATCAAAACGAAAGGTACGGTCCATTCACTAACCCAACAAAATCATAGTCGATTTACGGTCCCAAAACGTGAGGTACGGGCCACTCACTAACACAGCAAAATCAATGCCGATTTACGGTCCCAAAACGAAAGGTACGGGCCACTCACTAACACAGCAAAATCAGGGTCGATTTACGGTATCAAAGCGAGAGGTGCGGTCCATTCACTAACACAGCAAAATCATAGTCGATTTACGGTCCCAAAACGTGAGGTACGGACCATTCACTAACCACAATCTTACATAACTGTTTGCGTGCGCACTGTGTAGATATCCCGTAACGCGGTACACCAATGAAAAAGGAATTCAAAGATTTATCTCTTATTTCCGTGAAGATTTGGATATTTAAACTTTATTTATTCGTTTTTATTTTGGGTGGGGGGAGGGGGTGGGAGTGGGGGCAGAGTAGACGGGGGGTTTGAAACTGAATGATCGCCTATGATTTCAGAATACTACAAGACCACACATCCGCGTCGGGGGTTCAGAGCCAAGCCCTGGATTCCCTCAAGGACAAACTGGCCGATGCTGAGGAGAGGCTGAGACAAGAACAGCTCAGCGCGGAAAAATCGCAGGTTGGCTTTATCGGCCGCCATGTTGTTGTGGTGCATTAGTGGTGTACAGCATGCTTAGTCTGTAGTGAAGAAAGTCGGCGATTGCGGTGGTGTTCAGTAATATGTTTAACGGTCTGAAACATATCAGACTGAAACTTGTGCATTGGATCCACCTGTGGTATTGTGTGACAGTCATATTATTTGTTAAACCCGTTCCACTGTGGTGTCGTTGTCCTCTCGCAAGTGCGTGGAACCATTTCAAACGAAGTGAGCCAGCCAGAGAATGTATCACTATTGTAACTGTTTTCAGAGTGAATTTATGGCGAGGCAGTCGAAATTAGAAACAGAATTGCAGCATGTCTCAGAACAATTGTCGGCTGCCCAAAGACGGTTGAATGACGAGAAAGGTAAGTATGTACTCATTGTAAAGGTTATTTTGTGAAATCGTAACCTTATGGTCATGGCAGATACGGGTGTGTATAACAGCGTAATGTAGACTAGTCTCCCAGTTTTGTTTAATTCAGGGCTATCTCGTCGTGTGTATATTGTAATTTTGTTGTGATTAACACATAAACATACGTGTATTCTGTGTGATTTCGGCAGCGAGAACGACGGATCTGGTGAGTCAGGTGAAGACGTCCAAGCACAGCGTCGACCTGGCCAAGCAGGAGCTGTCCGAGTACAAGGACAAGGCCACGCGTATTCTACAGTCCAAGGACAAGCTTATAGCGAGCCTGAAGGAAGGCCAGTGTATTTCTTACGATGAGGGGTTGAATTGTTGGCTGCGAAAAAAAAAATTAAAAAAAATCGTGAATGAGTGAAAAGGGCTTTGGCAGAAGTGAAGTCCTGCAAAATATATAGATAAATTAAAACAACTTTTTAAATTGCTGTCATAAATTTAATTTTCTGTTAAGGTTACGTTCCAAAGTACAGTTGTACAAATTGTACAGTTAAAATGTTGTGCAGAGATACCCATATGTAGGTAATAAGTAGAGCAGGAGTAAGCGAGTTGAGTGGTTGTCGTGCAGGCGGGAGTGGGGGCTCGTCCGAGACGGCTTTCTCTGCCGCGGAGCTCGAGTCAGCCAAGCAGGAGATCGGGATGCTCAAGGAGGAGGTGCACCACAACAGGCTGACCATAGAGAACCTGCGCGTCGAACAGCAGGTCACCGCCCTGCTTACTTCTTTGTTTGTTTGTTTTTTTGTTTTTGTTTTTTTTTTGGGGGGGGAGAAGGGAGAGGGGCGCTGTGCTGTATATTTTTTTTTGGCGGGAATGTTTTTAAAAGCATATCGATGTGTTGGGGATAAAAAGGATAATATTTTTCTGTATGTAAACAATACTGCACTTTGGTTTCGCTTTCACTTTGGTAATAGTTTAAAAAATAGCAGAAAGGGTGTGCAGATTGTGAGTGGTTTCGCTTTCACTTTTATAATAGTTAAAAAGGGTGTGGAGGTTGTGAGTGTTGTGTGTGTGTAGGATTTGGAGATACAGTCACAGCAGGATGCCGAGCAGGCGTCGGATCAGATGTCAGCGCTTCAGGAGCAGCTAGCTACCGAGCAGCAACAGCGGGAGGACTCACAGGCCGAGGTCAACAAACAGAAGGAGGTGAGTGCAGCCTCACTCACATGTATACGCCAGTCAGGTGCTGTAAAAGTAAATATAATGGCAAAGTTCTCGGTACAGTTTGTAACCAGGTAACTCTTGGATAGGTTTTTAGCATTTTCGAAGTACTAAGTATGTTTTGCAGCAGGAATTTATCTTCACACATTGCGATATTTCTCAGCTTGACCTGTGCAAAAAGTCAGAATGACACGTCATAGAGCAGACTTGGGCTTTATGGATTTAGGGAAATGAGAAAAAGAGAGAAAAAGAAAAAGAATTAAAAATAACTAAATCAAATTAAAATAACTAAGTTAAGGTATGAACGCCAACCTAACTGGGAAAACAATTTCCGGAGAATGTATGCAATCGGAAGTGGTCGATGATAGATCTGTTGCTTTTTTTTTTTTTTTAAAGGGATGATAGGTGATCTTACCCACCGCATTCGCTTAGCTAAGGCAATTTGACCGGACGTCAATCCCCTGCTTACCACCCCGAGCTGGAGTCGAACTCGGGACCGTGGGATTACCAGACAATGCTCTAACCAACTGAGCTAACCGCCACCCCTGGATCACTTGCTTTGAAATATACAGTAATTTGGCACTACAACATATGAAAACCTGACATCATGTAAAATACAGTGAATATTACCGATTGATATTTCCGGAAAGTGCCGAGATCTCCCAAAAATGAGGTGAAGGTATATGTACCTTGAAATAACTATTGAGCTATGTGTGACGTGTGTGTGTGCAGGAGCTGCGGTACGCGCACGAGGAGCTGCTCAAGCAGAAGACTGCCTTCCAGAGCCGTCTGCAGGACAGGGAGTCCGAGATAGAGCGCCTGAGGAACCAGGTGAGCCGTGCCCACGTACCCGGACGGTGCGTGCGAGGCGGAGCGGGGGGGGGGGGGGAGGGAGATAGAGCGCCTGAGGAGCCAGGTGAGCCGTGCCCACGTCCCCGGTCGGTGCGGGCGAGGAGGGGAGGGGCGGGGGGATAGAGCGCCTGAGGAAGTAGCTGAGCTGTGCACACGTCCCCGGACGGTGCGGGTGATGAGGGGGGGGGGGGGGGGGCGGGGAGAGATAGAGCGCCTGAGGAACCAGGTGAGCCGTGCACTCGTCCCCAGACTATGTGGGCGAGGAGTGAGGAGAGTCCGAGATAGCGCGCCTCACGAACCAGGTGAGCCGTGACCACGTCCCCGGACGGTGCGTGCGAGGCGAGGGGGGGGGGGGAGATAGAGCGCCTGAGGAACCAGGTGAGCCGTGCACTCGTCCCCAGACTATGTGGGCGAGGAGTGAGGAGAGTCCGAGATAGCGCGCCTCACGAACCAGGTGAGCCGTGACCACGTCCCCGGACGGTGCGTGCGAGGCGAGGGGGGGGGGAGATAGAGCGCCTGAGGAACCAGGTGAGCCGTGCACACGTCCCCGGACGGTACGGGCGAGGAGGGAGGGGGGAGTCCGAGATAGAGCGCCTGAGGAACCAGGTGAGCCGTGCCCACGTCCCCGGACGGTGCGGGCGAGGAGGGAGGGGGCGGCGGAAAGGTAGGTTTATATATATAGATATATATATATATATATATATATATATATATATATATATATATATATATATATATATATACTTGTGTCATGTACGAGTGCATAACTAATTATCCCCCGTGAAACGGAGGGATATAGGTTTGAGATTGTCCGTCCGTCCGTCCGTCCGTCCGTCCGTCCGTCCGTCCGTCCGTCCGTCCGTCTGTCCGTCCGTCCGTCCGTCCCCTCTTCAAGCTAAGGACTTTGTGGACACCACTTCTATATCAACGAAGCATAATTCAGCTTTCATATTTCATACAGGCAAAATATAGGGTATAAAGATGTGCAACGTCAAGGTTTCAGTTTGATGGAAGCAAAATTGACAAATTGACAGGCTTTTGAAAATCGTCGAAAATAGACATATGTGCACATGTATAGGACTTTGTGGACACCACTTCTATATCAACGAAGCATAATTCAGCTTTCATATTTCATACAGGCAAAATATAGGGTATAAAGATGTGCAACGTCAAGGTTTCAGTTTGATGGAAGCAAAATTGACAAATTGACAGGCTTTTGAAAATCGTCGAAAATAGACATATGTGCACATGTATAGGACTTTGTGGACACCACTTCTATATCAACGAAGCATAATTCAGCTTTCATATTTCATACAGGCAAAATATAGGGTATAAAGATGTGCAACGTCAAGGTTTCAGTTTGATGGAAGCAAAATTGACAAATTGACAGGCTTTTGAAAATCGTCGAAAATAGACATATGTGCACATGTATAGGACTTTGTGGACACCACTTCTATATCAACGAAGCATAATTCAGCTTTCATATTTCATACAGGCAAAATATAGGGTATAAAGATGTGCAACGTCAAGGTTTCAGTTTGATCGAAGCAAAATTGACAAATTGACAGGCTTTTGAAAATCGTCGAAAATAGACATATGTGCACATGTATAGGACTTTGTGGACACCACTTCTATATCAACGAAGCATAATTCAGCTTTCATATTTCATACAGGCAAAATATAGGGTATAAAGATGTGCAACGTCAAGGTTTCAGTTTGATCGAAGCAAAATTGACAAATTGACAGGCTTTTGAAAATCGTCGAAAATAGACATATGTGCACATGTATAGGACTTTGTGGACACCACTTCTATATCAACGAAGCATAATTCAGCTTTCATATTTCATACAGGCAAAATATAGGGTATAAAGATGTGCAACGTCAAGGTTTCAGTTTGATGGAAGCAAAATTGACAAATTGACAGGCTTTTGAAAATCGTCGAAAATAGACATATGTGCACATGTATAGGACTTTGTGGACACCACTTCTATATCAACGAAGCATAATTCAGCTTTCATATTTCATACAGGCAAAATATAGGGTATAAAGATGTGCAACGTCAAGGTTTCAGTTTGATCGAAGCAAAATTGACAAATTGACAGGCTTTTGAAAATCGTCGAAAATAGACATATGTGCACATGTATAGGACTTTGTGGACACCACTTCTATATCAACGAAGCATAATTCAGCTTTCATATTTCATACAGGCAAAATATAGGGTATAAAGATGTGCAACGTCAAGGTTTCAGTTTGATCGAAGCAAAATTGACAAATTGACAGGCTTTTGAAAATCGTCGAAAATAGACATATGTGCACATGTATAGGACTTTGTGGACACCACTTCTATATCAACGAAGCATAATTCAGCTTTCATATTTCATACAGGCAAAATATAGGGTATAAAGATGTGCAACGTCAAGGTTTCAGTTTGATGGAAGCAAAATTGACAAATTGACAGGCTTTTGAAAATCGTCGAAAATAGACATATGTGCACATGTATAGGACTTTGTGGACACCACTTCTATATCAACGAAGCATAATTCAGCTTTCATATTTCATACAGGCAAAATATAGGGTATAAAGATGTGCAACGTCAAGGTTTCAGTTTGATCGAAGCAAAATTGACAAATTGACAGGCTTTTGAAAATCGTCGAAAATAGACATATGTGCACATGTATAGGACTTTGTGGACACCACTTCTATATCAACGAAGCATAATTCAGCTTTCATATTTCATACAGGCAAAATATAGGGTATAAAGATGTGCAACGTCAAGGTTTCAGTTTGATCGAAGCAAAATTGACAAATTGACAGGCTGTTGAAAATCGTCGAAAATAGACATATGTGCACATGTATAGGACTTTGTGGACACCACTTCTATATCAACGAAGCATAATTCAGCTTTCATATTTCATACAGGCAAAATATAGGGTATAAAGATGTGCAACGTTAAGGTTTCAGTTTGATCGAAGCAAAATTGACAAATTGACAGGCTTTTGAAAATCGTTGAAAATAGACATATGTGCACATGTATAGGACTTTGTGGACACCACTTCTATATCAACGAAGCATAATTCAGCTTTCATATTTCATATAGGCAACATATAGGGTATAAAGATGTGCAACGTCAAGGTTTCAGTTTGATCGAAGCAAAATTGACAAAATGACAGGCTTTTAAAAATCGTCATAAATCGACATATATGCAAACGGAGTGGACTTCAAGGAAGGGTGTCCAGCTTAGATATTGCATAGGGGTAATATTTAGGGTTTCACGGGGGATATTGCTGCTCTCTGACAGCATCTAGTTTACAAGAGTGCACATTTTTGATTTAAAAAAAATAACACTTGTTTATTTTGTAAACCTTTCGAGGTAGCTACGAGAGCTATGAGTGGTGAATATTTCCTGACTCTCTGCAGCATATACCCAGTGTTGCACGGACTCATCGAGAAAGAAGACGAACCGTCTGCGATAAAGAGAGCAAAGGTGGTTCGAGAAGCACTCAAACGCCGTTTCGCTATTGACCATGAGTCGGACTTGATCCTGGTTGCGGGAACACTAAACCCGAATATCAAAACCAGAGTTTTCACTGCGAATCAAAAACAACAAGTGAAAGACTACTTCATTTCAAAATTTGACAGTCCTGAAAGTTGGATCACGATTTAAGCGATGTGGAGTACTTGCACGGTGATCTTTACTCGTGTGAACAAGACGATTCACTGGAGTCCCAAGTCATTACGTATATACAAGAATCGCCTTCCCCTGTGAAACCTCTTGAATTCTGGAAGGCAAATAGACAGAGATTTCCAAAGTTAGCAAAGGTAGCACGCAGTGTTTTATGCATACCAGCGACGTCCACCCCGTCGGAACGAATATTTTCCGTAGCAGGAAACATGATGGTACCTAATCGTGCGAGTTTAGAACCGAACACAGTAGATGAACTGGTATTTCTGCATTCCGCACTTTCGCAGAGGGGTTTCATTAATGAGGCAGGTGGCAAGCCTATAAAGGAGGAGGGAGCTTGTGCAGTACCAAATGTGAAAGATAAACCACAAGAAGAAAACGCCCCAAGGCTGCCAAACTTGGATATACCAGGACCATCTGAAGTCCCGTTGGTCCCTCCCATGCAAGGAAACTTCATATAAACTTTTTCGCACTTAAAAAAACATATACATGGACATGAATTAGTTAAGATGTTTTATAGCTGAAAGACTGTTGAAATACATTTGTTCATTTTATAATAAAATTTTATTTTGTTTACCGTACATTTACTATTAAATTTTCTTGCGTATTTTCTATCCACTAGTCGACTACCGATTTTACTAGTCGACTATTAAAAAATAGTCAACTAGTCGACTAGTTGGTTTCAGCCTTACTTGTGGCCACCCTGACATAAGGTTTCGCCTTGTGACCACCCTAACACAAGGTTTCGCCATGTAACTACCCTGACGTAAGGTTTCACTTTTTGGCTACCTTGACATAAGTTTTCGCCTTGTGGCCACCCTGATGTTAGGTTTAGTTTTTATTTTTGACGTTTAACTAAACACCCATGGGATCGTGCAAAAGTACGTTATGAATATAGGACACACAAGAGGGAAATTAATGATTTGAATATCAAAATTAAAACTTAAAACTTCTTTGGTGAAACTCGATGATTATTTTTTATATCTACCTCTGCGGTCTTTGAATGATTAGCGAATTTCTGGTACGCGTTCTGTTGTATGTTTCAGTTGACAACGAAGAGCCTGAGCAGCACGAGCCAGACAGAGTTAGAGAACCGGCTGCACAGCCTGACGGAGAGCCTCATACAGAAGCAAACAACGCTGGAAGCTCTGAGCACGGAGAAGAACTCCCTAGTCCTGCAGCTCGAGCGCCTCGAGGTCAGTGCTTAAGTGCTGGGTGAAATGTGCCGCAGGTCAGTGCCTAAATGCGGGGTAAAAAGTGCCAGAGGTCAGTGCCTAAATGCGGCGTAAAAAGTGCCAGAGGTCAGTGCCTAAATGCTGGGTAAAAAGTGCCAGAGGTCAGTGCCTAAATGCGGCGTAAAAAGTGTCATAGGTCAGTGCCTAAATGCGGGGTAAAAAGTGCCAGAGGTCAGTGCCTAAATGCGGGATAAAAAGTGCCAGAGGTCAGTGCCTAAATGTGCGGGGTGAAAGAAACAGCAAGAGGTCGGTGCCTAACAGAACTGTGAGAAAAAATGAAAAATAAGGGCGAAAAGAGGCCAAGTAAAACGTGTGACAGGTGTAATGACGTCATCGTAGAAAATAATACCAGAAATAGGCGAATTCAAGTTTTAGATAAAGAAAAAGGAAAAGGCTTCTGATTGCGGAGTGAATATTTTTTAGAATTTTATGCAGAGATGTAACTGACTTTCTTAACCAGGAAACAAGCAAAAAGTTTCCGAAAAATGCCATTTATGACTAAATATACAATATGGGGGGAGGGGGGGGGGGGCATGGGGGGAAGGGGTTGGGGGAGAGGCCCGCGTGTTGTGATCGGAATGTACAGACTAGAGAGGACTTGTGTCACGCTCTTGGTTGATTTCAGAGGAAGTACAAAGACCTGGAGTTGGCGTCGATGCGCAGCGTGGCAACCACAGTCCACATCAGCGAGGACGATGACGGTAAATCGGCAGTGCTCGGTGTATCTATTGCCCCCGCCCCCCCCCCCCGCCCGCCCGCCCCTTCACGTCCTTCCTGGGGTGTCTGTAGAACTACCACGACCATGTGTGGGCCGGCGGTGATAACGTTACACCGACTCGTGAAGGGATTTGCGTGCAAAAGTAGTGATGTTGCCAGTACTGGTCAGGGGTAAACATCTTACTGGTCTGGGGTTAACATCTGACTGGTCAGGTGTTAACGTCTGACTGGTCTGGGGTTAACATCTGACTGGTCTAGAGTTAACATCTGACTGGTCTGGGGTTAACATCTGACTGGTCTGGGGTTAACATCTGACTGGTCTGAGGATAACATCTGACTGGTCTGGGATTAACATCTGACTGGTCTGGGGTTAACATCTGACTGGCGAGGGGTTAACATCTGACTGGGTCTGGGGTTTCGCAGCATCTGACTACATACTTAATATATTCCTTAAAAGCTGAATATAAGGTCGTGAGAAGAATTTCTTTACATCAATCTGTTTCATTTAATTTTTGTTCGCTACGGAGCTTGGCGTGGGGTGACGTCTAGGGCAGCCATGACTGTCATTTCACTTGTACAAAGCTACATCATATATGGGCAAAGGTTTGCTTTTTTGCGTGTCAAGTCGCATTACATTGAATTGGTTCTCAACTGCTGCGCGTTCGGAGATAAGTACCATATGCAAATCACTTAAAATTGTCTCTTTTTTTTTGCGTGAGTTTGGAAACTGGAAAGAAAACAAGCCCCACCCTGTTGGTTATTATGACAATCGTATTTCAAGAAGTAGTTTATTGAACGCAGTCTCAGTCAGCCAAATCGCAAAAGGGGCGTTCTGTTAAACGAAACTTGACGTCATAATTAAAAATAACTAGAATGGTCGGTGTTCCTTGGCATCCATGACCACACTAAATAGGTTTTATGAATTGCATGTCCTAAACCTATAAGTTAGGTACACTCATCACTCATTTATCACCAGTGACCACACTTAGGGTTATGCCATGTTATTGAGTTTAATACAGCTTATTACAGCTTATGCATATTGTTTTGAAGTCACACTTTATTATCATGACTGATAAACATCAACTAGACTGCTGTGTGCACCTGAACATAAGTAGCCACACCAAAACGTATTATTCCTAGCTATTGAGTTTTCATGACAACAAACTGGACTGTTCAGTGCCCTTTCACATCAAAATAATAAAACACAAGAACTAGAATGGTTGGTGCACAATTAAACCGACATGTGTAACGTCACAGGCAGGTCATAATAAATATCAACTAGAATGGCTAGGCGACCTTATCATCATTGGACATCAGACAGAATTTATTATTTTTTTTTTAATTATATGCCTTCAAATTAGAATGTCCGGTCTACTTCCACATCATAAACCTTGAAACAAGAATGTCGACTGCATCTGAGAATAAGTATTCACACTAAATATGGATTCTGTTTTCTTCTTCTTAATTTACGAACAGGATTGGCTCAAGTGACCTGTCAGAGTGATTGAACTTAATGATCTCTGTAGGAATTTTCGGTATTTCCCCTTAACAGTAAAAGCTTGTCGTGTCAGCTGGGGCATTCGCCTCGACAAATCTTGTTTATCTCTCAGAAGGCAAAAAGTAATCGGCTTAATTTGGCATGCATGCAAAGCATGTTGTATTACCCTGTCATTATAGAAATATTTGTCAGAAGCGTGGCCTCCAGCGACAAGGTGTAGGGGATGGGGAGTGGGTGGGGGAGGGGGAGTGGGCGGGGGGGGGGGGGGGGGTTCTGTGTGCTCTTTATGTAGGTGTGTACGTTTACACATCACTTGTGCAACTTGAGGAAGAGTGTCCGGGTATCCTTTCTGGTAACGAGAACGCCAGCACGAGACGTTGAATAATTGAACAGATCAGGTGTGTTGTGTGAAGCATTCAGCCTCTGATCTGCGCCATCACGCTGACGTCATGAGCGTGTAGCTACGTTTATCGGAAGGTGGAAGCAGCTGGTTTGCAGCTTAAAATCAAATCAATATTAAACGTTATTTTATTACTTGCTTTTTAATGTTCAGTGAATACTTAATATCTTTTGGTGATATCCACTTGATACGTCGCATTTGGAGAAAGAAAAAAAGGACTTGATCACGTTGTACTTTCCTGCGGTGGGAGTGGTTAACACCTTGGGGTATAACTTGTAAAACAACAGATGTGAGCGGCCGTGGGTTAGAACCGGCCCACCCACAAAGCCGCTTGCACTGGTGGCAGGAGTTGGGAGAGGCGGTTCCATACAATACGTGCGGTCGCGCCGAGGGCAGGGCAGGGGTGGGGGGTTAGGAGAGAAGACCCCATGTGAAACGGCCAACAAAGGAGCATTGGTTGTATTTCTTTTTCGTGATTCAAAGTGTTGCATTTTTTACACGCCTTTGAGTATTTAAGTATTGCTTGTCATTGTGTACTGGTACCCAGGCGTGACGTGAGACTGCCATATAATAACAATAATAATAATAATAATAATAATAATAATAATAATAATAATAATAATAATAATAATAATAATAATAATAATAATAATACAACAACAAAACAATACAGTAGTACCACAGTTGTCCTTTCTAACGGCCGCTGCCAGTCATGCTGTGATCGACCAGTTGGCACCGGTTCACCCCCAAAGCCGCTTGCACTGGTGACAGGAGTTGGGAGAGGCGGTTACGTACAATAAGTGCAGTCGTGCCGAGTGGGGTAGGGGGGTAGGGGATTAAGGGGGGGAGTTAGGGGGGGGGGAAGACCTTGCCAGTTATGGTGTGATAGTCTGATCCTTTGTCCCGACAGCCCGCCAGCGGTTGCCGACCTTCATGCGGGAAGCGCCGGGGGACGGGGAGGTGGCGCGTCGGGTCAAGCGCGTCTACAGCAGTGTGGACACCTTCAGGTGAGTTAACCCCCTGTGCCTTCTCCCAAGGGCCCCTTCCACTCCTGGTGTTACTCTGCCGTCTTCCGAGGCCCTTACCACCCCGGTGTTACTTTGAATTACATCGCGTTTTTACGAACGACAGTTTAGGGGCCAGTTAAAATAACACATTTTTTCCTATTTGACCCCATCCAGCCACAATCCCCGACCGTCTGCACCCGTGCTCACTAAATTGTTCATGTCGCTCATATTATAACAGCAGAGAAGGACAGCAAACCCTCGTTCCCCCATCCCTTCCCCACACCTCTTCCCGCACCCCTTCCCCACACCCCATCCCTCACTTCATTCCCTCCCCTTCCCACATTCCTTCACTAATCCCTCTCCCATCTCTTCCCCCATCTCCCACCCCTCCCCCCCCCCCCCCGCCTATTTATTGACAACCTGTTACCGCCCCTTGCATGACTAAGCCTTATATATAATCACTGTAGCCATAAAAAAGGGAAGAAAGAAGTAAACTTATTCTAAAATTCGTAAAAAGTGTTTCTCGTGACAAGAATCTGACACCGAAGTGTTGTTTTGTCTGGCGTCGTCGGAGGGTGCGAACGGAGGGGGGGGGGGGGGGGGGGGTATGGGAGAGGGGGGTGGCGGCGGAGTTAGTCTCAAACCGATGCAAAGAAACCCCACAGCCATTGTTTGCTTTTTTAATTCATTTCAACGAAAAAGGATTGACACTTAGATGACGTAATGTGTTGGGGTTGACTTGTTTACAGTATCCGTATGGGTGTGTTCCTGAGGCGTTACCCCATAGCGCGGGTTTTCGTCGTCGGCTATATGGTAAACCATTGCTTTCTTCTTGCCAGCTTTCTTTTACGTAAACCTCTTTATTGGGGAGTAGTTACTTGTAAAAAAAAGTCTATTTATGTGGTAAATGTTTTTCAAAGTACTAATATACGCGTGAAATTACGTCAGCGGATAAACAACCTCGTAATAATACATGACTAACAATTGCAGCTAGTCGAATAACATGCTGTGTAGAAAACTAATGTGCATGGGAAACGAAATTTGTAATTTTAAAATATTCAAAACAAAAAAACAAAAAAAAAACAAAAAAACTTCGATCTTGTGTGGTATATTTTGTGCTGTTGAATCTTTTTGTGTGTATTTTCAGGCGTTGCTGCATTTATGGGTGATGATTGTGCTACTGACGTACCAACCGGAAGTGCACGGACAGGACTTTAACCCCCACGAGCCCAAATAACACGTGACCCTGTGCTGGCCACGCCCACGTGAGCACGTGATCATGGGCGGAACTGTGTGACGAAACGGTCGCGGTCGCCATGAGCTGGTCAATGCATGGCGTCGTGAAAAACGGACAAGACGCGCTTATTACGTCACGCGCTGATTACGCACGTCATATCACGTGATATGCCACATATATATCCTGTCTTAAAATGGTGACGGAACAGTCATTTTGTGCAGTTTATCAGTGTACGATCAGTATATTCACAAAACAAAATGCTCGAAAGTTTCCATAGCAACCGTCAATGTGTGATTGACGAATCGACATAGTAAGTACGGACGAGTAACAGCTCCAGAGAAATGATGTGAAACACGTGAACAGTAGTATATCCTTGGGTTGGACATGGCCTGGCCTAATTTGCGATGTGATAAGATTTCTCCAGAATATGTGGAGATTTCATTTGTTTGGCCAGAGATGGCCTGGGTTCCTGCAGCGCATATGTCGTGTATAAGGGACACGTGATCGTGTATTATAGACACGTGATCGTGTGTTGTAGTCACGTGATGTGTATTATGGACACGTGATCGTGTGTTATAGACACGTGACCGTGTGTTGTAGTCACGTCATGTGTATTATGGACACGTGATCGTGTATTATAGTCACGTGATCGTGTACGATGGACACGTGATCGTGTATTATGGACACGTGTTTAATATAGACCTATTGTCTGTTTTGCTTGGATTTCGTTTTAGTTATCAGTGAGGGAAAAATATCAATATGTTAACTGTATGGTTTCAAAAGTAACAAGGGGATTGTTATAATAAAAGAGACCAAAGCAGTGGCTTGTGTTTGATTATTTCACGGCCCCATTTACAAGTCCTACCCCACCATTTACTTAGTCAAATATTCTGATTCCCCGCTTAATCGGTAACACTAATAAAACGTTTTTAGACCAACCGACTTTGTCGGGCTGGTCTTATCACATCAGTAGAGGGGGTGTCCGTCGCCTGTATGTACGTGTGTACATATGTGAACTTTTACTTAAAATGTTTCTTCTCGTTCAGTTTCGATCGCATCCCTTTCAAATTTTGTACGAATGCTCTTTAGTTAGGCTTCTGTTGAAAAATTACTTCTTCTTTTTTTCTTTTTGGCAATCCGCCAAAAATCGGCCAAAATGCTTCCACCAAAAATTGACTAAAGGGGGGGGGGCATTTATGTTTTGTTGGTTTTCTCCCACATTTTGATCGGATCGCCTCCAAATTTTACATGTGAGTTTATTTGACGGTCCTCTCTTGATAATTTTCTTTTTTGGCGATCCGCCATAAATTGGCTAAATGGGAAAGGGGGGGAGCAATTAACAAAAATGGTAGGCAGTTTTCAATTTTGGTCGGATTTCTTATTTTTTACGAGGTGTATGTGTTTGTGTGTGAAGGATTGTTGTTTTTTAAGTTATATGGATTTATAAACGTTATACGAGTGTTAAAACGCTACACAAGTCTAAAAAATAAATGAATAAATAAAAAAAAATTAAAAAAAAAACAAAGTTAAAAAAAAATAGAATAGAATTACTTAAAGCAAATTGTTACTCATTGCAAGGCAGAGCAAGAGCGCAGTGACGTAACCTTAATAAGAACCAATCGTCATGTCGTTTCACGGACCAATAAAATTGCAGCTACATTCAGACTTAATACAGGAGAGGCCAAGGACGCTCAGGACGGGTCGAGACCGATTGTGAATATGGGTGTTTTCAGATCGAGGCCGCTCAAGAAAGGTCAAGGCCGCTCAAGAAGGTCGAGGCCACTGGTGAACCAATAGTTTTGTAGCTACGGGGACGAATCAAATAAATAAAAAATGAAATAAATAAACAAATAAAAATAAAATAAATAAAAATAAAATAAATAAAAAACTAAATAAATAAACAAACAAGTAAAAAAATAAACAAATAAAAGATAAAATAAATAAATAAACGAATCAAAATAAAAATAAATAACGAAATAAATAGACAAATAAAAAATTAATAAACAAGTAAAAAAAATAAACATGGGGGGGGGGTCTTCACTTAGTTCCCGATTTTCAACTTATCTTCAAATTCTGCCCTCAAGCATAGACTGTTTTTTTTTTTTTTTTTTTTTGTTTCTTTGTTTTTTTTTTTTTTCTTTTTTTTTTTTTGTTTGTGCTTGTCTGCGTTGTCAAAAGAATGACCACTGCTTCTGCGCACAGCACTGAGTGATGTTTAGGAGTCTTTTCTTTCACTCTTTGCCGCGTCTAGCAGAATGATTACATTGTGCTTCAAAAAAGAACGAAAAAAAAAAGAAACATGTAATTTAGGGCCTGGGAAAACACAAATGTGGACCCTTTGCTTGCAGCATGCACTTCTTTTATACACTTAGTTAATAAATCAATAAAGAATTATGGCAAACAGAAAGAAAGATAAAAAACCCCGTTATTTGGAGGACGACACCGCGCCCATAATTAACAGAGCACTTGAAAGGTTTGTTGAGGTTTTTTCTGTACGCTTAAAATGAGTTTGTAAGTGCAAATGTTGGCTTGAAACTAGGCACTATAGTTAGCCTCGGTTGATGAATTGTTTCTTTTTTTGCGGGGAAGGTAGGGGCAGGGGAGGGGGCGGTAATGTTGACTTCTGCTATGTTAGTGATTGTTTAAAGAAATGTTAAAATGAGTTCAAATGATAGAGACGACAAGACAAAAGTGGTATCTGATTAAAAAAAACCATGTTTATCATACACAGATACATATCAGGAGTAGGAATGGAAGGGGTGGGGCGGCTGGTGGAAGGGGCACGGACTTATAAGGAGAATACGGGGACAGGGTTACAACCTCCAACCCCAGGATCAAGCAGTGCTGGTCTGTGGCATAAGCGTAAGAATTCGGGGCGGGGGTTACAACCTCCGACCCCTGAATCAGCCAGTGTTTGTCTGTGGTATAAACGTAAGAATTCGGGGCAGGGGTTACAACCTCCGACCCCTGAATCAGCCAGTGTTGGTCTGTGGTATAAGCGTAAGAATTCGGGGCAGGGGTTACAACCTCCGACCCCTGAATCAGCCAGTGTTGGTCTGTGGTATAAGCGTAAGAATTCGGGGCAGGGGTTACAACCTCCGACCCCTGAATCAGCCAGTGTTGGTCTGTGGTATAAGCGTAAGAATTCGGGGCAGGGGTTACAACCTCCGACCCCTGAATCAGCCAGTGTTGGTCTGTGGTATAAGCGTAAGAATTCGGGGCAGGGGTTACAACCTCCGACCCCTTCATCAACCAGTGTTGGTCAATAATATAAGCATTAAACCTCTAAAAGTTTAGGGTACTGGGCAGCCCAGGCTTTCAAAGATTACATAATTTTCTCATTTTTAAGCGTCACCAAAAAAAAAAAACAACAACAACAAAACAAAACAAATAAAAAACAAGCAAAAAAGCAAAAAAAAAATAAATAAATAAATAAACAAACAAACAAACAAAAAAACGGCCCTCTGGTTGAACAAGTAGGACAAACCCGTTTTTAGTGGCAATGATAAATTGTCTGGTTTTTCTGTGATAAGTCACGTCAAAAGCTTCCGGTTTGAGGCGCTTGGCATTTATCACTATAGGTGTTGTTGAGATTTTTTTCTTTTTTTTTTTTCAAAATGGGCTTACCTTGGGACAATTTATCGAAACTGTCATCCTCATTTCCAAAATTCCTTATTGATGTTATTGTTTATTTTTTGTTCGGACATTATCATATAACCCTATTTTTGGTTCGAATATTACCACATTACCCTACTTTTGGTTCGGAAATTATCATATTACCCATCACAATTGCTGAACGGGACGTTAAGCACCAAACAAACAGACAAACAATTTCGGACATCATCATATTACCGTATTTTCCGTTCGGGCATTATCATATTACCTTATTATTCGTTCGAACATTATGATATTGCCTTATTATTCGTTCGAACATTATCATATTACCCTTCTATTGCATCATCGTATGATTTTATTGTTTAGGTATTTGGGGGCGCGCAGTGAGCCATCTACAAGGCACGCCCCGTAACAGATCGAAATTTTTCAACCAGTTGCCCGTACACAAAATTTATGACGTTACCCATAGACTATAACATAAGCATAGGTTCTGATGTCAATAGCCCGCCCCGCCCCCCCCCCCCCCTCCCCACACACACCTGGCTCGGCTTACTCACGCCAGTTCGTAGGGTCCACACCGCGCTGGGTAATCCTCTTTCGTTTTTTTAATAAAAACCTCTGAAGTAAAACCACCTCTGAATTAAGCAACCTTTGAGTTTGTCCAGATGTTGGTTCTGAGTACAGTCAAATTTAGAAAAGTAAATTTTGTGTCTGTGTGAGGTGCCAGAATGAAAAAAAATGTCCAGAGCAGTTAAGTCAATGGAAAGCATCCTCACAAATTGCAGGTGTCATTTTACATAGAGAATTCTGATGAGATGGTTTTAAAATTGAACTTATTTTTCGTTTCGATTGTGGCTTTATTTAAGCGGGATAAAGCGTAGATCACGCGTCGTGTTATAAAGGTGACAAAAAGCCTGACATGAAGGCCAATGATATGGGGGGGGAGGGGGAAGGAAGAGGGGGCCAGATCATTGTTTATGTGGGCGTGACCCGGTGTAGAATTTATAAAGCTGAAAGATAATAGCCAGCAAGGAAGTATTTCACTTTGCACTCTTTTTAACTTCGATTCTTATTTGCAAGTATTCCTGAACATGTTGTATTGTTCTTTTTATCCAATATCTGTAGTTCCTGCACTCCTACCTCCCCCCCTTCACCTCGCCATGGCCATGGCATCTGGGTTTCTTCATGGCCGTTATAATATAAAATAAAAATCACTCATTAGTACATTCCCAGGCTTGAAATTAAGATTCTCAAAAGTTTCCGGAAAGGAATCCGGTGTCCCAGTGATTGTGGTCCCCCGTGATTATGGTCCGGCCGGTGTCCCAGTGATTGTGGTCCCCCGTGATTATGGTCCGGCCGGTGTCCCAGTGATTGTGGTCCCCCGTGATTATGGTCCGGCCGGTGTCCCAGTGATTGTGGTCCCCCGTGATTATGGTCCGGCCGGTGTCCCAGTGATTGTGGTCCCCCGTGATTATATGGTCCGGCCGGTGCCCCAGTGATTGTGGTCCCCCGTGATTATGGTCCGGCCCGTGTCCCAATGATTGTGGTCCCCCGTGATTATGGTCCGGCCGGTGTCCCAGTGATTGTGGTCCCCCGTGATTATGGTCCGGTCGGTGTCCCAGTGATTGTGGTCTCCCGTGATTATGGTCCCGCCGGACCCTCATTCCTAGGAATCACGGTCTCTCCCCGAACCACAGTCACTAGGGAATCCGGAAACCACTGAGGATTTTTTATCTTTAACTACTACCTAAGACCTGAGTGAAATCCATTTCATACTCTGCACTTCACAAACCGATTGTCTGTTCAGTCGGAGCTATACTTTGATCCGAACATTTGAAGACTGCACTGGTGTTTATGCGTCATCCCGGTTATAATATCAATCAGGTCTTGATTCTAGATACATCACCTTGTCGATCAACGTGCATACCTGTCTGGTCTGTTTGGCATTAGGCCCTGAGATAGTTTAAAACTTAAGATATAGATAGTTGTATAGAAAGTATGTTTGGCTCTCGACCCTGAGATAGTTGAAAATTTAAAACGAAAAGGCAAGGACTGTAATATGATTATTTAAACTCCCTTCTTCGACATATCTTAAGTGAAATAATGACTTCTACGATAAACATGTCGCCACTGCCCTTTTTATGTGTTTTTAACGCAGTGCGTTTATGAGTCGGTGTGGTTACAGGTGTGGCCACTTCTTAGAAATTAACTTTTCAAAGCCAAGGACACTTAAGAATTCTACAAGTCCAGCAGACGTGCATTTGCTGCTCGAGAGGCACACAGACAAACGGTTGACTTTTAGATGTGGTTTGTGCATAGTGTTAATTTTGTAAGGCAGATTTGGACTTGTTTCTGACATCATCCCACCGCCCCCCCCCCCCCCCCTTTGGAAAGGTGACACAAGTTTGTTTTACAGTGGAATTCATAATTTAGGGTCTCAAACTGTAGCGAAAAACGCAACTAACACATGTAATGGAAAATAGTATCGAAAATTTTTCCTGTCCAAATCCCTCTCCTACCCCCCTACCAAATATTCCATAAAGCACTGTATTTAAAAATCTCACGCAAACTATTGAATAACCTTTGTATGGGATTTTTTGTTTGTTTGTTTGTTTTGTTTTGTTTTTTGGAGGGGGCATCCCAAAGTTTAATTTCGAGCAGAGTTTCCAACAAATGATCAATCGGCCAAACCGAAATCGGAATGCACAGTGAATGCCATGTTTTCAAAAGTAATACAGTATCGGGGGAAGAAAAAAGTTCTGGGAGGGACGGCGGGCGGGCGGATGGGCGGGCAAGCAGTTGGATGGGCGGGCCGGTGGGCGGGGGGGGGAGGGGGTGGACGGGCCGGAGGATGGACAAGCGAGGGGATTGAAAGGCGGGCGGGTGATCGGGTGGGCTGGTGGACAGGCGGGTGGGTGGACGGACGGGCGGGTGGGCGTATCCCTGCTCCACACAACTTTGTGGTTAGAAATGCGATGTATGTCTGTCTAAAAGAACCTCACAAATCATTTTTATATTTAATGTAGAGATATATCTGCTGTTGTTATTGCGATTACGAAATTTCTATACATTAAAACTAAAACTAGATTGAAGGGGACTGGAGTGCAGCCTTTAAACGGTATTGAAACTTCATGATGACGGCCATTGTGACCCTTGGGTCAAGGTTAAAATAAAATAACATACAACTACATGTTAAATATCATATGAAACAGATTACCAGGATGGGAGTAACAGCCGGCAACGGTCGGACGGACGAACAACACCCCCAAAATATAGTCCCTGCCAGGGCCTAAAGCCCCAGTTGGGGGCCAGCTATGGAGGCTTGGTTATGTCAGCTGACAGCGTTTAACAAATAAGGTAAAGAACTATAGGCTCAGGAAGACTACACGATTTCGGTGTAGTGCGGATGACCTTTGAAATCAGTGCTAAGGCAGAGACTCGATCCCCCGTGTGACACGGCTGACCGATAAAATCGGTGCTGAGGCAGAGACTCGACCCCCCCCCCCCCCTCCCCCGTGTAACACGGATGGACTACGAAATCGGTCCTAAGTGAGGCTTGTAAAGTGACAGACTATTGCCACTAAAGCAAAGTTCTATGTTTAAAAATATTTTGGCGATTTTCAATATCTGTTTTATCCGTGTATAAAATTGAAAAAAAAATCCGATGAATAATTTTGAAGACACAGCCCGGACGACACTTTCCATTACATGAGCAAGAGTGCATAAAAACGCTTTATCAAAAGTTTTATCAAATTTCAAAATACTGTTATTTTGACAGTTTTAAATCCGAACACAAATACCACGTTGCATATACCTCCAACGAATCCGCGACATCTCGCATCTGGATATCTCGTATCCGACAACTCGCATCTGGACATCTCGCATCTGGACATCTCGCATCCAAATGAAAAAGTGGACATCTCGCATCCGTGATTTTTTGCTTGATTTATCATTGTGTTTTGGTGGTGGTGGGGGGGGGGGGGGGTAATCATTTTATTTAGTGTATTTTGACACTGGACTTCAATATCTTCCCTTTATATACCCTACCTTAAGGGATGTGGATTCGTGACTACATCTTACCCGCCGCATTTTCGAACCTGTGCAAGTTTCCCTTCCAAACCGTGCATCAAAGAAAAATTTTTAAAAATTGAATAGACCAGTGGGATTAGTGGATGTGGATTCATTCTTAATACTGATCCGCCGCACGTTCATTAAATCCTTCATGCTTTTAAGTGCCTCTTTCGAGGGATTAGCACATGTGGATTCGCGCTGCACCGAACGTTCAACTACTAAAAGCAGACCAAAATCACGGATGCGAGATGTCCACTTTTTCATTTGGATGCGAGATGTCCAGATGCGAGATGTCCAGATGCGAGTTGTCAGATGCGAGACGTCTGGATACCACCTCCAACATGTGCTCTATCCGTGTGTGAAATTTCTAAACAATCGAATCTATAGTTTCGAAGATACAGCCCGGACTGCATCCGGAGAGACGGACAAGCTCATAACTATATCCCTCCGTTACACGGGGGAATAATAATAAAAGTCTTCATCCAAATAAAAGTTTCTTTTCTTAAATTATGTGTCAACGAGCGATTTGGGTATACTAGGCACATGATACATTTGCATAAATACGTTCTAAAATTACTTGATATAATACAAATTCATCACACTCCATTGCACTATATGGGGCAATATTTTCCGCCCGTCCCTTCTGACAAAAAACGAAATGCAGCAGTCTGAAAACTATTGTAGAGCAAAAGCAAAATAAAAAAATTAACAAAAAATAAACAAAAAAAAAAAAACAAACACAAAAAAAACAACAACACGTACACACCTTTCACGGTAGCTTTACGGCATGCAGTTGTTTGGGTCAGAAATATTTAGAACAGAGACATTTCGGTCAGAAGTGAAAAGTATGACATCTGGGCCAGATGGTGTTCGAACATATCTTTATGATGTTTTCCAGGGCCAATGAATTTTGAAATATTTGCACTTAAGAACAAATTAGTTACCATGATTATCTCATTGACTGCTTCAATATTTAACTATCCCTCTTTCTTCGCCCCTTTTTAACACCCGTGGTGACACATATAATATCGTGTACTTCCCACCTCCCCCCCCCCGCACCGCACCCCCAGAAAAGGACAGAATAAATTCCAACCAAAATCACAACATTGGAAATAGAACAATGTTAAAAACGATTCCGATACACAAGATATTAAAATTCGAGAAAAATTATCCGTGTTTTTATTTCACTTGGGGACTTTCAATCCCCTAGTTTATTGAATTCGTAGGGTTCAGTAAAGTGTTTCCGTATGATTCCTTTTTTTTCCACAAAACCTTATCACCCGAACTCCTCCAAACGGCTAGAGCAGCTAGGACGACTGGCTTTGCCAGAGGCATAATGTAGCATGTCTAGTTGGTCCAGTTCATTTTTTTAAAGAAATTCACCAACATTTTATGTGCAACAATGGACATTGAAATGTTACCATTGAAGCCCATTATATAGCAGGCAAACGCTTTGATGTGGCGGTTAAGGCATATCGTATGACGTCAGCACAGGCTCGCCCAGCTGTCCTGACTAATAGAGGATGATGGGACGCCGTGAAATCCGCAATTGTTGAGAACCGTATTTTTTTTTTGTGGCTCACAAGTGCATTTTTCTCTACTCGGTAGGGAAAACGGTCTAGTTTTATTTTTATGTGTATCGTTTGCCAGTGACAGTCATATCAAACACACACTACCCATTCACACCGCACACTCACACCTCACACACTACACACTAACCACACAGTCACACGACAGACTCACAATACACATTCACACCACACACTCACACCACACAATTAGATGAACAGTAACGAATATCGCAAATACTAGAACATTAATTATGAAAACTTTGAACGATATTTTTTTGAAGAGGTCCACATGTCACATGTCACACTTTTAACTTTTGACCGAAATGTCTCTGGCCGAAATGCTACAGGGAAGACACTGAATGAAATACGACATATAAAACGTCACCTTGACGACACAGATGGCTTATATTAACAATGCTTAATATAGACACTTCTAAAAAACGGAAAACACAAGGCAAACTTTGGGGGTTTTTATATATTTTTTGCTACCTGGAGAAAAGTTGTTTATTTCTGAGACTGTGTTCACTGGGTGCCTTACCCACAACATCCATACTGGAGTACTGGGACACGTACTCGGCGATCTTTTTATACATTATATCTCCTATATTGCCACAGTTTTCCTCTTCGAACAAAACAAAGATAAATCGTAACAAATCCAGCATGTCTTTTTCTATCGACATTCCAAATTCAAATCTCTCAAATACTTGAAAAATATAGCGAAATATAGTTTCGTTTGTGATGAATGTGTCTGCCACGCCATGAAGGATAACTGTGCCGCCATCCTTGGCGTCGAGACATTCCTGCGCCTCCCCTCTGTATGGCGTGCAATATTCACGCCTGTAATTGTATTTACAAGATATTTCGTAGAAACCCTCTGGGTGGTTATGCATGTAGTAATTGATCATATCCTGATCACCTAGCACGTTCACAGTCTCGCGAATTTTACTACCAAGCCTAAACAATTCGTCCCTCCAGTCTAGTTCGCGGATGCGTTTCGCGTGCATCAGCGCCACTCCTGCGTTATGTCCGTATTTTCCAACTGTTGGTATTTTACGCTTCAGCGTGAACGAAATATGGTGAAAGGCGATTGGTGCTAGTCCTAAAAATTGTTGGTCATCGAAGTTTTTGAACTGTGACCATAACTCCCCTAGAGGGCCAAGAACGATCAAATCTGCATCCAGATAGATTATTTTATCCAGCTGTTTCACACCCCATGGGATGAATATTCGCTGTGAGGAACAAGGACGGAAGAGGTTATTCCACGACACTTCCGTGTCCTGTGACATGCCCTTCTTGTGATACACTGGTGCTTTGAAGGTGACGTTTGGGGGAAAGATAGTGTCATAAAACGATGCCTCGAAATTCAGATACGTGTCTCGCCTCCATTCGTTGAGCAGGCGCCGTAAATACGCCTTGTTCGTCGGCGTGGCGAAAATATGAATGTGTATATTATTGGGATTGAAGAGTAAGATACTCTTGAGGAAAACACGGGCTTCGCGCATGTGGAATTCTTCTTCGCCCTTTCCGCTGCAGGAAGCCATCGCTACGTGAATTGTTTCGCTTTGCGAAGACAGTCCTGAAGACACTGCTGAAACGAGGCTCTTGAGTAGCCCCGGCTGTTCCCGACGACGCATGCGCGTCTCGCTCGAATAGTCGACGTCACTTCCGGTGTTGTCGACACCCGGTAACACGTGTCCATCCCGTGCGGATATAAGGAACAGGTAGAGGTAAAATATCACGAAAACGTAGAAGAAAATCTGCACCCAGTTTCGCCTCTTTCTTGAGAATAGTCGGGGCATGGTTGCCTTGCGTGCAGCGAAAACCTGAAAGGAAACAAACTACCTGTAACCATGGCAACACTCAATTATCCCATTCACTGCCATACAAAAAGGTTTAATTTTACATTTATTTATTTATTGTTTCTGTGCAGTAACACATTTTTAATTATAATTCCGTGTTGGGTAAAATACGTTAATGAAAAAAACAACAATGGAAAAAAGGCAGCCTCTTACAGATTCTTTTACAAGGTAAAATACTGTTTACCATTATTGGTTCTAACTTCATGCAAAAAAAGTTTGAAATGTACCAACGCTTTTTTCGAATAGCTAATTCAGTACAAACGTCACCAAGCAAACATTACAACGTCGATCCAATCTCGACTTGAGGTTGCGACGTCGACTGGACCAACCCACAACCTTAACTCTGATTGTACTGTGGTTATGCTTGGCCGCGACCACAGATCAACATCTTGCCAACGTCTATATATAACACAACGTTGAATAGACGTTTGATAGGCAACGTTGTTTACGCTTTGTTTTTTTTTTTTTGGTAGCAACCAAAAAACGCAATTTTCTTCGAATGCTAATCAACGTCTTTCATTCAACGTTGATTGGACGTCGTAAAATCGATGTCGGATAGGCGTCGAAAGCTCGGCTTTGTATAGACGCCGGATTTACTGCCGAAAAACATCCTCCTCATGTTATCTATCAACGAAGTGGTAGTCATGACAGGTCACTTCGAAAATAGACAAAAATGAAAACCTAAAATATGAGAATTTCAGAGCGCGCACAAGTTTTTTCCACCTACTTTTGAAATATATTCATGGAACTCGACTTCATACGTATCTTGCGTTACTCGAAGACCAAAGGGTGGGTGTGGGGGGGAGGTACTGTGGCGGGAGGGGCGACCGCGATGTCGGGAAATATACATTGTTTCGACTTCATTTACAACCTTTACGCAATGCTGATTAGACGTGTAATAATCGACGTCTGTCCAACCTCGGATGGTAGACGTTGTTTCGACTTCCCTAAACAACCAAAACCCGACGTCAGTCCAAAGGTGTCGAACGTCGCAATGCTTTCTGGGTAGTGTCTGTTCTCTATAATTTATCTGAGAAATATCAATTTGAAACAAGAATTGTTTTATGACAACGTTATACAACTGCTCACTTATAATAAAGACAGACTTTTCTCAGCAGTGAGGTTGGGGATTAGATTTAGGTTTTCGAGTTGGGAGTGTTGGCATAATTTGGCACATAGTTTAAGCAATCTATCAGACACTCCCTATCGCAAAAAAAAAAATGCAAGTGAAATATTTGAATTGCTGAGTCAATTCGGTGACTGGTATTTCAGTTATAATACATTGTGGTGCGTTTTTGTTCAGCCGCTTTCCTCTCTTTCAATGAAGCAGGAACACAGAGAATCACGCACAACCTCTACCAACGATCGCAGCACCAGCTGCTTTTTTGTGGATAAGCTCTGACGAAGGGCTATATTAAGTTACCACGTTGCTGCAGTCTTATTCATTACTGTATTGACTTTATTTGGATGTTTACGCAACTTCCTAGTTGTTACCAAGAAAAGACGTTTCCTGTCCTTGCTTGTAAAGCACGACTTATTATTCACTAACTTTTTATTGGTAACATCCGTTATTTTAACAACACAGAGGTTGGGAGTTGCCTCCTGCGTCTTTCCCGGGTACAAGAGGGTCGGTGGAGGGAGGGGGGACGGATCGAGGAAGGGACAACGGTGCCACTCCCGTGCATAGTTGTTACCACACGTGTCCAACCCGTTTCAAAATGACTCCTAAACGTGCAGCGCCAAGCTTGAAAAATGCCTTCCTTGTAAGTTTCACCTCCAAACATGGACTGTCGACTTGAAACATGGACTTGTTAAATTTAATGATAAAAACATATATTTCTCCAGTTATATATTTATGAGTACAGGCGCAGATAGAACGCACGCTACTGCAGTCACTGAACAAAGTCGAGACATACAGGCGCATTCAGAAGTGTCTGTGTGCAATTTTTCGGTCCCCTTTTTTGTTGAACGCCAAGTGCAGTTCTGAAACACCCCGCCCCCTACCCACCCCCGCTTTTTTTCTGTGGGAAATCCGGTGTAACAGTATATCTTGCCCCCTGTACAGCTTCCCCCGGGGAAAGATAGACTAGGCTATCTCCCCCGCCCCACCTGGTATTTTTTGCCCCCTATTGGTATCACTTTCTAAAGGAAGTTTGAAGTTGAACATACAAGAAAGACCTTCTTGGATAATGTGGATGTTATTTACGATAATCTTAGCGATCAGAAGTATCCACCTGGGCTCTCTAAAATGCTAAAAAGATACTAAGAGAAAAATAAAGAACTTTCTGATCAAGGATGCATTTTTATAATTTGTTTGAATTATGTTGAATTTAGTCAAAAAAGTAGTTCAAGATAGTTTTATACAGTTTAATTGAGTCCATTTATTCTCATAAACAAATATTATCAATTATATTTACACGCAAAAAAGTTAAGAGGGGGAGGGGCAAAATATACTGGAGACGGGACGATAGCCTGGTGTAGCTTCCCCGGGGGGGGGGGGGGCTGTATAAGGGGGTAAGATAGCCTGTTACACCGGTGGTATTCCCTTTTTTACACATCTGGAAATGCACGCGGACTGGATCTGGGCTCAAAATAACCCCTCCGCTTTATGCTTTATGCTTGGGACACAAGTGCCCGTGGTGGGGGGGGGGGATGGGGGTTGGGGGTAGGGGATCACTGTGGAATGTGTCAGCCATATACCATGGATCAGGGATCTCGCACCTTTCACAGAGTTCTGGCATATAATGTACAGAGGAATTGAAGTTAAAAATTTAAAAAAAACAACAAATTCTGATCCGTTGGATGAATCCGATCCACCACTTACGCATTCAAGCACGACTCAATCCCCAGCCCATCCCCACCGCGCCCCGAAGCAAGACCTTCCCAACTGTAGGCATTTAGTTGTGGCATGTGCTCTGGTGCCCCGACGCGGTAAAAAAAGATAAAACAGACAAAATCGGCTGGCACAAAACAAAACCCGAGCCACCGGGGATGGCTTTCTACGCATGCGCAATGTGATGTAAAACTGTGCCCCAAAACGGGCGGCGCCCAGCAATTTTTTTTTGTGTGTTTTCTGGATACAAAGTCCCTTTCTGTCAGGTGGGTTTCAGTTATTTTAGGAGCCGTGTATAAAGTAGGCAGACAAAAAGTTCGTGACTTTTGACACGCTACTTCGTATGCAGAGAGCAATGGCAGGAGAACAGAATTCTGTGCACGTGTTTGGGGCCCTTCACAGTCAACCTCCCTCCCCCCCCCCCCACATCCGCCGTACAACAGCCCGCTGAGTACAGGCGTGCGCCCCCTTCACAGTTACCCACCCCACCCTCCCCCACCCCCGCCGTACAACGGCCCACTGTGCCCAGCCGTACCCCCACCTTTCACAGTCACCCTCCCCCACCCCCGCCGTACAACAGCCCGCTGTGCCCATCCGTACCCCCCTTTCACAGTCACCCTCCCCCCCACCCCCGCCGTACAACAGCCCGCTGTGTCCAGGCGTACCCCCTCCTTCCCCTTGTATTTTGTAAATGGTCTCTTTGTCTTTTCTTCGTTTCGATCAGAAAAATTTATTGTACAAATCCGTCAGATAAAGTCATCAGCATATCCATTGCATGTATTGTGCAATAACCAACAAAAGATTAAAAAAAGAAGAAATTAAAACGCGATTTGCTCTTCAAAACTCACCCTCACCGGCACTGAATTTTGAATGGCGGACATTAAGGCTTCACCGCTGATAGACGAATCACCCTCCATGGGGAAAAATGCCGTCATGGGTTATCTCTCTCTTTTTTTTCTCTATAAAATCTCTCTTTATTCTTTAAGAAGTCCGTGTTATTCCGTGTTAAAGTTTAATCTCAGCTCAAACTGAGAAAAATGTAGATATGAGCGTGTTAATATTTCCCCGTTCTTTTTAAAAGAGATTCTTTATCTGACCTCTTTCTCACATAAAGTGCTGATTCAGACAATGGTCGCGGCTTTTACTAATAATAAATTCACTGAAAATAGCATATTTTGCCAACTCAACGTTAAATTGCTAGATCCTTTTATCAAAATGCGAAGGGTTTTTTTAAAATCCCCCCTTGAAATAAGCCTTAATATGAATTCGTGGGTGCTTTTATATTTGATAAGGCAGAACGCAAATACGGTTACTCACCTTCTTCAAGCGGGTTAACATTCTGAAACCTCTTGCACGACTTCTCCCCTTTTTTGGTAGCTATCTGTATATCCGCTTTATGCAAATACCGCACCCAAAGATATAATTACAAACGGTTTAAATGCTAATACTGGAATTTAGGTTTTACATATTATTTATTGAAACTCTGTTGTTTTTCTTCTAAGTTTTGTGAACCACATTAACGAAAGAAATTCACAAAAGAACTTGCTATTTGTCTGTTAGGGAGGGGAGGGGGCGTGTAAAACACCTTGAAATCACAGCCCTCATTTTACCGTTCAGGGTAACACCTATATCCCAGTAGAACATACAAAGGTACCATCTACACTCACTGATGATCACGGAACATGACGTCATAAAACTTAAATCCTGAACGATTTCACGGATTGCACTACTCTTCACGCGCTGACCGAAGGCAGTCAAATGGTTTCTTTCGGTGCTTAATTGCACACCCCTGTCACAATGGCCCCTCCCATACACAACCCCTTTTTGACAAAAGAATGCTGTCAAGCATGCAGTGGGTGCGGTCCCCATGAATCTAAATCACACCTGTGACGTCAACACATTAAAAAAGTGGGTGCTTAACTACACACTGGAGACACCGACTTGTGTCTGTTTTACAAACGCCAAACCACTGGCGTTTGCAAAACTTATTTATAAATCTTAACGTTTATCTTTCTTGCAGCTTCCAACCCAATATACGACAGTAAATCCAGTTAACACAGGACACAAGGGTCGTGACCTGACAAGGGGGAAAAGTTCATTTGGTTATCTGTGCGGTTCACGGTCCACCACTCTTTACATTTTGAATTCAGTGTTGTGACAAAGAAAGTCCGAAGAAAATATTTTTTTTTCATTCTCGTAACAACAGTGGATAGCACCATTGCATGTAACTTCGAAAACTTAAAAGGTTTTCAGTGAAAATAAACAGTTTCAATTTTTTGCAACAACATCTTGCTGTTTGTTAAAAATGGCAGATCATTTCCTGCAGTGTTTTTATTCGGCATTTGCAAAGACCACTAGAACTCCCGCTTCGAGGCTCGTTCGTCACAGCTCTACAAGAACCAAATAAAAACAGTACGTACTCTGGAAAACTATGACGTTTCAAGTGATGATGACATGCACTTCAGACAAATTCGAAATTGTTCTATTTAGTCTATTCTTTGAGTCGCACCTCACTCAAACTAGAGCAGTGTGCATAGCCCACATATTCCCTACAGGCTCCCCATCAGTCAAACACGGCCGTCAGTAGTCAATGAAGAGCTGAAATTTTCTAAGTCCGGCTGGTCCATTATCCTTGGACGAACCTGGCCCATTTACAATATCGATCTGTGTTTGTAAGTTTTTAAGTTATCGCGTTAACAATCTCTTGATGACAGACCGACAGACCGACCGACCGACAATCGCATATATTCCCCCTGTGTGGAATTGAAAAAAAGAAAATAAAAAATGGTTTCTGCTTTATTTGTTGTTGGTGGCATAGTTTTACGTGAAATATGCTGCACCATCCATAGGTCACTAAATAAAAAACGAAATAAATGTAGTTATCACATTCTTGCCACCAGATTCAATGGTCGAAATCTTGGACTTCTTAATTCCAGTTTGGACTATGCTCTCCATGTTGGCTTGTTATATCTGTTTCGCACATTCAACACCATAAAGCGCCATAAAAATGGTATCACATAGTAGAAATGCTATCTTTAATGATAAAATCCCTCGGCCTGACGGCCTCAGTGCATTGTTTATTCCTAAAAACCTTCGGCACACGCTTTCTCAACATCTAAAAGTGCAATGCAGTCTTGGACACGCCTACATCAATTTTAAGTTTGAAAACATGAATTAAGTGTTAACATTTATATTATAAATTTATAAACTGATATTTAAAAGTGCTTGAATAGTTGCTTGTATAGAAATGCGAGCGTCAAAGGTGCGAGCGTAAATTTTAGGATAGCAAGAGTCTCAGAGAGACATGACTCCCGTGTAGCGCGAATGACGTATGAAATCGGTGCTAATGCAGAGACACGATCACCCGGGTAGCGCGGTTGACGTATTAAATCGGTGCTAATGCAGAGACACGATCACCCGTGTAACGCGAATGACCTATAAAATCGGTGCTAAGGCAGAGACACGATCGCCCAGGTAGCGCGGATGATGTATGAAATCGCTGCTAAGGCAGAGACACGATCGCCAGGGAAGCGCGGATGACGTATGAAATCGGTGCTAAGGCAGAGACACGATCGCCCAGGTAGCGCGGATGACGTATGAAATCGATGCTAAGGCAGAGACACGATCGCCCAGGTAGCGCGGATGACGTATGAAATCGGTGCTAAGGCAGAGACACGATCGCCCGAGTAGCGCGGATGACGTGTGAAATCGGTGCTAAGGCAGAGACACGATCGCCCGAGTAGCGCGGATGACGTATGAAATCGTTGCTAAGGCAGAGAGAGACACGATCGCCCGGGTAGCGCGGATGACCTATAAAATCGGTGCTAAGGCAGAGACACGATCCCCCGTGTAACGCGAAATGACCCGTGCTAAGTTTTGTTTACAAGGCGTCACACTACTGCCGCCTTCATCACTTTTTTTTGTAAATTATAAAAGTTTGACATTATAAATTTCAACAAAAGCTAAATTTATCAAAACGCAAAAGTTTTGCCAAATTTTAAAATACTGTCATTTTGTCAATTTTCATGAGTAGGAACCGAATTGCAACGTTACACATCTCCAATATATGCCGTCTCTCTGTGGCAAATTTCAGAACAATCCATCCTATAGTTGTTGAGATGTAGCACGGACACGATGTTACATTACGCGGACAAAACTGTAGAAACCTTTCATTTTTAAATTTTACAAAATTTCAAAAAATAGTGTCATTTTGACAATTAGCCATGAAACTGAACTAAAATGCAACGATACAGAACATCAATATGATGTGCTCTATTGGTGTGTAAAATTTCAAAACAATCTGACCTATAGTTTCGTAGATATAGCCCGGACTGCGTCCGGACAGACGGACGGACAAGGTCATAACTATATCCCTCCGTTACAAGGGGGATAATTATGGCTGACAGGTGAGTCAACCGGTCGATTTTTTACTCGAAATTATTTAAGCCTTATAAGTGATACGTCAACGGGATGAAATACAGTTGTTTTTCGTTCGCATAAAATTTAAAAACAGAATATGTCAACATAATAAAACTCAAAGCAAGAATGAACAACAAACGGTAATACCACAAAAACATCTCTGTCGTCAGACAATGATAAACAAATGCTAAACACCAAGGCAGAAACAATGGCAGTGAATAATAACGAAAAACAACTAACCAAAAGAAAGGGGCAGCGTTGGTTTGTTCTAGCGTCGACTCAGAGGGCGTACCTGGGGTAGCGAGAGCTAAGGAACTGTGCCCCACCAGGCAAGGTAGGGGGAGGGGGTGGGAGGAGTGGGGGAGGGCCTGTAAGAACTGTGGGGAGTCCCAAGTGAGCTAAGAAACTGTGTCCCCACACACCGCCAGGCGAGGCAGGATGAGGGGTGGGGGGAGTGGGGGAGGGCCGGCGAGTACGGCGGAGAGCCATAAACGAGAGCTAAGGAACTATGCCCTACAATTTCTCGAGGCCCATTCGCCTGTGAAAAGCGAGGTAGGGTGGGGGGGGGGGGAGTAATGGTAGCAAACACCAAAGAGATGCGACCACCAAAAACAGTGGTTGGGGGTCGAAGGAGCTACATGGCACCCCTCTCCCAGACTCTCCTGTCCCAGGCGAATAACGCAAGGCTGAAATACTACTTGTCAAAAGTGACGTCATAACGAAGATAAATCATTTGTTCCTGCCTCTGCTTCACTGTAGCTTCTTATCAAAAAGAACATGTAGATTCTGCCAAGGCCGTCTCCCCCCCCCCCTCCCGGCCGAATCTAGGGTGAGAGGTAGGGGGGGCTAGATAAACAGAAATGAGCATAAAATACATTGATTGGGTAGGGGTTGATCCAGGTTTGGTGACATGTTTTGAATTCTAAAAGAATAAAATTCTAAATTCTGAATTCTAAAAGAATGAAAGCATCTGAAAGACTGCTGATCGTACCCACTGATTACTATGCGTGTCAAAAAGTTTTTAAAAATAGTTCCTAAATGCTGAGTGCCAAGTCTGAAAAATGCTCCCTTTTTAGCTGAACGTGGACACATTTGTAATTCCCCCCCCCCCCCTCAACCTTCTCCAAACATCATTCATCAGATTATATGTTTATGAGTACAGACACAGCCAGAATGCACGTTACTCCAATCATGAAACGAAGCCTAGAGAGAAAATTGCATCAGAATTGTGTACACAATTATTTGGCCTCCCGTTTTGTTGGACGAGGAGGAAACTTTATACGGTAATACATATGATACCGCGTCCCCCACCCCACCCCACCCCCCTCCCCCACACCCGCCAGGCTCATGTCCTAAGAACGTACCTTTACAATCAAATGTTTTGTAATGAATTCCAATTTATGGGGCACTGGGAAGACAAGTTGTTGTTGGCAACCTCCAACACCCTACTGAACGACAGTAGAAGAGCAGCATCGAAACAGACTCTCAGTAACCTGTGAACACCCGGCCCCACATGTACATATCCGGCCCCACATGTACATATCCGGTCCCACATGTACATATCCGGTCCCACATGTACATATCCGGTCCCACATGTACATATCCGGCCCCACATGTACATATCCGGCCCCACGTGTACATATCCGGCCCCACGTGTACATATCCGGCCCCACATGTACATATCCGGTCCAACATGTACATATCCCGCCCCACGTGTACATATCCGGCTCCACGTGTACATATCCCGCCCCACGTGTACATATCCCGCCCCACGTGTACATATCCCGCCCAACGTGTACATATCCCGCCCCACGTGTACATATCCCGCCCCACATGTACATATCCGGTCCCAGATGTACACATCCGGCCCCACATGTACATACCCGGCCCCTCATGTACATATCCGGTCCCACATGTACATATCCGGCCCCACGTGTACATACTCGGCTCACATGTACATATCCGGTCCCACATGTACATATCCGGTCCTACGCTTACATATCCGGCCCCACATGTACATACCCGGCCCCACATGTACATATCCGGTCCCACATGTACATATCCGGCCCTAAATGCCCACAGCTAAAATTTATTTTAAAGATCAAGACTTGGGTTCGAATTTTTATGTACCATACCGTACCATTTATTTATTAGCCACAAACACAGTTTGCTCTTTATCTCGAAAATCATCCAGCCCGTGCGGTCAGAAAATTGTCCAATTGGGACGATAAAACACAGAACAAATTGAATAAAAATAAGTTCTTTTTTTACTTTGTTCTTTCAAACACAAATTTAGTGAATGCGATTTGAGCAACAATTGACTTAGTCCTTGAACGACTTTGTATGACAAAAGCTGCGTCGGTATGTGTCATAATGTCCCCAAACATTGCATTATAACATCTTATCATTATACTTGGTAATTTTCAATCCCCATACAGTAAAACCTGAGTTCCGGAACCATAGGTAAAACGGACAACTCCCCATACCGGACAGATTTTCAGTTCTTTTTCATGTTCCATTCAGTACCATAATAAAGAAACGTAACATAACCGGAGGCCTTACTCCTCAGGACACCGGGTAACCGGTTCCGTATGAAATCCAAGCGTTGCTGTGTCAAGCAACCTGACATACCTTGCTGTTATTTTTCTGGAGCAGCATGCAATAGCCGCGTCGTCTTAAGGTTTCGGCATTCGTGACGCATCCACAATATCATTAACTTATAGATTATTTGTTTATTTGTTCCACCCCATTTCTGTTTTCCGCCACGTCAACTAAGATGCCCACATTGAAGCTGTTTTCTTAAGATTTCAGTAAAATATCGCTTACATCGTTTCAGAAAAAAGCATAAAATTCTTTGGTAAGCCCATCCATTTCTAAGGTTTTGTTTATTTTCACAGGAAGGGAGAAAGGACTGTTACAGTAGATCAAAATTGTTGAAATGAAACAGGACATATTCTCTGACTAAACAAACTTTATTTTGTCACGTATCACAAAACAAGGAGTATTTGAGTAGAAAGTAGAGCTGTCACATTTTTTATCTGACTTCCATGGTGGAATCTGGATGGTACATTTTGTGGTCACCAATTTGGAGGTGCTGTAACCAATTTAATAATCTTTTCCCTCAAGATTAGTTGAAAGCAGATGTTAAGAGTGTCAGGGATATGCAGCAGATGTTGAGAGTGTCAGGGATATCCAGCGGATGTTGAGAGTGTCAGGGATATGCAGAAGCTTGTTACAGTCTCACAAACAAGGTTAAAACAACTGAAGTTTCTTATCTCACCTTAAGTCGGCTCCAGAGATTCCAATTCAGCTTGGGGAAGGGCAGCGACATCCTTGATTGTATTCCCCTGATATGATGTTTGTTTGTGTGATGTCTGCCGTCAAACGAACAAGATCGGCAAATGTTTGCGTCAGGGTAATCGGGTATTGTTTTCAGGAACGACAGGAGAACTTTGGTCTCTCTCAGCCTTCGCACGTCATTCTCAAGTCTACGTTTTTCCCTCAGTAATTCGTGAACGCTGGAAAAAAATAAACAAACCCATTCTAAATTCTACAATATTTTTTTTTAAATAGATAGAGTCTGTGCTTTTGGCATTTAGATATATGTGAGAACTTGTTTGACCCGAGTGTTGGATTTCCTTCAAGTGCTAAATACACATTGTATGTGTTGTGTAAACTTACGGGATGTGGGAGGGGCGGGGGTGGGGGTGGGGGTGGCTGCACTCACGTACAAATCGGACACTATTAGTGTCAATGCAATTTCCAAACAAGCACCAAAAGCGTTCGTTCACCAGGCTTGCAAAGAACCGGCAGTTCAAATGCGAACACCCTGGTAAATTTTACTCCCTAAACGTGGAGCGTCAAAGTTGGTGAAAAGCGCCTGTTGTCAATGGCACGTGATAATACATATCTACTAGGTGCCCCCAACCACCCGAAGCCCCCCCCCCTCCCCCCACACCCCCCCCCGCCCCTGAGTGTAAAGTATTGGTGAATGCATACACTTTGCTTTTCAGTGACGCATATTGTAGCACATGTGCTACACATGCCCCCTCCCCCCTCTCACCCCGAGTGTTTGTATGTTTGTTAGTTTTTTATTTTTGTTTTTGTTTTGTTTGTTTGTTTGTTTTATTTGGCTGTTTTTGAAATGTTGCGCTTAAGTCATTATTTTTCTTTACTATCCAAATAACAAAGTCTTAGGCAAAGGTTTACGGGCACCCGCTAACTCCGCGCCGCAATCCCCCACCTCCCTCCCAGACCCTCGATCCAAGCACCCTCCGCCTAATCCCGTGACGTGTGAAACGCACCCTTCCCCTAACTCAGTCACGTGTGATACGCAACCTTCCCCTGACCCAGTCACGTGTGATACGCACCCTTCCCCTAACCCAGTCACGTGTGATACTCACCCTTCCCCTAACCCAGTCACGTGTGATACTCACCCTTCCCCTAACCCAGTCACGTGTGATACGCACCCTTCCCCTAACCCAGTCACGTGTGATACGCACCCTTCCCCTAACCCAGTCACGTGTGATACTCACCCTTCCCCTAACCCAGTGACATGTGTATACGCACCCTTCCCCTAACCCAGTCACGTGTGATACTCACCCTTCCCCTAACCAAGTCACGTGTGATACGCACCCTTCCCCTAACCCAGTCACGTGTGACCCGCACCCTTCCCCTAACCCTGTCACATGTGATACTCACCCTTCCCCTAACCCAGTCACGTGTGATACGCACCCTTCCCCTAACCCAGTCACGTGTGATACGCACCCTTCCCCTAACCCAGTCACGTGTGATACGCACCCTTCCCCTGACCCAGTCACGTGTGATACGCACCCTTCCCCTAACCCAGTCACGTGTGATACGCAACCTTCCCCTAACCCAGTCACGTGTGATACGCACCCTTCCCCTAACCCAGTCACGTGTGATACGCACCCTTCCCCTAACCCATTGACGTGTGATACTCACCCTTCCCCTAACCCAGTCACGTGTGATACTCACCCTTCCCCTACCCCAGTCACGTGTGATACGCACCCTTCCCCTAACCCAGTCACGTGTGATACGCACCCTTCCCCTAACCCAGTCACGTGTGACCCGCACCCTTCCCCTAACCCTGTCACATGTGATACTCACCCTTCCCCTAACCCAGTCACGTGTGATACGCACCCTTCCCCTAACCCAGTCACGTGTGATACGCAACCTTCCCCTGACCCAGTCACGTGTGATACGCACCCTTCCCCTAACCCAGTCACGTGTGATACTCACCCTTCCCCTAACCCAGTCACGTGTGATACTCACCCTTCCCCTAACCCAGTCACGTGTGATACTCACCCTTCCCCTTACCC